>CM065367.1:21041459-21418959 GCA_033032245.1 Poecilia picta | reverse complement strand
TCCCCTCTCTCGTGTCACTCCGTCAGTCGGTCTCTTCCTCTGTCTTCCGGCGCCTTTCTACTCGCTCTGATCGCCTGATGTCGCCTGGTTGCGTCCCGTCCCGCTCTGCAGTGGCCGCTTTGCTTCTGTGGCTGCCGACTTTCTCTCTCTCCGTGTGCGCATGAGGAGGACACGCATGGCGCGTATTTATACGCGGGGACAGACAAAAGCGGCTTTCCCATTCATAACGCCTGGTTAAGAGAGTGACGTGCGGGCGCGGAAGGGGGCGGCGTGCTTTGACTGTCCCACTGACCGCGCTGCGCGGCGATCCACTGGCATTGTTAGGACGCTGCCAGGGGCCCAAAGCGCTGCAGTAGCAAACACAGGAACAAGCCGGTCGGTTTTTAAAGCAGTGCACTTAGTGACCTCACAGCAAAAGCATCAACGCACAAAGTTGAGCAGTTTCATTTCTAAGGTTTTGCCCCAAATACGACAAAGACACTTAACGCACAGCCGAGTTGCGAGTAAAACCTGAAGGAGACCACTATTTTCAAACTAAGTTTGCTTAGAAATCAATAAACATTAAACTCACTTGGGAAAAAAAACAACAACTTTGTGAAGCCTATAAAACAGATAATGGTGAGTTCCATGAAGTTACACGCCTTGGACTGAGCAACTGACCAGGAAATGCGCAGGACTGGGACGGTAAGTTGTTCCATTCATCCGTTCCTGATGCCTCAGTCTGGAGACAATCCGGCTCTGAGTCTGTAAACTCCAGTAAGTGTAGTGAACACGGATCACTGCAGACTCTGGAAAGTTATTCACAGTACCTATATAATAATAATAATAATAATAATAATAATAATAATAATAATAATAATAATAATAATAATAATAATAATAATAATAATATCATTTCAATAGATTTTCAGGACTAGAGGGAAACAGTTACAATATGAAAACACGTGTCATACAATTATGAGAAAGAAAGTAAATTAAAAATAAAATTTAAACTGAATATAGCTACAAACTTCTTCTAAATCATAGACTTTATCGATACGTGGAACAGTATCTCAGGTTTTCAGTGAGTTGGTTTCAGAGCTGAGAACATAAACACTGATTAGTTCTGATCGCTCTGTGAAAACATCTGAGACGACCTGAAGAATCAACGTGTTTCAAACCAAAGAAGCATCTCCAAGGTGTTTGTATGTCCAACATTAATTCTAGTTTTAAAAACCCCCAACCATAAACAAGATTTAAAACATGCTATACTTTTACAAACATGGAACCGGTGCAAGAATATGAACTAAGATGATTCATTTCCCCAGTTTGGTCGGGTCTCTCTGGCTGAGCGCCTGCTCCCTGATTGGATAAAATCACAATTACAATAATCAAATTTAGAGGAGGGGCACATCTTTGTCTGTGCCCTGCTTTGAAAATTAAAGAAAACTGATCTGCACCTTAAACTTTGTCAGTCCTTCTGAAACTTAAAGAAGACTCCATTGTCTCATCCCAAGTTCTTATAATTACCTTTAACCTAACATAGGAGCGGAAGAAACAATGTTTCTGAACTAGACTAGATCTATTAGCCGCGTTTCACCAGAACCTCAAAATCCAGAGGTTCTGTCTGAATCTCCAAATTCATCAGAAAAAGCTCGATTTTCTGGGCTGAGCAATTTTTTTCTGGTACTACAGAGCAACCAATCAGAAGTTAGTTTTAGTTTTTTCATGTTAAACAATAATAAATAGATTCTGTTTCCTAAAGTCTTTGCTTTAGAAATAAACAATGTGTGTCTTTAAACCATAACTAAACATTTCCACATTTCTTCAAATTAAAAGTTTGACACAAAAATAATCCGTACTCAAATTTGCACTAAACTATCTTCTTTAGTAGTAAATAAAGTATTAAATGATTCCTATGCTGTGCAAACAGCTACATGAAAGTATCTTCTTAGTTTATTCTTTTTAACGACACTGAAAACGTTTCTTTGAATCAAATTTATAAAAAATTGCTCCAACTTGTAACAACAATTTTTATTGGTTTTGCTCAAACTCTAATTCTGATCCGAATCATTCTGAAATCATAATTACAGCTTGAGCAAAACTAAAAAAATTAGCTGTGACAAATTAGAGTGAGTTTTTAAACTTGGTTCAAAGAAAACTATTTTTCAGTGTAATCCAGGTGAAATAAGTGCAATAAAATGTACACAAAATCGCAAAGTTCATCGGGAAGCTGCTGTAATTTTGATGAGAAAGTTTCATCTCAACACACTTAGACGAACTGAAGTACAGCTCATAGTTACAGCACCTTATAGTGACGTAACCACAGTCTGTTGAAATCAGCAGGTAGCCAAAACAAAGCTTAACCTGGATCAAATCCAGAATTTTCTGTAACACAAACATACGATATTTTGTATGACTGGACTGTGTTGATCTTCTTATTGTCATCCCATCAGCTCTGAAATCATATGGCAGATTTTCCCTTAACCTATTTATCAGTCAAAAACACAAAAATAACTCAAATTGTTGGAAAGCAAGAGCAGAATTTCTGGTTACACAAAAAAAAATCCACAAATATGAAACACCAACAGATTGAGTGAGTGTATGAAAAAAAATACCCATCTAAAATGCTACCGCTCCCTGGACAGACTGGGCATGCTCAGTTGAGGCGCCGAGAGCCTCTGTCTGCTCTGAGGGATCCACTCCAGACCTGTTTAGTGGAGGTGGAGTGGAGAACCGGCCCACCAACAAATAACACGTGGAAGTAGCCGGAGCACCCTTCCTCTGATCGCCACGTCGACATCCCTCCATCTGTCATCTGTCCGTCTGCACCCTCTCACCCAAACTGCCCTCCAGAACCGGATAATAACGTCTGCCTCTGCCCTTCCCTGACCGGATCCCCCTGGTAGAGCAGTGAAAATGTGTATTCACGGCCTCATTGTGGGCCCGGCAAAGGGGCGCCTCCTCATAAAGGTGCTGCCAATGCAAAGAAAAGTGCTGGTCGGCTTTGCTCTCTCCTGGTGGCATTTGAAAGTGTAAAGCTTTGAATACCAATTGCTTGAACTGGACATATGTGAATCCGCTCTAAGCCTACTAATCCTGTCCCCAAGTGTTTCTTTGTGCGTGGCGCAGCCTCACACATCCAAGAGAAAGTGTTCCTAATCCGGCCAATGTGGAGAAATGTTTGAATGAGGTGTGTGTTTGTGTGTGTGTGTGTGTGTGTCAGGTATTAGCTTGTGCAGGAACACAGAGGTTTTTAAAGTGCTGGTTTTCAGTGTGTGTGTGTCCATCTGAGGCCTTCAGCTGCACACCACCAGGACGCTGGCCTAAATGAAGGCAGTTATTCAGCTTTCTCCCAGCCTGCCATCGCAGCAGGATGCCCATGATGTGCTCTTTTCACTGCGTAAGCTCCTCACTTTCCTTTTATTCCTCTGTTCGAACGTCTTCATCACTCCGCCCCTCTTACTGGTTCCCTTCTGGTTCTGCCTGTTTTCTTCCCTCTTAAAGAAAGAAAAAATTATCAGACAAAAGTTTTGTTTGTTTTTTTTCCTGCTATTGCTGTTAGTATTATAGGCCTCTATTGAAAGTAGTAAACACAAAGAATGGAATAAACAAAATAATTCACGCGTTACTTTATGTGAAACCCTTGAAAGACAGAACTGTCCTTCTTTACAAAAGATTTTCAAGGTATTTACAAGGTTTTTGACAATAACCTGGCTTTTACAAGTTCATAGGAATCACTGAAGTGAGTTGGTTGCATTTCCACAGACAATCCGTTTATTTACATTTAAAGAGAAGACCGCTCCTCCTCAGAAACCTGTGGTCCACTACAGTGTTGCTAAGGGAAACGGAAATAAGGATCCCGCTGCACACAAAAAAGATGATTTTAGCAAAAAACAGTGATTCTTACACGGACGTTTCACTCAACAGCAAATGAGAAATCCGTCAAAACTCTGGAAATGTGCCACTGTGACGAAACACAGCTGTGTTTCGTGGATGCAGACGTCCAGATAGTTTGCATTTGTGGCAGAGGAGAGGAACACCAGAGTTTCTTGTCTGAATGACAGTCAGATATTCTGCATTTATAAATTCAGATTTGAATTTTAATCTGAAATAAGATGTCTGTAAATAGTAAGAGGAAAAGTGGTAACCTTAGGAAATGTTTATTAAAATATGTTGACAAGATTTACTGCAAAAACACAAAATTCTCACCAAGTACTTTTGGTCTGGTTTCTAGAGTAAATAAATTTGAAATAAGACAAAAACTAACTTATAGATAACATTTCAGCAATATTCAGGAACTTGTTTTAAGTCAATAATTCCTTAATATTGATGATATACAGTAGTATTAGTATTTTACTTGTAACATGGGAAAAAATATTTTTTCTACAAGTGAATTTATCTAGAAATGTTTTGTTTTTTACTTCTTTTTTATTTTTTACTATAAAATGAGAGTTATATTGTAATATGCATTTCTTCTTTGCCACTCATCTGACAACCCTTCAGGTCAGCATGTGACCCTCCCATGAACTTTAACCTCCAAAGCCAGTTGAGTTGTGACTGAACGCAGAAGGCAAAATTCTGAAAGTTTTAGATTTTCTTTGAAAATAAATTGTGGAGAATAATGCTTCAGGATGAAAAATCTAGTTAAATACACACATTTATGAAACACAGTCATGCCACTTGGATTTCTACAAATTTTTAAAAGTTTTTTTATGCAAAAATGTTAGTAATAATTTAGATTGTCTCAGGAAGAGGTCAAGCATGATCTACTGAAAACGAGCCTGAGATAAGAGATGTGATAGGAGGTAAACGTTTTTCTCTAGTGGATAGAGACTCACATTTAGGTTATCTGGAATACAAAAGCCACAGAAATGTCTTTCCGATCATTTTCAAACAGAAGACTTTGTTTCTGATCTCTTCATGAATTTGGATGGATAGTTCAGACTATGCTTAAGATGCAAAGTCAATCAACCTTCCAATCTGAGATCATGTGCGGCATAAGTGCAACTCTCAGGAATATTTACAGCAAAAGTGTTTGTCTATTTATTTTAGCTTAAGTGTTTATAAAAAAAAATGTATCATGTATTTTAAATGCACCCTAAAATAAAATGACATTCATGCCCTGTTCAAAACTGTACTTTTAAATCCCAGCATTTTAGTTATTTTGTTCAGTTGCTCAACATCTGCTACTGAGGTTAAACAGGTAAATTACACCAACACATCTGTTGATTTAGTCCCACCGGAGTGTGACTGTGATTATTCTAATTATCTGATCAGTCGTGGTCATAAAATAATGAAGTTGCAAAGGAAAAAAAAATATCATGTCAATAAGAAAACTGAAATTTACATTTCTGAAAATCTGTAGAAAACATTTAATTGTTAAAGAGTTATAATCCTGTTGTTACAGGAGATAATTCCTGGCCCATTTTTATTATTATTGAAAAAAACAAACAAACACGGTATGGTTATTTCTAACTGCAGAAAAGAAAAATCTTTGATTATACGTTCATCTTTGTGATAAAGCAACAAAACAACTTAAAGTGTACTTAAAGTACATGAATTACTTTAACTGTACAACTGAAAGACCAGAAAGCTGTAATTTCATCTGGATATGGATTGTAGTAGTTTCCTCCCCCCACCCCCAAGTCCGCCCAAAAAAAAAAACCACCTCCAGATGATCGAAAGGAAGCATTGGTAGCCGCTCAGCTAAGTGAGTGAAGATGTACAGTTTTTCATGTTCCTCATCAAAGGTCCCATCAATCCACAGTTTGAAGCTTTCAGAGGAGGCTTCAACAAAGCCCGCAGTGTTTGAGGGCCAGATGGAAGACAGCAACACGACTCGTCGCCAGAGCGGCTCAGAGGTTCGTTTCATGCAGACGACGACTTGACGTTTCTAAAAAGCACAAACAAATAAATGCCGGGGCAACTTTTAAAAGCATTCGTTTGGTTCGCGTTTCCGTGTGAAAGCGAATATCAATAAGACTTCTCGTTTTTTTTTTTTTTTTTTGCGAGACGTAAACAAACCTCGGAAATTACAGCAAGCCTTTAATTAAAGAGACGATCAAATGATGAGGATCTCGGTAATTACAGACATCACAACCGTCTCTGCCAACATGAATATTGACGTCCTAATTAATATTGGTGGGGCTGTTTTGTTCTTGGGAGACACTGCCGTTAATTAGACAAAAACAAGTTAAATTAACATTTCAGTGATGAAGAAGCATACCTTCATGTTCTTTTTATTGGTTTTCGTTTGAGCAAACGGAGGCAGGATTTGGCATCTCAGATTGTGTTTTTCCTTGCTGAGGTGTGGCTTCGATCTCTGCCTGGAGAGCCACAGCTTCACTTTGATTCTGTGTTTTACTTCCAAACTCTGACAAAGTTTTGTCATACATACAGCAGCTAGACCCTCATGTGAAGCCAATGAAAAACCCTGCAATGATCTTCTTTATGCATTTCACAATGTTTTATGCTATTCTTTTAACCCTTTTACTCCCTGTTTTCAATCCCATCCTCTCTTTGGACAACAGTCCTTCTCCTCCTGGTCACCTACACAAAAATAAACATAGCAACACATAACCAGCTTCTAGATCAACCCCCTCCTCAAGTTTCAGCAGCAAGTTTGGTCCTTTAACTGTCCCTCTCAGCGTAGGACAATCAAACGCCTTTCAGTCCGCAGCCTCGCCTCCTCTTCTCTCCCACCCCCATTCTGCTTCTGATGTGTCACTTTGTGTCCGCTTCGCCCCTCTGCAATAGGTGCACATGACCAGAAAATCAGGCGAAGGTCTCTGCAAGCGGGGGGAATGAAAGCCAGCGTGTCTGAGGCGACGGCGAGAGGAAGGGAGAGATTAATGTGCCGGATTTAAGGCGGTGTCTCAGGGTGAAGTTTGGGGGGCAGCGGGGTTACCTGTACCGCTCCGTCCCAGGATCGGTTCCATTGCTGCATGTCGACAAGCACAGCGCTCTCTGAGGAGATGTCAGGTCACCGACGAGCAACGAGACACACTCACCTGAACTCGTTTGAATGTCTTTTTGCAGTTGACGTCAAATCGCTTTTAGATTTGGTCAAAGCAAGCTTTTCTAATCACAGGATTTCAAGAGAATCCATAAGAAGTCAACCATCTGAACAAGTTGTTTATCCAATTATCTCAGTTAAATTGTCTGATTATTGATATTTGGAAGTTTCTCTTGGACAGAACTGAAATAGGGGTTTATCCACATGAATAATCTTGCTTCGATTTTCTTATAGGACCCAGAAGACGCTAAATTCAGCTCTTTGTGTTTTGCGTCAAACTGTGAAAGTGAATGCTGCGTTTTACCCAGTCAAGCGTTCACATTCTTGAGATGACAAGCTGGTGGCTGAACTTTGCATTAAATTCAGTCATGAGATGATCGTCCATCTGTCTAAAAGGTCAGATTGTTGTTATCTTGGAGTGTAAAAGATTATCTCTAACGACCAAAATAACATAGTTACTGATCGAAGGTGTAAGCTGCAACCCTCGCAGATTTGTAAAGTAAACGGCTAAAGCGTCACAGATCCTCCGCTGTACATGAAACGGTGGATCTACAATCCCTTTCAGTTTATAGAGGTTCATGACTTCGCTCTGAGGTGGCTCAGGATTGGCCGACTTCAATCCCACGTTCTAATTGTGTGGAGCAATAAACACATTTAGGGCTCAAAGTCAAAGGATGATCTGAAAGGGGTTTTGTTGACTTTGATTATTTCTTTCACCTTATTTATTTCTCAAATCTTGCTCGGTGTGTGTGCGTGTGTGTAATCCATCCTTCTGGCCAAAGGTCAAAAGAAATTAGCAACTGTGTCACATCAAATTTACAGATAAACAGAAGGTCATGGGCTACCTTTTAGAAGTTCACAGATGTTCTAATCAACTGAGGCAAAAATTAAAAGCACCAGCACTAAAATAAGTTATTTCTTAACATATTTAGCCACTCAAAGGTTAGATTGACAGAAATTCAGCATGAGATCATGCAGCTTTAAAGACAGACTAATTCATTGTAAGGATTTTTACATGACCCCACCTTTTGACCTTCCATGACCTTTCAAGGGTAATCAGGTGTAGAAAAAAGACAAAGAGCCTCTTCACTGCAGCTGCAAATGATGAAATATCCCTCCGCTTTTAAGTCCTGGAAGTCAAAAAACGATATCTCGATCTATCTTATATTTACACTCCGAGTCACACACGCGGACGGGTCTCATGGCACATGTGGCCCCTGCGTGGGCTTTGATTGTGCGAAGCAATAACAAAAACTGCACCAGCTCAGGCTGCATTTTTTCAATGCTGTTCCGCGCGTTTAAAATGCTAATAACCAGTTTATTATGTACTACATCAAATGCAAATGTTCTGTTTTACTGCCGCGAAGTTTGGTCGACGTTAGCATTTGCATATCTTATGTCTGTCTCCTTAGCATGCGTGGAGGAGCTGGGTGGTGGGCAGACTCCCAATAAATAACGTTTACAAGCACATTAGACAAACAAGCTCCAATGATGCAGCTATTAGGGAATGCAGAAACCTAGGCCGCCTAAACGTCGCTGTTCGACACAGCAGCATATGGTGTGCAAATTCCCCCCAAATCAACCTAACGCCAACTTTATCTGGGAGTGTCAGGGAGAGCAGACGGATCGGAAACGCATCGCTTTTAACGGCAGTCGCTTTACGACGTTGAGGAAATGCTGCAGAGGAATTTGCCTCTTTAAGACCAACTGGCAGCAGGTTCTCAGCGTGTCCGCGTGCGTGCGTGTGTGTGTGTGTGTGTGTGTGTGTGTGTGTAGGTGCGTGTGTGTGTGTGTGTGTGTGTGTGTGTGCGAGAGGAGAGGAGAAGGAGAGAGGCGGCCATTAAGGCCATCAGTCAAACTCTTAATTGTAAACGAGGAACTTTTGTCTGGTTTAATGTTGGGCTCACTTTAGGTTTTAATCACCTTCAGGCTTTTACTTTGACGCTCACCGAGACGGGAAGTAAACATTCCATAAAAACGCTCGTCTATTCCCGTTAAGCGTCTCCGACTGCCGGTGCTGTAAATCAGCGGGAATGTGCTGCGGGACACGAGGACGCTTTAAAGCGGTGTGCTTTCGAATTTTCTTCCGACGGCTTTGCTATCAGGCGGAATATTTTTTATGTTCCCATCACCGAGAAAGAGATTTACTGGAATATACTGTAGAAGTTTGAAATCAATATCGCCAGCACTATAAACTGTTTGCTGTAATAAAGTGTCTGTAGACTGCTTATATTAACTAGCATTCATGTGATGTGAAGCACAATGAGCCCTGCACAGTGGTGTGGTTGGTAGCGCTGTTGCCTCAAAGCAAGACGGTCCTGGATTTGAATCCCAATCTGTTCTCTCCATGTACTCCGGCTTCCTGTCACAGTCCTAACACGACTGGTTGCTTAATTCAACACTCTAAAGAGCTTTTATGTATGAGTGTGTGTGGACGGTTGTTTCTATGCTGCCCTGTTGTGGACTAGCAACCTGTCCATGTGTGTATACAGCAACTTGTAAATCCTGGGCAGGTTGGCAATCGTGGAGCCTTGCGAGGAGCCATGTTGTGAGGACTTCCTGAAAGTGGAATGTTGGAAATAGCAAGACTTTCTTAAAAAGACAGAGGCCCAATTTCAAGCTTTAAACTACAAAGTCAAATTCTTTTAGGTCATATTTCATATATACAGCATTTTTTAGCAACTGAAGGAAACATAGTTACTTGATTATGCTAAAAAAAATTATACTATGTGTCTGGAAAACACGTAAAACTGCTCCTTTATTCACTTGATTTCACTGTGTATATATAGATTTTTTTATATTGGTTCTGCTCTGTCCTTTATACTGCTGTAACAATGTAAATGTCCCCACTGCGGGATTAATAAAGGAATATCTTATCTTTAATTAGACTAAAGGGGATTTCTCAAACTCTCATACTGGTAGTCCAGAATTCTGGATTCTGTCTTATGCTCTCATCTTATTAGATCTACAAACAGATTTTCTACAGGATGTAAGTCTTGGCGCAGCCATAGAACAAGGTTATTTATATGTAGTGAACCTTCTGTGTTGATTTGGGCTTATGTTTTAGATATTCATCTGAGAAAACTCTCCTTCTGCTATGCTCTCTCGCAAAAGTTCCCAGCGAATTTGGGAAAAAATGGCATGACACAACATTCCCCAAGGGTGATTTAAACTGGTCATGATGTGCATTTTCTTATATTTACATCAGTTAAATCCCAGTAGGGTTTATTAAAATCCGAAAGTTTACAGTTGTGTCTGTAGGGAATTTTATTGAGAGCATTTGATACGGCAATGAAATCGTAGAAATATTGCAGCTGCGCTAACGGCAGAGAAACAACTTATTAAAAACTGTTTATTTGCTGTGGTTGGTAGTCATGGTAACGAGCCTTGCCAATTGTGGCAGGCTCTGTTGTGGGAAACTAGCTGCAGCTTACATACACATGGGTGATTGACAGCGCTAAGACCCTCCTCCTGGCTCTGATTAGTTGCTTCTGATTGAGCCAGGTGTGTCTGCAGATAGCAATTAGGAGCACAAGGTGAAGGCGGAGGAGCTTGAAACCACTTAAAGAGCTTGAGTAGGTTTAAGACGTGGTGCAGATGCAATTAAAACTTTGTTAGTACAGATTCTTCTTGACCCAACTTACTTTTCCATCCTCTCTCCAGACCTCCTCTCCTCTCCCATGAAGGCCACTCGTGATTCTGCGGCAGCGTTCGTTTGTTCCTCTATTTATCCTCCCCTCTGCTTCGTGCTCTCCGGATGAGAGTGAGTTCCAGCTCAAACAAAAAAACGCTGAAGTGATGCTAATGCTCTCTCTTTGTGCCTCCCTCCTTCCTCCTTCCAGACAGCCCTATAATCTCTCCTCCTCCTCCATCCCTCTGCCTGTTCCTAATCCGCTCCACAGCCGTGAAAACTCTCCATGAGCGAGAGGTGACCCGTTCTAATGGGTGGAGGCAGCCACCCACAAATGCAGCCGTGGAGGGTCCACAACAGAAAACACCAAACGCACATCCACTCAGATCAACTAAATGAAACAACCGAGAGCATGCTTGAGTATCAAAATACTTTTAAATTTAACATTTTTTTTTAGAACGATTAGAAGCGAAAATGACTCAAAGAGGATAAATGTTCAGCTTATCAAGGCCATCTTCCTTTTTCTGAAAGCCACATGTAATATTCAAAGTCTTGTTTTCAGTGAGAAAATGAGCATCATTGGTTTGGGTGGCATCTTGTATATTTGTGCAGCTTTTTTACTCATTGAACACAATGAAGGAAACCAGTGTCACTCACATTTAGTCTACTGACCATTGAGCTGAAACTTCACTCACAAGTCTGTGAATTTGAGTCGAGCTGTTCACAAAGCAACTCTATTAAGATAAGTGGCAGAACTGTTAAAATTCAGACACAGTGGAGAGTTCTCCCAGCTTGAACAACTGGATCGACATCAATTGGATTTAAATCCAGACTTTGACTTTCTCCCCCGTTTAGCCATGAGGCGGACCTGTTTTTGTGCTTTGGACTCTAGTCCTGCTTTATTACCCAAGCGTTCATGAGCTTGACATAATGAAATGATTTCCTGAAAGGAGAACTCATCATCTTTCCACATCGCTCAGGTCTTGAAGCAGTGAAGCAGCTGACCTGCTCAGTGATGCCTCCTTCATTTGGACGGTTTCCTGGGTAGATCCTGTTGGGAGCAGATCATTGGCCAGATCCACTCGATGTTGACCTGTGACCTCGTGATGAGCTGCACCGACTCACATGTTTGACTGTCATTATGATGTTCTTTTCTTAAAATGTTGTCTTGGTTTTACAGGAGATTCAATGATACGCAAAACGTCCCAAACATTCCCACACAATGTTTTAAAACAAGCAATTTCTTGCTTTGCTTTGAACATCAAATATTGATTACTAAAGCTTGGAGAGTAAAAATCCCTGATAAAGACGCCATAAGTCACCTTAACACATGCTCTGGACCATCCATCCGGAGACACTCCGACACACATGCTGAACCACAGCCCTGTCAGTAAGCAGCAGCAGCTTTAGCCACACGCTCATTTCCTCCTCTGGTCTTCTGTCAGCAGATGGCCTGACGCGTCCCTGGACGAGCCTCTACGTTAGGGTTAGGGTAGAGCAGCAGAGGGGAGGATGGAGAAAAGCTGTGAGGGGCATCCTCATGGGAGGGATGGAGCGGGTGAGGGGGTGTAGGGTTGCTAAGTGAGGAAGGAGACATATGTCCACAGTCCTTGCCTCTGCTGTTGGGCGGTCTCTACTGGCTGCTTGGTTTGCTTGGCTCGCTGTCTTTTTCTCTCACACATACGGTCAGTTTAACCCATTTTTGTCACTTAGAGGGGCATCCGTGGCTGATGGCCGCATGTCAATCACGGAGCCAAAACACAAATCTCGGCCTTATGAAGAGCTGGGACCCAGCGTCTTGGACCCAAACCGGGAACTCGGTGCTCATTAGGGGACTGTGGCCGCAAACTGTTGTCAACCCTCGCCTGAGGAAAGTAACACACACAGAAACACACTACAATAAGCCTGGCTGAGAGTTAGCCTCTCCATCTGCACCTAAAAGACCAGAGCGCCCCAACAATGAGGTGACCATGTCACTGCCTGAGCTGAAACAGAGGGATGAAGAGAGAAACAGAGGGAGGGAGGAGAGGCGGGTGAGGCGAAGGGGGGAGGAGGGACACATTAACAAGCTATAATCTCAACTGCCTTATCCATAATGCATTGTGTGGGCCAATTTACATGGTGCTAGTCCCTCTGGGAGAAAGGACATCATCCATCACATTACTTTATTAGCTCCCTCACACTCTCTCACAGATGCACACACACACTTTGTTATCAGTCTCTGCCTCTCCCTCTGTTCGGTGGGCCTGTTTTGTCATGGTAGTTGTTCCAAACTGCTGCTGCCTCTATAAAACAACTCCAGCCCGAGTCGTATTGTGGAGCCGGTGACGGGCCCCTTTCAGCTTATACAGCAACAGTTTATTTAAACACTGTAGCAGGAGCTGATCTCAGCATCAGTCACCCAACCAGATATATGTCCAGGGCTGCATCGAGTCTGCGGGTTTAATAATCACACGAAACGTCCTAAGCTGGCCCACACCATTGATTGTCTTTCTTACCTTGTTTCAGGTTCTCACAATATTTTTGTGATGGTAAACAGTGTCTATTTATGGATTTTTTAACTTTATGTTCCCTTTTAGCCCAGTACTGCACATTGTTGGATTGAACATTTAAAATAGCAGTGTTAGTTGTTTGCTTGGTTTCAAACATGAAAAATTTTAGTCTTAAGAAAAGGCTGCTATTCTAAGAGTGTTCAAAAGCAAACAAGTTTATTATTCTGTGTTTGCTGCCTTTTTCAATACCTTTTTTTTAGATATAAGAATTATACCAATGCTTGAAGATTGATTCACATAGGAAAAGATATGGCCTCCAAACACGACAGAAACAATCCTAAATAAAAACCAGTGTAACATAAAAATGCCAACAAGTTGATCAGAAGTTATGGGTCAGCTCAGGACTCACCCAAAATATTTTGTCATGCTTATCTAGGATTCATTAAATGTTCCATATTTCATATTTCCTCCGCATTATGCTTGAGATCTAAATCAGCACAGATGTAGGAAATTGTGAACTTTTGTTTTAGTTGGTTTTCATTCAAGCAGCAATTAAAATCAATGCCAAATGAAATGAGGGAGAGCGCCTTTTTGGAATCATATGATGGGCTACGCTGTAAATATTGAAATAAACCAAATTTACGCGCTAGAGGTGTGTGTGTGCCTGTAGGTGTGTGTGTGTGCGTGTGCAATGCTGCAGATCCATCAGATCCCCGCAGTTACCCTGTGAATAAAAAGAGTCCTATAATTACAATCATATAGTATGTGGATCTCCGGGCTCTGGGCGCCATACCGCACCATTAGTATCACAAATAAGTAATAATTTGCTAATGACAACATTATGTTGAGTCAGTTTAGGGCCAATTAAAGTGAGTGATATTTACATATGCCTAATGAATCACGGAGCGTGGCAGTTCGGGCGGCCTCTAATGAATATTCATCCAGGCATTTCTCCCCTGCGCGCAGCAGTTTATAAACTGAATTATGGCTGATTTGCCCTTTTAAAAAATGAACATGGGCGCATCTCGCATAAGGAGGCGGCGAACAATAACGTCTGATTGTAAAAATGTTTTACTGCGAAAGTGCCGGTGAGGAGACGACGGCGGCGGCGGCGGCGGCGGCGGCTGGGGGCTGAAGCGGAGAGCAGCTCAGTCTGGGCCCGGTCCACCTTTTGGGGACCAACGAGAATATTTACAGTGGGCATTCAGGGTGGTCCCTCATGAGAGAGAGAGAGAGAGAGAGAGAGAGCCGCTCTGGATGTGTAATGGATTTGCTTTGACTTGTTGTTTAGAGCAACCTTTTAAACGCAGCAGCAGTTGGGGGGTAGTCCTCCTCTTCCTCCGCGCCACCGCCGGTGATTTCTCCGGTAATTGTCCCCGCTGCGTGTCGGGGGAGCGGCCTGTTGACCTCTCAGGTGCGGGATCAACAGGCGGCATCAGTTTGCATTCACAAGACGGGCTGCACGTTTATCATGCAAATAAGCAGCTCTTTCTATAGCAGGTGTCACCAGAGCACTCAGTCACTCATTCGCTCTGTGGCTGCGGCGTCTGTAAAACTGGACCGCCGGTCATTATCAAATCACAACTAGATAGACGAGGATCTGCAGATTAATGCAGCTGCGTGTCATAAAAAACACAAACATCCTCTCAAGAAAACCATCTATACACATCGCAATGACTTGGCATATAATCTCATTCAATAATACAAAAATAAGTATTTCTCTTTCTATAGATTTAATTCACATCAAACGGTTATATTTGTTGTTTTGACCGCTATAGTTTATATTTTTATGACAACCTAAAATACAGTTTTACCGAAAATTAAGAAAACAATAAAACATGTTTTTTTCAATTAAATATAAAAGTGTTATTTTGTGGCCTACTCCACGATGGGATGGCTGAAAGTAAGCAAGAAAAGTTGCTGCTGAACCTGATGGCCATTTAGTCCTTTATCTAAGCATATTGGTGAAAAGTTAGGTGGAAGGAAAAAGTGAGTATCATAATTTGCTATATCAAATTGAAACTTTCTGTTCTGACAGTTGAGTTTTTATTAACTGCAAATCATTCACCGTTATGACTAATGATTGAATTAGTGGAACAATTACAAGCGCTATTTCAGCTGCTTCTTTAAAAAAAGCATCTATGTGAGCACTACACAATTTCATCAGATCAATTAAGACTGTTGTTATTTGAGTGTCATACTATAAATATGAGCATATAAAGACTGCTCTTTTTATAGTCACTTTCACAAAAAAGAAAAAATAAGACAGGATAACAGTGTCTTCTTACCATCGTCAAGTTCCTTGGCGGGTGATTTTGAAGCCAGCCCACCTCCGCTGCGCCTTTGACTCAGAAAGTGAGGTACAGTCACAGCATCTCATCATCTGGCTTGTGTAGAGATTTATGTGGTTTGGTTTGCGTGACCGTCCAGCAGCAAGATTTAAAAACATGAACAAGAAGTGAAGCGTAATCATTTTAATTTAAAGCATCGTTAGCTACTAACAGGAACGTATCACTGAGTTTCTCTACCATGATTGTTTTGAAAAGAAAAACAAAAAGTATGTTTTAGCCTTCCAACAGATTTTTACATCAATTCTGCCCAACACTTCCTGTCATCCTGCCAGCTTTATTTTATTTTTTATTTTTTGAAAAGTCACAGCTGGAGAGAATTTTCACGTTTCACTTGTGAACTGTGAAAACGTGACGTTAGAAGTGGCTTCGAGAATATTCTAACTTATACTGTTATATCAACGGTATGTAAATTAGTTGGAAATTACAATCATTTTCAAATATCATTTGAATTTAACTGAATTATTGAAATTAATATCCTTTTTTTACAGTATTTAAATTTTTGGAGATGCAGTTATAAATAAATTACACACATGTTTCTGAATGGAGACTCATATAAATGTGACATTTCTATACCGGTGATGTAATTATTTCAGAGATCCCAGAATAACATAACTTGCGTAACTGTCCACAATATCGCATTGAAAATGTATCCATTTTAAAATTTAAAATGCAATATTGGTGATTGAAGTTGAAAAAATGAAATTTGGACAGCAAATTATTATTATTATACAGCTCATTTATTTTTTGCTTATGAAATTAAATAGACTGATGACGGACTGTTAATACGTTTCCATAGCAACACAACAATTAAATATGCAGAACCATTTATAATCGATAGCAACTCATGTTACATTTCAGGTTGATATTAACTGTATACAAGAAACACATTTACACGCTCAGTCGTCTGTTCTTCATCGTCGCTGTAATTTATTCAAACATATCTGCTGCCACCTTGTGGCTCAGACTCTGAAGTACATCTGACTCACTTCACTGTAAACAAACCTCGAACCTTTGATGAGAAAGAAGGAAGCAGAGGTCAGGATTAAAGCATAAAAGATGAACTGGGAGATGTTTATGCAGCAACAAAATCTCCAGACTGCCCTCTTTGGTTTGGACTTCTCCTTTTGTTTCTCTGCAAACCCAGACGTTGATCAAGTGGCAGAACCATGACGCTGCCAGCTACTGTCAAGCGGCTCAAACAAACAGGAAACTGCATCCGTGCAGCACTTTGTACTGAAACCTCACAAACACAAATGTTGAATGTTGATCAGATCAGTATATAAACAGCAGCTGGAAACAAAGGACACATGGTGTTCTGGTGTGTTGAGCTCTGAGTGTTTTCCGTTGTTTGCATTGTGAGCATGCTTTAGTGGTCTGTGAAAAGTTTGAGGCTTTGGTAACAAAGTGAGAAGAAATAGCAAAACCATTGTTACAATGTGACCCAATTGTTGGCACCCTTGTACAAATGTGTGACAACCCATAACGCGTGTTTATCTTTGGTTACAGTTGAAAAACCTCACTCAAGAAAAAAAATAGTCTCTGTCAGGTCCTTATTTCTGTTTGAGTCTGAGTTTGTCCTGTTCCAGTTCTCTTCAGCTCACCCAGCCGGTTTTCTTTGTGTAGATAGGTGGCCATAAAATAAAGTTGATCTGGTTTGAAATTCACAATTAATCCTGGTATTTGAAAGAGTTTGCGATATCATGTTCTCTAAAACGTTTTCCATGTCTTTTGGAAGAGACCATGATTGAAGCATAACAGATCCTCCACCATACTCAACAATGAGTTTGAGGTGCCTTTCCACATCTTAACGTTTGATTTCACACCAAAAACATGTGGGGTGTTTGTCACACAGATCAAGTTAATGTTCCTGTAGCTTCTAACTACATTCAAACATCGATTGTGGTAAGAGGACAGACCAAGATTCCTTATGGGTTTTTTCCTGCAAATAAATATTATCTAATGGTTAATAAGGAGACTTGGTGACCCACAGATGCCTCTCTGTGATGGAGTAGTCCTATCATAAGATTTTCAAAACAAAAGTTACAGCTCCTTTTCCACAGAAACAGAAAGAGTTGGACTGTCAATTAAGACAATTTAACGAACTTTAAAAACAACAAGAACAATGTTTTGTCATTTTCTAAATTTCTTGGCGTGGAAAGGACATGTATCTACCAAACCAGGCAACTTTTTTATAACAAACTAGAATCTAGAAGGTTTGTTGTTCGAACTTATTTGAATGTAAACTTTAAGAATGGTGATGTACTGAATTATCTTACACCAGATGCCTGTAGAGAGCCTAAAAAGACAGAGCAATATGTAAACCAACAAGCTTTTTATATCACATTTCATTGACCCACGGACCATATTCAAAGTGTAGGTCCAAACAGAGACCTGTGTAATGGTAACGATGGTTCGTAGTGAGTTTTTTGTCAGTACACAAAGCTGACATAGATGACCGACGCCTCTGGCAATTTTGCCAGGTGAAGGTTAGGGAAAGGCAGCGTCCCGTCACTGTCTATGTGTGTCAGCACCGTGTACGTTTTGATCTCGGCTCCCCAGTCCAGCACGGAGCTGTGGATGATTCCAAGTCGGGCTTGTTCGTGATGCGCCGCTCCGCGCTCCCTGCCCAGGAAGATGTCCTGGATCTGAGGCGAGGACGCCCTCAAAGAGCGTCTCATCGCCTCAGCAACGAGGTCCATGTTGGTGTCCCTGTCCTTGTTTGACTTATTTGAGTCAAATCCAAAGCTGTTGTCTCTGTCTTGGTTAGCGTTTGTTCTCTTGGCGCAGTTGGCGTCGGTGCAGGGGTGAAACGGTCTCTCGGGCACGTTCACCACCGTCAGCCTCTCCAAGCGCTGCACCGCAAAGTATCCCTCCTGAGAGAACGAGGCCGCCCCCCGGGGCTCCCCCGGAGGCCCGCAGTGGATGAGCGTGAGGTGCCTGACCTCCGAGTTGTTCAGCAGACGCATCACGGTGGCAGGAGACGAGAACCACACAGTCAAGTGTTTCCCCTGGAAAGCGGGAGTGGAGTGAGACAGGGGCCTGTGGGCGCTGGACAGCTGGAAGTTCTTGCATCTGCAGTCGGAAACTGAAGACGTGCTGCACGGCTGGGGGTCCTGGCTCCTGGAGTAGTAGATGAAGTTGCCATGCGTGACGTAAGCCAAACGCAGGTCGGCCATCAGCGCACAGAGCAGCAGGTGGAGGAGAGGAGCGGGAGGGTTGGAAGGAGCCATCACGGCAGGACGCGATGGCCTGTCTGGACCTGAGCCAGCAGAAATGAGAAATGGAATAAAACCTCTGGCTTTAGTTGCTTTTTTTGTTTTTTAAATAATCTGGTACACTTTCACAGATAAGCAGCCGGAGTTCCCACATTGATGCATTCAGATCATTTCTTCTGTTCGTCAAAGTTACCATAAAAAACATTTGTTACTCAAAATTTCTACTGTTTGACGTTTGAATGCCTTTCATCATGTATCTGTTTAACAGTGTTCTTTGGTTTCAGATTTAGTGACAATTAATTTTTCATTGATGCAGTTTGTCTCCGTTTTTGTTGCTATCCGAATTCCTTTCTGTCCTTTGACCCTCAACTGCAACAAACAGATGCTCAACCTCCACCTCAATCAAGCTTGGCTGTTTTTAATAACCGCTTGTCATTTCTAAACAACCTCCAGGTCACGTCTCAGATACAGCTGTTTAGGTTTACTTCTGTGCAAAGGGTCTTAAATGAGCATTTTCACGATTTTTGAGTATATCTCTCTAGACTTTCTGAAGGTTTTTCAAAATGTTTTTTGAGGTTTTCATTGCTGCTTTGTTCCTCCTCTGGTTCAGTCTCTGATTTTCTAAAGGTCTATAAAAAACAACCTACAGCAGATGAACAGAATCCAAAAGGCATGCCTTTAAAAAATGTAAGTAAAAAAAATAAAATAAAATGTCGTGGTGCAGGCAGACCTCAGCAATATGTGTCAAACCGGTGTCTGACGTTTCCCCATACCTGCTGCTCTTCAAAACAGCAGCAGCGGACAAGTTCTGGGTAGTAACCCTGTTGTTGGGAAAGTAAATATCTCAGCTTTAACGGTTGTTGGCCTTGCTCTCCCTGTCCAAAATGATTTCTTGTTTACGTTCATAAATCCTGCTGGTGACACAAACTATAAGTCGTCTCCACATCAGTCTAATGAGCCACGAACCAAACTTGTCTCTGTGGCTATTTCCTTGGCCAGGATTTGTGCCTTGAAATGTTTTATGAAAGAAGCTTTTATCTACTTCAAGGTGATTGTAAGGAACAACAAACCTGCTCTGGTCTCAAATTAATTCCTGCAAATTCAGGTGTTGGCGTTACACTCAAAGTTGAAGTATTTAGCTACTGATTGGTAGCCAGATGAAAACTCGAGTTTGTAAACTTTAATGCTTTTGAATTATGCATTTTTCCATATTTTGTATTTCAATTGTACAGTGTTTCCATTACAAATGTGCACAAAGCTTTGTCAATATTCCACTTATGTTAGAAACACACAGTTTTGCATCGTGTTTCTATCAAATAAGAAACGCAATTAAAATCAAGTGAATAACTTTGTTCACACGATAAATTATTGAAAAACATTCTGCGTCATCATCCCGAAACTTACTCCTGTTGTTTTCTTCTTCTTTGTGGTTTGCGCCAGTGACAACATCAGGTTTTTGATCATGTTACTCGTATGATGCAAAAAAAAAAACAAAATTCCATTGCAGTTCTGCAAAATAAACAAGTTTTGACAAGGCCAAAAACCACTTCATCCTGGCACCAAAACATTTTATTAAAAAACTTGAGTTGTTTTCAAAATTGCCATGTTTCCGTTAAGCAAATTTACTTTTGAAATATCAAATTGCACAATTGTGCAGACAATGGCAACACGGTTACTGAGAAGATTCTTAGAAATGGTCATTTCTTAGTCATTTTCCAAGTCATTTCTTGGTCATTTCTGGTCATTTCTAACTAGTGGTGTGAATTAAAGGCATTCCTTCACACCTTTAAATCACTTCACCTTTGCTGAGACTTGCAGTCGTGACCTTTCTGAGGCAGGAAAGCATGTGTGTGTGTGTGTGTGTGTGTGTGTGTGTGTGTGTTTGTGTGTGTGTGTGTGTGTGTGTGTGTGTGTGTGACTGAACAATCAGACTGATCGCTCTGATTGTCAGGCCAGCAGATTAAAGTGTGAAAAAGTGACTGAATTAAACATTTTGAATGAAAAAGTTGCGGCTTGTGTGAAAGCTGTGACGCTGCATTCTGATCCCTGACCAGCAAAGAACCGTTTATGAACCGGCGGGGGGTGGAGGGGCGCTAAGCCCCTCACTGAAGTACTAATGAGGCTAAATTAGCCTAAGTCATCTATTAACATTACAGGGATGAATCTACAGAGGAATATTCCAAAACAGAACAGAAAACCACTGAAGGAATTTAAAGTACGCACATTTTTCTCAAGCCACCCACAGATATAAATACAAAGGTCCACTTAGTGTCAGGCTGTATGCTGTAAAAATGAGAGGCGGTGTGACTGGACATGATTTAGACAGGAATTATGGTTGTCAGCCTGGTTGGTTTGAGAATAAGATTTTGTTGCTCTCTGCAGTGGCCTTTTCTTGGCAAAGCGTCCCAAACACATTTATTCACATTTATTCTGTATTTGTGGTGTTGTTTTACAGCTGAAACCTTTAGCTCCCCTGGACGCTGACCCGAAGCCCTGCTGTGGCGCCGACAGGGTAATTATGACACCATTAGTCTGGGCAGCCGGAGCTTTCTGATGGCTGTTTGTCGGGATGTGTGGTTTCATCAGAGACTTTTATAAATTCTTTATTTATTATTAGTTTCTCAACTTCTAAGTGTTTTTTTTTTTTTTTAACCAAACTATAGATCAGACTTATTCTAGGTTTTCTATCTATGATGGCCTGATCTACCCACTCTTGAACAAAGCCTAGATTTGAGCAACTCTTCAAAGTTGCGCAGTCTATTAGTGGTGCTAATTCTGTTAGCGCTATAAATGCTATTAAGGCTGTGGATCATACTGCTTTCAGTAGATTGTTTCACATAATGTTGAAAAATTCAGGACAGGCTTTTTACTGTATTTGCCTCCTAATTTACTATATAATGCTAAATTAAAACGTGTGTCAGCTAATTAATTATGACTATTTGAGTCGCTGAGAGCAGAAATGTCTCTCTGAATTGCCAGTCCCATGTTTCTCTGGTTCCTGAATTGTTCCTGACATCTCTTGATTTGGGTCTCCCTTCACCAAATGACCATCCTGTGGCTGCAAAAAAGAAAAAAAATGCATTGAGCTTATATATGTTTCTGTATAGATGTACAGCAGCAATGTAGTTTCTTCTGCAAACACTCAAACATTTTAGTTTTAGAGATTTGGTTGTTTTATCTGATGATCATTTAACTAAATGTAGTTGGTAAGGAGGGCACTGAGTTAGCTTTTTATACAGCCAAAGAATATTTGTTTCAGGTGGCTTCTTTTTATGCATTGCAGATGATATATTCACAGAAATCTGCATTTCACCTAAATTCTTTTTTCACAAAAACTGATTTTAGCGATTTTAGAGAGGCTTTTCCTCCCTCATATAAATCTGATCAATCTGTTGTTTCTCCAATCGGGTCATTTTAATCATTATTAAACATCAGAGATATTTGTCCCTGAGCAGAGACATTATTGAGCAAACTTGATTTTTAGTTAACGTCCATCAGACCATTTGACTGAAATAAAAACGGCCTTACATAAAATAATTTTTTAAAAAAACTAACTTTTTGTCTGTGCTGCTGTCTTGAAAATACCTGAGGTTAAACAATTTTTGCAGAGAAATGCAAAGTATCTTAACACTCTCACCACAATCTGCCGCATTCCAGGAGTAACTTGATGTAATTGTATCTTTTGGCTCCGCAGCTTTAATTTAAAACAACTTTTACCGAAACCCAACGCGGAAACGGTGTGACCTCCACTCATTCTTTCACAGAGACACGCCTTTAATCCACTTCACCTTTGCTGAGACTTGCAGTCTTGACCTTTCTGAGGAACGAAATCATCCTTGTGTGTGTGTGTGTGTGTGTGTGTATGTGTGTGTGTGGGAGTGTGTGTGTGACTGAACTTATTTATATCTAAACAAAGAGGTCAGCGTCCGTTCGTAACCCCGTTCAGGTAGAAGTTTTACTCCTTGACATCGGAGGTCGTTCTCATGAGTTTTCTACATCCATTAAGTGTTTTCATGCCACAGAACGAAGGAAGAGGATGTTGCTGCACGGACAGCTGGTTTGGATCAGGATTTGTTAGATTTAGAAAAGGTCTGCGACGGGTGTGTTCCTCCCGGACTGCAGCAACATGGGATATATTGTTTGGCCCGGCGAGCCCTCATTGAATTTCACATACAAAAACACGCACAGTCGGAAAATTATATGCGTGTGGATTGCTCTGAGATTTCAGGGAAAACACTGTCTTGAAATCTTGGCCGTTTTAAAGGTCTCGTCTGGTTTGGCAGTGATATCAGAGCAGGAACATGACTCTGGGCCTTATTTTGAACACCGGACAGAGCTGACCGCTGCATTCCTCCACTGCCCTGGGGTTAGAATAAGAAAAGGAGGAGAATTGGCATTTATGGTGTTTTCTGCATTCAACACTGGCACACAATTAACATTTCCTAGAGGTAGTTACTGCAAGCACCGGCTAAAGCAGAGCAAGGAAAAACTGGACACCAATGAGTTTCATGAAAATACTCTAGGAAAATTTGTGAGCTTCGTTTTAGTAATTTCATCCTTTCGAAAGTCACAATTAAGCGCCACATAGTTTTTTAAGTGTAGATTTTAAGTTAAAAAGTGCACAGTTAGTGAAAACGTTCTCAGGTGAAAGGCTTCACCAGCTGACGTGAAAAAACAAAACAGACAACTCTGTCAAGTTAAAGTTTTCTGTGGTTCAAAAATGATTCAAGTCTAACCTCAATCGTGATTACACCATGTCATTATTTGTTAACCAAGGTTAACACCAAACATGCAAACAGTTCCTAAAACCAATAACTCTAATATTCAGCCGGCTATGTACAAAATATCTAAACCCACTCAGTTTAACAGTTAACAATCCTGTTAATATTTTTATCCAATATTTAGGTATAATATTCAAAGTCAGGGCCGTACCTATGACTTTACGACTCAAATAAAAGACTTGTGTAAATTGTAGACTTAAAATGTGCAAAGAAATAAGCTTTTGTAATTTCAGTGGTTTCTGTTTTAATATTCTCAGTTTTAGATTGTCATTCTTCAAAATTAATACGTCAGATCTTCTTTTTTTTTGTTCTAAACCGTGAAATGAAACCGAACATTATGAACCTGCACTGACAAATTTTTATGACGAAAGCGGCTTTGCTGACTGATTTATTTCCCCTCAAGTATTTGGAAATTACTCATCATGTCTGGAAAAGACACTGTAATGCAAATCCGAGTATTGACCATTCCTGAATCCTACAAATCTGATGTTCAAACGATAAGTACAATGAGATCAAGAAAAATAAATGTATATGTTTATTTTTTTTATTTGAAAACAGATTCATTAGCTCTTAAACGTGAACACGGCTCTCTCACACTGTTTGTTTGGTCAGCACCAAAACTTGAAAGAGCTGAGGCGCTCGTCCAAAACCGAGTAAACTATCCTCTGACCTATTTATTAAAAATTCTCTGGTTTGAAGGTTCTCTTATACATAATAATGTTTATATTGAATTTCATTTATTTGAAATAAACTTCATCTTTTGTTGTAAGACTTTCCTGGCATTTTCTGATGTTCATTGTTGAGTTAAAACCATTATTGGTGGAGAGCCCATCACTGTGCAAAGGTATCAGTCAGGAGAAGGGTACGGAAAAATCTTCATATAACTGATGGAGTTTTTAAAGATTTGGTACAGGTTTTTAGATTTGCCATGCCTGTGTTCTGCAGACTGTATGAATTCGGCCTTGAAGCTTTTATGAAGTGGCGCCAGAACTTCATTTATCTTCGCCAGACATTCAGCTTTCGCTTTCGCCTTCTGTTTGGGAATGTTATGGTTTCTCATAAATCTAAATAAAGTAACGCTGGAAAGAAAAAAAGGTGGCTCAAACCAAACAAAACCTTTCAGCAGTGTTTTCCAATAGCGATACATTAAGGTTTTACTGCTCACCTGAAACAGAGTCAAGCTAAATGTAAACAACCCTTAGTAAAGAGAATCGTGTGAATCCCTTGGCTTAATGTGACTCTTTTTTGTCCTGTTTTGTTCTCTCTGTTTTCCTTTCTGTGTTTTCTGTCGACTTCCATCAGTTTCACTGCTCTGCCCTTCATAAACCTGGTTGCGTTATCTTTCTTCCCCATCATCTTCATCACATCGCTCCCCAGGTTTTTGTCGCTGGCATAGAGGGTTGACTATAATCCCTTATGTCAGCTTCCCTTCGTGCCGAGTGCTCGGGTACTTCCAGTTTGTTCGCATTTCCGTTTCTCTCGAATGTGTTCCTCAATTTTTGTAAATCTTTTCTTTAAAAAAAACCACACAAACGTGATCACTTGTGTTTCTGGGCTTGTGTCCATCTCAACCACAGCATTTTATAACAAAAGAGGGATGTGGAGAAGAGATGTTGTCAAATGTCTGATAGATTTGGAGAAGTGTTGCAAGGGATATTGGGCAAATATTAACAAATGTAGACATGGGATATTGACAGACTCCTTACAAAGCAGACTGGATGCTGTGTGTTAGATTATGGCAGTAAAACGAGGTTATTGATATTTTTATTCAACCTCACCTAATAACTTAGCTTATTTACAAGTATATTTAAACAGGATATATGTCACCTTAGAAGTTTTAAAAGTGTCTCATTAAGTATTTCAACAGAAATGTGTACACTTTAAAGAACCCACACAGTTAAGCTAAATAAAACATTGTGCAACATCGACCTAAAAAACAATCTTTTCCTGGAAATCCTGGCGAGACTTGCGCTCACTGCTGAACACACTAACTGTAGTGGTGAATTGAAAGCCATTAGAGTCTCTCAGAAAATTTGCTTTCTGAGAAACCTCTTAGATTTTTCCTCAGAATGAGTCTTTTATCAGACGTGTCATCAGATGAAGCGGATGGACTTGTAAACATGAGCCTTCAATGTGTCATCCACTGGAGCTCAGTAAGTAACGCAACGCTCGGGGTAACGCAGCACGGTTTCACACGGGACACATCAAAGTCGTGGGAACAGAACAAGAGACAGACGGGTGTAACTCTCAAGTCACAACAGGAACCAAACAAGGTGTTGATCCGTCCCAAAAGCAGAACCATCTCAGGCCAGACCAAATGGAAACACAAAATGTTTTTTTGTTTTATTTTCATCAACCATCCTTAGCTGTGGTTAAGTAATGTGATGGTTTCCTGAAAGTTTTACATTAAGCTTCTAACAGTCTTAAGCCACACTTTATTTTATGTTGTAAACATTCAAAGTTTAATATATCAAAACAAGCTATTTTTTCCCATATGTAAGTCTACTATTTTTTTACCACTGTTTTTCCTCAAAACTAGCAGGCCTTAGTATGAAAGTCTTGTAATTTTTTATTTGTTTTGTTAATAAAAATTCACAAGGTTTCCCCAAGAAAACTTGCAAAGCCTGGTGGTCGGGCGCCTGGGCAGTCATTCATCCAGCAGCCTGTTGTGTTTTGAGTTAAAGAATGTTTGAAGTTGACAGGAAATTTCAAAAATATCATTTGGCAATTATGTGTTATTGAACGATTGGAAGATTATTCCCTGAACACTAACTATAAAGTCTTAAAAAAAAATGCAAACATTTAAAAAAAACTTTAAAAAATAAGCAATGTTTAGCCTGGTGGAGGCACAAGTATAGCCTGGTGGCCCGCCAGGCTTATAAAACACAGGGGGAAGTCCTGAATTCTCTTTTCTTGAAGAACATGCATATTCTTAACTTAACTTTAATTGTTCTCCCCTTTATCCAGGTCTTGCTATGTTAATCTGTTCCTCAAAAGAAGCAACATTGTTTTTTGAATCACTATCATGCTGAATGACAAAATGGATACCTTTAAGCACTTTTGATTCAATGAAAAGATGAATTAAAATAGACTTTTGTATAAATGTTGCTCATTGGAAGTAAAATACAAGGTAATGACAGAAGAGTTGAGAGTTGTAACAAGAAATGCACCCGTCAGAGAGCGTGGGGAAGATTTCCAGTGATTTTGTAAAGCTCAAACCTGAACAGTCAAAATAGTTCTGTGGAAAATTGACCTTTTATTCAATAAGTTTGAGTCCTCTTCCAGCAGTAACAACTTCCACACCTAAGAGTGTCGCTCTCAAGAGCTACCTGCTAGCTAGCACGTATGTTGGATTCACTGACCAGAATTTAAAAATCATATCTTTTCAATTTCTGATTGACTGATCAACAGCTGGCACCAGTCAAGGTTACATTTCCCAGTTCACTGAGATTTTTAACTGCTATTTTGAAACAAACAATAATAATCTAGAAAGACCAGAACTTCACTGTCACAAAAATCAAACACACTTAAGAGCAGGAAACTCTGGATGACCACGGAATAAAAAAGAAATCACGAAAATTTTAATCTAGGAACCACCCTTATAAAAATGCCACAACACACTTTTCTTTAAAACTCCTCAATTTTTCACATTTTTATTAGGAAAGATCTTGACATTTCAGTCCACAGATAGCATTTGAGAACATTGAGGAACAATATCAAACCATTTGATGTTCGAGAAGAGGGTTAGCTAGAAAAAGATATTTCCACATTAACCACTAATTGTTCTCTGCACTTTGATAGAAATATGGATTTCTGCAGACTGAATGCAGCTTTCAAAGAGCTTCCAGACAAAATCATTTCGCATAGAAGTGAATAAATACCATTCCTATCTGGTATTGCAATTATTTCTGGGGGATGTTAGAAAATAGTCACTGTGTTAGTCAGGGACAACATCTGTGCTGTCCTAGCACTCCCAATGTATCCATCAGCGGAATTTACATGCAACCAGAGAGTGAGAAATCCTCTGTGAGTCCAGCAATTTAGCTGTTTTCTCTGTGAGCAGAAAGTCTGCATTGCATAACACAACAAGAGGAATGCTGAGTGCTGTAACATGAGCGTTCACAGCAGGCTGGGCTTTAAATCTTCTCATAAAGTTTCAGTTTGACATAAATACATCTTTACATCAAACCAACAGCAACAGCATGGATGTAAGTTCAAGATTATCCAGACAACAAAGCCCCCCTCCCAGAATCCAGGGTTTCTTGCTTACCTCAAAATTCCTGGTGTGGAGCAGATAAGTGAATGCGTCAGTTGGACGCTGGAGTGGGGAGAAAAACTTTCACATCCAGCTGACGTCAGGATGTGGGATGTATCCCTCAGAGGAAGCGGGAATCAGCTCATGAAGTTCAGGTTCTTCACAGCCGAATGCGAACATATCCCACATTCGTTTAATATTTTGTATAAAGCCACAACTGGGAGATTATTAGATGAGTCAGGCACGTTTTTGTCAGGCTTAAGAGAGAAAAAAAACGTATTTATGTATTTATTTATTTACTTTTTACATATATTCTGACGCTTTCAGTGTAGAAATTGGGCTTTCCCTGTTGTATTCAAGATGAACAGGTTTTCTGAAACCGTTTTGTTTACAGAAATGTACATAAAAATGGTTCCTGATAGTTTGGGGAATTTATCCTTGGTCCATTAACTCCGGGAAGATCCGGTGATTTCCCGTCGAGAAAAACGAACTCGTGCTGTTGTCGGTGCGTTCAAGTGCTTTCGGATTAATCAGTATTCAAATTAAACAGTTAAAAAAATAATTCACGAGATGCCAAGCAGAGGGGGAGAGAAGTGGATCACTCTGAGGTGAAACGAGTCATTCTGCTACCTCATTATTACAATGTACTGTCTTACAGTCATTTCTGTCTTTGTCTACTGTCTTTTTAATTAAACTTTTCTTTAGCATCTCATGTTGTTTTCTCCCCTCCTCACCCCAAACCTTCTATGAGATAAATACTTTTAAATTTTGGTTACTGACCATTAGCTAGTGATACAAAAGCATCCTTTGACTTTACATTTGTTGAAATTTGACTTTTTGTTTATTTCTAAAGAATATCGATATAATAAATAAAATATGTGAGTAAAAATGAAATCTGATCTTTTTTGTTATAACTCAGCTAAGCATGCAGTTTTATAACACTTTCTTTACACAGTACTTGAAGGAGACGCTTTATCATTTATTAAAAATATTCTAATAGGGGCCAAAAGACTGAATTAAAAAGTGGTTTTATAATGACATTTCGGAAAATTTATAGAGCTATTAATAAAAGAAGAGTTAAAAAAGTGCTACAAAAGCACATTAAAGTCTTTTGGGCTGTCTTTACAACTAGAGCCGCAGAAAAGCAAGCACTGCTTGAAACATTAGCTGAGTCAGTACAACTGAATCAGATAATAACTGTAATTAATAATATTCTGAAATGTAAATAACCAATAATAATAAGAAAAAGAAGAATAAGAATTTATGAATTATATTTTATTTTTGTACGCTATGAGCCCAAAATGTTTCTAAATTTCTTGATTTTTTTTTCTTGTTAAATGACAAACTTCTGCCCAATTAATCTGAACTTTCGCCTTTGACCCCCCCACCTCCCAGAACACGTTTCCGACATTTACAAGCGTTCCTAAACGCAACATGTGGTCATCGCTTATTAGCTCCACGGCTAGCTCCTCCCAAAAGCTGGAACAGAGTGAAGCTGTGATCATTGCCGGTGGGGTCCAGTTCAGTGAGACCAGAAGTCCGTGTCTTTCCCGTAATTCCACACAGTGGTGTGTCGTAAAAGGTTGAGGACCAGCCGGGGCTCGGACAGGACAGGACAGGATGGCTTTCACCAAATCCCTGCGGCTTTTGTTCGTTTTCCCCTTCGTCTCCTCAGCGCTGGGTGAGTAGCTCCCTAACAGACGCCACACTCCGTGTTTACTGCATTTAGCAGTCATTTGTAACAGTAACGTAACATTAAACGAGAACGTGGAGTTACAAATAAACAAGGAGAATGATTTGACATGAGGTGCCGCTGTGAAACGGTGATAAGGAGGGATTGTCGTGGAGGTAGAGTCGCAGGAAAACCTTGAATCCCAGGTTAGCTAACAGCTAGCAGGCGCCATGATGAGCTGGGATTCCCTGGGATTCTTGAAGTGAACCAACTGGTCACGTTACGACAATCCGCTCTCATCAATACCGTTTTGTTTTGAAGCTGACGTCTCCGTGGGATTTAATTGTAATTTCGCCCACCAGTTTGAAACGTGAAAGGAAATAATTAAACGGGAATTAATTTAACGATGTAATAAATGAATGTGAATGGTTGCTTGCAAAAATACACCAACTTCGTAAATGAACTTTGAGGAGGGGAGGAAAAAAAATCGTCAGGTTTTTCTTCATTTCCTCTTTCTAGTTTTCGGTATTACCCAACATTTTGCTGTTCATTCCGCTATTATCTTATTGTTTCTACAGAATGTGATGCAACAAAGTCAAAATACGTCTTTAATGGCAGAAAGGGCAGCAGCAGCATTTATGTAAGCGTGTTTTCCTGTCACATTTGCTGCTGCACACCCGGACTTCTTCTCCTGGATGTTTTGGTGGGAACTTCTCGTTTGAAGACGGCAGTAAATGATTCCCTGACCGGACATTTTAAACGCTCTGGCCTTTTTTTTTGTTTTGTTTTACTCATGTGGTTGTGACACTAAACAAAAGTAGGATGAAGACTTTTAGAGCCTTTGGGCTTTGGAGCCTGGCGTATGGGTTTCCGTTTTTTATTGCCTGAACTTTTATTCAGTCAATTCATCAACCTATTAATTGTTCACCAGTCAGCCAGCCCATTTCTGTTGCCAATTTGTTTGACCATCAATTATTTGTCCATCAAGCCTCCCTTGCTTCTCTCTATCCTTCAGTTTTTACCACTTTATATTCACCTGTTTGTCGTACATAATCTGTTCATTCATTCACCTCTTCTGTCGGTCTCATTTTTTGCAGATTTAACATCTTCTAGTACTGCCTGCCTTTATTATTTATCCTTTTAAATTAAGATAGATAAACAGAGGACACAGAAACCTTGTTGCATGCGCGCATCACACCAAACCATTTCCAACATTTAATGCCTACCAGAATTAAATAAGCAACTCATCTCACAGGGTAAAATTCACGTCAATGGAATGTGCAGAAAAAATAATTCCCAAACATAAAGACTGATTTTACAGTGAGGCTATTAAAAAAAAAGGACACCCCTTGAATCTAGTTTGGTCTACGATGAGAGACAGCAGGCGCAAATCGTGACACCGCACCTACAAATGGCACTTCTGGTGGCAGGTGTCATTATGCGACACGAGTGCCACTGTTTTCGGGGCGAGCTGCCAGCGTTGTCACTGACTTCGGCAAGGGTTGCCGCGACCTCTTACTGGCATCTCCCACGCCTCACAAATTTTAGTACATGTTGTGTCAGAAGAGAGCTTAGAAAATAATAAAAAAACTAAAAAATTGACCAAAAGGATACTTGGGGGCAAGGAGCCAAAGGGGCAGGTGCTCAAGCCCCCCTAGCCCCCTCTGCATGTGCCTGTCTACTAGGATACACATTTTGATTAGCCCACACAAAATCTCAACAAATTAGAGGAACATAGATGTAAACAATATTTTTGAGCATGTTATATTAGGAAAATACCTCAAAATGATAACCAAAAATATGTTAACTTTTTAGCTTTAGCTTTCTTACAGATCAGACTTTTTTTTTGAGAGATTTTCTTTATGCTGCCTGGATTACTGAATGCACATTCCAAGGGTACATAGGTACCAGGAATGTAAAGAAATGCTTTTTCAAGACTAAACAGGACAGGAAACTCGATCTGACCTTTTTTTTTTTTTTTTTTCACACACACTACCTGCATCAAAAATGCATCGTCTTTATACTTGGTATTACTTGGTGCTTGTGAAATTTTCTGTTACAAGTGCAGGTTTTAGGCATTTTAACCTTGGTTAAAATTATTCCATGGTTCATTCCTGTGTGCATCGTTCAAAACTCGTGTCTGAACGCCGCTCTTCATTTGCCAGCCGTCAACTTGACGATGAGCCAAACTTGGATAGGCTTCTTGTTGTACATGACATTTTAAACCCTCAAACGGTGGCTCTTGTGGCGCATAATGACACCTGCCACCGGAGGTGTCATTAGTAGGTGCGATGTCACGATTTGAGCTCGGCCCTGCTGTCTACGATATCATGGTAGAATCAGTGGTTTATGGTTTTTCTGCTTTATATCCCCTTTAAAACCAATAAACCAGATCATTTGTAGGTAAAAATCTCAGGTTTAAAATGTCTGAGATAATTTACAGAGAAGAAAACATCCAATAAACACTGCAGAGTTTAATACAGTTGAGACACAATTATTTTGTCAGAAAAACATAACATCAGTGCACTGAGGGCTTTCAGAGCTTGATTTGCTTCAACTACTCAAGTACATTAGTACAGTTTAGACCATTAAGATGAGACAGATAAAGATGAAACAAAAAAACCAGCTACTTTTTCTTTTCCTCTGGGTGAATGCACTTTCAGCACTGAGTCAGCATAGAAAAAGGGATGTCTTATTTTTACCGAAGTGTTTTGTGCTTCGATCCATTAAACGGGGAGCAGAACAGCAGACAGAGGAATTGAGACTCTGAATTGAGTGATTTGTTGGCCTGCTGTAGGTGGAAGTGATTCTTTTTCTGTAAACAGGCAGTCTAAGTCTTTCTCACAGCAGAGTTCAGAGAACCGCCTTATTACGCTGAGGTAATAAAATAACTAGAGGAACGATTTTGATTTCCAACATCTGGCTCTTTGAAGACAAAAACCTGAACAAAGAGCTAAAGGTTTTAATTTTCTAATTAATTTTAATTACTTATCTTAGCCTCTTTTGCAAGAGCGTCCTGGGAAATACAGGCGGCAACATGACAGATGTGAAACGCTGAATATGCAACAATCGGAAGAAACATGAAAGGTGATGCAATGATAGATTCTTCACTTGTGTGGGAAAACTGATTTTTATTTTATTTTCTATTGTTTTGCTATCTTAGCAGAACATAAGCCAGGTCACCACCTAACCTATTCTTTAAAGTGAAAATGCAGCTCAATCGTCCTGCATTTTCACTCTACTTGCAGGGCCGTGCAGAGACCACTAAAGGGGCAGGTGCTCAAAAAAAGGGCACATCTAACTGCATTCTAGGATAGAATATTAAAAAGCCACTCAGCTTTCAGAGTTTAACATACTGATAAATTACAAAATTGTGAGATATACAATCAAAGTTAAGGAAAACCTCTGTGTAGAGCATAACACTATGAATATGTAAGATATTTTATTAGTAATTTCTTTCTGTATGTCTATTTTGTTATAAGAAAGTATTGCAATATTCAAACCCGCAATTTAGCAAGACATCTAAATCAGAGCTTTGTCTTTACAAAATTACACTATTAAAAATATAAACAAGGGCACAATGCAACCTTTTAGTGTACTGTAATCTATAAAAAAAGCTTTCTGTATGCAGTGGAAATGAAGATGGTCCATTCAGGAAAGCAGAGCTGCATCAAACTTTAATGTGAAAAAAGAAAAAAAGCCAAAAGCAAAAACTGAATTGTTAATGCATGTCTCCATGAGAAATGCCTACTGAGTTCTACTTAAAAAAACATTTTTAAAAATTAAAATCCCACATTTTTATCTCATGAAGTGAAAAAATTATTTGCAAAACAAACTTATATGCGCTTGTCATAAATCTTTTCTTGCTATTCTAAGTTTTTGTTTGTCACCCAAAGTTTTGCTTGTGATTCTTGCATGACGCCATGGGCAAGGCCCAAAATCGCAACAAAAGATTTCTGATGTGTGCAAATAAAAGTTTGTTACACAAAACCTTTTGTTTAAAAAAAGAAATCATTGCAATTCCAAACATTTTGATTACAATTTTATTTTACTTAACTGAGGTTATTTTTTTTTCATTGAATAATTTGGAAAAATATACATTTTAACCTTGGTTAAAATTATTCCATGGTTTATTCCTGTATGCACCGTTCAAAACCCGTGTCTGAACGCTGCTCTTCATTTGCCAGCCGTCAACATGATGAGTCAAACTTGGATAGGTTTCATGCTATACATGACATTTATATGCTCATAGTGGTGAAGACTGGTCAAAACGTGACTTTCAAAATGGACTCAATTTAGAGATGACTATGTGGATCATTTACATTTTTTCCTGGACATAATTGGATCAATAATCATTTAAATAATGTGTTTGTTGGATTGTGACACCCTGGAGACTCTTAATGCGACTTCAGTGAAGCCGCAGAGAGATATTATGTATCTGACGGGCTGTTGTATCTAAAAGTAAGATTGTTGCATTTTTTTTGTACCCGATAATGATGACCGTTTTAAAATGTCCCATTAGTCTCAAAGAATATGACCTCCAGTTTTCTTCCTCGCCTTCACTCACTTCTTACACAGTTGCATCTCGTGGCATGCTGCTGGTAGTTCAGCTTGCAGGTTAAAGTATTTAGTAGTTTTGTCATTTTATCATAAAGTAAACCTTATGTTTTTGTAGTTTAATCTTCTCCTTTAAGACTCAACAAAGGTAATACCTCAGTAATAATACAGAAGGTGCAATTATAGTTTCTCAAGTCTGAACATGGTTTACTTGCAGGTAAAGCAGGAAATTGAGATTATTTAGGATGAATTTGACTGGCAGTGTGAGGAGTCATGGCTGGTTGAATCTGAGTCAGACAGGAAGTGCGTCAGTATCAGGCGTAAACACGGTCTTTGTTTCTGACTTTGAAATCTAGACATAACCACCTGCGAGTGTTTCTGTGGATCCCGTCTCTGCGGCAAAATGTTTCGGGTTTGAACCTGTGGCTTTGGTAATCCTTCTATTACAGGATTAATGGGGTGGATGCTATTTATCTTGAACAGGATGAGATGTTTGAACCTGTTGAAAAAAGTGAGTCATACGCTTATCCTGCTAATGCCACGCTTGAAAATAAACGAGTCACCAGGTAGAGATGAAACCTGTGCTCCCAGGGGATGGGGAATTACTTAAATTGCCTGTCATTGATGGCCTGCGGTGGTTCCCCTCACGGCTTTGTCTTATGGCCCGAATAATACCTCTGGGACGGTTTTGACTATGTCGGCAGAATCAGAACAAAAGCACCCGATGACAAACTTGACCTGCTTGTGGTTTGACAGTTAGCAAGAAGTGAAATTCAGGTTTGAACACAAGCGTTACCTTGGCGAACCTTGTATGTGATGTGAAAGCAGAAAGTAAAACTGAAAATGGAGCAACTGAAATAATAATTTAATTAACTTGTGAATCATGAGGACAATTCATCAGTGAAACTGAACTGAACGATGAAATGACCAACGCTAATGAAGAAAACTAAGAATTTCTTACTCGGGCATAAAAGATTAATTTGAAGTCTTCTTTTTTTTCCCAAGTTGATATGCTGCTTGTGGGGTTTCTTAAAGAAACCGTTTTTGTGCTTCGAGCAGAAATGCACCAATTAATCGGCCAAATGTTTGAATTATCCAAGTTACCAAAATTTCATTTATTCATTGAATGCTTCATAGCTAAAGATTCCCATATGTTCTGTGACATCCAATTATTTTTATTTAAATAATTAATTAATAGGGATGTGCTGATCAGGTTTTTTTCTACCGATACCGATCATCCCTGAGGGCCGATCGCCGATTCCGATACCGATCACATAATAATTATTTATTTATTTTCTTATAATAAACACTACTGTTACATTATGTAGAAAAAGGAACCATGAATTCACCTTAATTTAGACAAAAACTTGTTTTTTAATAACTTTTCCAAGAAGAAAACTAAACAAAACAGGCATTGTGCAAATTGAACTATCAATAATACTATCTTTAACAGACTGATAACATATGAAGGTTGTGAAGAGGCTAAATAATGCAAAGAGCCAAAATAAAACCTCTCAACATTGACAAAAAATTCAAGTATAAAACTTAACATTCAAAGGCAAAAACAGGATCCATTACAATAAATAATCCAGAGTTACTGAATGAAAACTTCCTGTTAGCATGGCGGCTAGCTGGTTACTGCTAGTTCTGATTGGCTGTTTCTGACTGAGCGGAGTAACAGGGAGGAGATCGATTATTTTATTTATTTATTTATTTTTTTTAGAGATTATCTGTCTCATGTTAGGACAGCGAAAGTTTTAATACGTATGTAAAATGTATTTTTTAGGTTATATGCTGCAGCTTTAAACAGGTTCGGTGTGAGAGTCACTACCAGGTGGAGCAGAAGCGGCTCCGTGTCAAATATTACTAAATATTAAATATTTCTACTTGTAGCGTAGCAGCGGTTCAAAAGCAGAACCAGCGTCTTACATCGCAGCTCCAAGACTTAAATCATTTTACAGGTAATTAGTTTAGCTTTCTGACCGTCATGCTAATCCGGTGAGTGTTTGTAGCTGCGCTGCTTTACCTGCTGTCTGATCCTCCGTGTCTTTTTACTGCAGTGAGACTCGATGTAGCCAAACTCCGTCATTGTTTTTATGACTATTAGCTTCGTTGTGTTGATGCATTTTGACCTGCTTCTATTTTCTGCTGCAACACGCAAATGTCCTCATTCACTCAGTGCGTAATAGTTACACATCGCTTAGCATTTGTTGCTGTGCATTTGCTCAGTGAAGGAAAGACGAGACCAGCTGGACAGACAGGCTGGGAAATAAGATGCAGTTGATCAGTATCGGTAACAGAGCCAATGATCGGCCGATCCCGATCATCACCCATTTCACGGAAATCGGCCGATTATGATCGGTGACCGATCGATCGGCACACCTCTATTAATTAACAATCGGCTGTAGGTTAGAGAAGTGTTTGGTCGCATGAATGGGGATAATTGAACAATTCCTACATCCATCAAGAAAATGCAGCTTCTTTTTTCTCCTATAATCTTAACAAGCTTAGCAAAAAGAAGTGCATTGTAAGTTAAGATGTCAGAAAATTTGAAATCTGCTAAGTTCAAATAGTACAAGTTGTCTTTTGGGGCCGTTTTCATTTCAGTTCGTCATATTTGTCGTCTTACTGTACATGCATGAAAGGATGAGAACCAAAAAAAGTTCAAAGCGTTATAGTTTTGTGTTCCTATCACGTTGGTCTTATCAGATCTTAACGGGATGCAGCAGGTTTGCAGACTTCCTGGTGTGATGGCATCAGGCTCAGAGGAACACCAAAGATTATGAGAAAGTCACAACAGTCGGTATGAAGATGCAGAGATCCAGACGTTCTGCATGTCTGTGAAGGGTGATGTAGAATATTCTAATGAAGCTGACACATTACTAGTTAACCTGTTTTCTATCAAGTAGGATGATGATTAAATGACTGACATGATTGTTATGTGTGAATTTAAATCTGTCCAACTGGAAGATAAATGTATTAAATTCCTGAAACAGGGAGGCTGTTGAGGCTGTTTTGGTTTGAAGTGAATTGTTCTGGGTTTCTCACAGGTGTTGTATCTTTCATGTTCATCAGTGTTCGTCATTTGTAGGTTCATTGCAGATGAACTCATTTTTGTTCTTCCACACAGATTCAACCTCTTTCATTAAAAAGCCTCATTTCATCAAGATGTCGAACCCAAACCACATAAAAAAAAAATCAAACTTTTAGTTTTTGTTTGTGGCTTGTTGTCCGAAGACATTCTTTCCTCACTTCTGCTGTTTGTTCACGGTAATGTGGTCAAAGTTTCTTCTAACATTTGCGTCTCAGCCGGCGCAGAAATTGTGGAGGAAGTGTCATGTGATTTTGGTATCGAGCAGAGGAAGGAAGGAAGTTGGGGAGCGCTGCTGGAGGAGTTATCGTTTTCAATCGTTACCCAAGTGTCTGCTGAGTAACGGCTCAGTGAATGTGCCTGAAGCAGAACTATGAGTTCGTGTTTCAAATGCTGGTTTTATGTGACTTTATTTTACATTAGATCATTGATTGTGCATGTCAAGATGCTGTGCAGGACTATCGGGAAGCTTACAAGCTTCCCTGATAACGGACACCTATTATTTTTTTTTTAGAAACTGATGCCATCTGCTTTCTCTTCCTGCTTCTGTTAGACTTTTTGTTTTTGAAGCAGTGGTTCTCTACTGGTTTAGATCAAGTCCTGCCTCAGAGGAGAAAACAAGATGCCGTCGAATAAGAAAAAATTGATTTGGTCAGTAGTGTTCATTTAAGTTATTTTCTCAGGATGTATGAAGAAGTAAATAAATTATTTTTGTCCAGATTTTTCCCCTCAGTATAGAAACATAAGGTTGATGTTGGAGCTGAATGAATGTTTTTAGTCCAAATTAACTGCTTCACCAGCGTGTAAAAAAAAAAAGAAGCAGAAATCGTTTAGAAAACCAAACAGTAAATTGATTCAAAGATGGAAGTTAATCTATTAAACTATGTTTAAAAAATTCTGTTGAGTTCTTGGCCTTCAAAGTTTATTGGGATTTATGACAGCATTTTTGCTGTCATAAATCATAATGTCATTTATGACATTACAGTAGTATAAATATTGCTATTGCATTACACCGTGTGCATAGTCACATTTCAGAGAGGCATAACGTATGCTTAGTTTTTAACCTGTTGAAATGAGGTTTTGGCGTCGCATGTTTAGAAAAGCTTAAATCCAAAAAATATTGGAGAAATTAAATTACAAGACTAACAAAATTGGCATATTATTCTGGAAATATAATGTTCTGAAAAGTTTGCCTTGTTTCATTTTGTCTAAGCAAAAAGATTTTCATGTTCCCCTTTTTAAATTGAGTTGTCAGGATTTTTTTCCCCACCTGAATAAGGAAGGGAACATTAATGGTATATTACCTCAATTGCAGGAAAACAAATGCTGTGTCTGAAGCACTTGTTTTAAAAGAGCGGAGCTCATCGGCGTTCTATTAGGTGTTTTTGAAGGATGTCACCAGTTTTTTCCAGTACAAGTACTTCAGTTTAGGTACTCGCCGATACCAAGTTGGTACTTCGCACAATAGCTTTAGAAAACAAAATGCATTTAATTTTGAACAGGGTGGCTCTTCTTTTTAAGACCACAGTCACTCTTACTGTTTGAACATATCATGAATGGAGAATGAGACAGATTTAGTTTTCAAAAGTCTTATCAAATTATTAAAAGAAGTATTTTTCGCTAGAGCTTAAATATCTGTATACAACCCGACCTCAAACTCTGGCCAAAATTATTTGCTTGACGGTTGGACATCCTACGAAACACACAGAGAAAAGAAAAAAATTAAGGTTTTGATGTACTTTTGATTTCTTACTATTAATTATATGTACAACTTTGGCCTCAGATGTCCATCTTTGTGTCCATCTTCAGGTCTCTCCATCTTTGTCTCTGTGTGTTTACAGCTTTTAGCACAGTGCCTCATCACCACACTTAGGAAAGTGGCAGCAGCAAAACAATGTTCTTTTAGAAAATGAATTTGTTGGCTAACAAGGCATTTAAGTTAAATTAATATTTAACTATTAGGTACTAGTTGAGTAAATGCTGCTTTTGGTTTTCTCTCTGTGGCGGCAGATAATGTTTCTAATATTAAACATCCAAAGTGTTAACTAACTCGGAGCGCTTTCCTCCAGACTTCAAGGAGCATAAATTCAGATTGACAGTGGTATATTACCAGTGTGTGTGTATATGTGGGTGAATCTTGTGGTTGACAGCTTCAGCCGCTAACTTTAGTGCTGTGGTTATCACTTTTTTTTTTTTTTTTTTTTTACAGCGTATGACTGAGTTCCCACTCAACCCTCGAACGTCGACACTGTACATGCTTTCTTTTGTTTTGATTTTTCCTTGTGGTGGATCTTATTTCTCTCGTGCGTAAGATCACAAGAAGAAACGAAACTGAAAGGTGTTTTTTTTTTCTTTATATGTTTAAGTGACTCATTAAAGCATGGGTGGGAAATCTGTAGCTCATGTGACAGAAGTTACAGAAAATGGCCAAAGTCCAACTGAACAATGAATACATCGGTACGCTTCTCTTTCCCTTCCTTATTAATTTCACAGCTCTTGTCTCTAAAATAGTTCAACACGGTTTCCCTCTTCATAAATCACAGAAAATAAGAAGTGAAAGCAAGTAGAGGGCAGTCTCAGTTTAGTGAACCATGGTTGCCGTTTTTGAATAGATGCAATGCCCCTTTTCCACCGACCCGGCCGGCCCGGCTCCGCACGGCACGGCTCTGTAAAAAATGTATTCCGTTTCCACCGGCCATGTTTGGTGTGCAGAGAGGAACGCCTCCTTGCGTTCAGGGGGAGCGAAGGGGGCGCTGCAAGCCACGCCTCTAGACTTTTGCGTCCTTGGAAAATAAGGAAAGGAGAGAGCTATGGACAACGTTGGGTCCGTGTTGTTGCTATTTTTTAAACTTATTGGGATCTTCCTGAAGTTTCAGGAAGAAAGGCGCAGTGGAAGAAATGCTCAGGATGCTGCGATTGTTGCACGCAGAAGAACAGCTGTTATCCGCCGGAGTTTTTCATGCTTTACAGCGTCTTCAGCACGCCCTCGGCCAATCAGTGAACAGCAGCGAAGCTTACGTCACCAGTGCTGGCCGGGCTGGCTCTGCTGACCCTGCTCTGAAGCAGGACCTAAAATAGCAGCGCCAGCCCGGTTAAAAAGGTCGGTGGAAACGCAAGCAAAGCGAGCGGAGCCGGGCCGGCCGGGTCGGTGGAAAAGGGGCACAAGTGTTGCAGGACTTTGTCAGCCTGATTATAAAAAATTGACTCTACACACGTAATTTTATAATGACGGTGCAAATTAAAATGCAAAACTTAGCAAGGGTGTTGCCAGCAGCTGCCTGGCTGGAGGGAAGGCGGCGGTCTGCTTCTCCTGCTTTGTTTTAGAGGAAGTTTGTTTTCTCTGACAATGTTGGGAAGTTGCACGAAGGCTGTGGCTCTTCTGTAGGTCACAATGTCTCAAGATATTTTATTTATTGTCTAACAAAGTGCAATAAATCTGAGCTCTTGTTGGACATCTGTGGTGTGGGAGAAAACTACTGATGTCTCTAAAAAATTTAGAATGTCATAAAAAATTCTATATTTTTTGTCCTATGAGAAAGTGAAACTTTATCTCTCTGTTGATTATTTATTATTGATAATAATGAATTAATAATGGTTTCACTTTCTGGAACTTGATTTAAAAATACAATATGATATCAACACTTTTGAATCTGTGCATTTGATGTCTTGAAAATCTATGAATTGGTTTTCCAATACTGCCCTCTAGTGGTGAACTCATCAAACATGTCAAAGTCTGTATATAAAGGAGCTAAATGTATTAAACCATCATGAAAAAGTTTATTTTCAGCAGTTCAATTCAAAAGTTGAAACCTTATCTATTTAATTCATGTTTTTATTTCAGTTAATTTTGATGGATGTGGCTTTCAGTTCAACGCAAACCTTCAAAATGCTTCAGTGTCTGGAAAAGTGTCCAAACACTGATGTTGTATTTCATTTAGTTCTGAAAAACAGTGTTTTAGGTTTTTATGTGCTGTAATGAATCTGCTGCACACATTCATATTTAACAGTTTAGCGACAACCTGTAAGCTGTGACTCTTTGATATTAAAAGTTATGACTTCATCATTTTAAATGTGTCTAATCATCCAGCTCCTCATCATGTCTGCAGTCTGATCTGTGTTTTGTGTTTCCACAGTGGCTCCTCCGACCAACGTGACCCTAACCTGCCGTAACCTGAGCAACATTTTGTCCTGGGATTATGAGAACGATGTTCCTGGGCTTAGATTCCAAGTTTTGATCCGCTCTTCATCAGAAATCTCAGAGTACGTTTTACGTCTCTATATTGGTTCTGCCTTATTACAATATATTTTCATGGCATGTTTTTCCTCACAATCTAATCGGTGCAAAAATTACACTAGAAGTATATTTGTTCTTTTCAACTAAATATCTGTAGTTATCACCCTGTCATGCATTTTATTTAGCTTATTAATTTAGAAATTAGAACGGTGCGTCAGTATGTAAGAGTGAGTAAATGGTTTTAGGTTAGAAAACTGCATTTAAATACAGAACAAAATTATTTTACCAAGTTGCTCTTTCCCCTTTAACTGTTCGGTTGTCTCTTCCACCCAAAGCTTCAAGTAATTTTCTGTTTTTTGTTTTTTCTCACCAGTTGCCCTACAGAAATGTGGGTTAACAAATCTTCTCGACAAGCAGATCTTTCGTTTCTGTCAAATCCGAATAGTATGTACCTTGTCGCTGTAAAGGCTGTGCTGGGGGAAGAGGAGTCCGATTCCTCTCCAGAGGATGGCATCGAATTTTCCTATTTCTCCAGTGCTCTGAGTGGTCAGAAATGTAAGTATATTCAAGAAGTAACAAAACTATCAGAGCAGCTCAGAGACGCTGTACTCAAAGCTCCTGGCTGTTGGGGTCTTTTTTTCCCCCAGCATGATTAAAGTGTGAGTGTAAATGATCCTTGTCGTTTCTCAGGTCTTTTGGATATCCCACCTGTTCACATCACTACCCTGCAACAACACCACATTCAGGTAGAGTTCAAGCATCCCTGGCTGGTGTACAAGGATGGGCTGCATAGATGTAAGACACAGAAGAAGAAGAGGAAAAATGATCAGGAGAACAAACTACCAATCTTTAAGTACAACGTCAATGTGGTTGACCAGGTCAGACTGCTCCCTCCCAGTTTGGTCTCTTTGCCTCTAACTTTCATCTCTCCAATAATAATAAGTTTATGAACTATTTCCATCTGGTTTTAGACATCTCCACAGTAAATGGCTCTAATAAAAATTACAATCTCCTACTTTCATCTAACTACTGTTGTCATGCTGGACTTGAATTCAACCTTTAGGTCAAAGGATCCTCTGTCAATGAGGATGTGATGTCCACATCTTCATTGACATTGACACTTTGACAGGCGTCCTCTGTGAATGCGATTGTCTCATTCACAGAGGACATCTGTCAAAGACATCATTGTGTTTCTCTCAGTGACGGCGTGTGGGAGAAACGCACCCCGTCATTGGAAGGGGTGTTTTTACTCCCACACACCCCTTCACTGGTTCATCTCCTACCATTCCAACCATTCCAAGTACTTGTACCCAACATTGGGAAGAAAACTATTCCCAACATTCTTCTATTTCTGCTGGTGTTAAATCTACACCAGGTGAAATACACAGGTTTCCCATTAACATTGATATCTCCTTTATTTTCCCTTTCCCTATGGTGAAGAGTTTGGGTCTGTTCCTCTGCTACTGCTTACACAAGCAAATATTGATGTTTGAATCTGCCTTTGCAGAAGCAACTGTGCAGAACCTCTTAGAAACCATTTGCTTTAGTTTTCTGTTTTACCTACAGTGTCTGTCATATTAAAACGGTCCTGCTGTCTGTTCTTGAAGGATAAGTCCCACTCCTTTGAGTGTGGCAAAGCTGTATGCGTTGAGACCAAACTGCAAGTGGACATGAAGCAGAACAAACATTGTCTGAAAATCAATGGAGAGCTCGAAATGATGACTGTGGTGTCCACAGAGGAATTCTGCACCGAGAAAGCCCCACCGCCTCTCAGTTGAGTAACGTTTCATTTGTTTCATTAATACAAGTTGTGATAAAGACCTTTTAGTTAATATCAAGCCATGAACGATATAAATACATCAGCACAACTAACATTAAACTCAAAGGGACACTTTTAAAGTCTACCTCCATCTCATAAAAGCATTTATTATTTTTTAAACATCTTTGCTGAGATTTTAAGTCGGGCAGGAAAGACTGGCACTTCCAGGACTTGTTCTGAACCCGAGCCTGGTGGGCTTTGAGCTGCGCTTGTGTTTGCTTGATCCCGTCTTGTCATCGTCACAATTTCTCTCAGGATTTTCCAACACATAACTGAATCCATCTTTTCCTCCACATGTTGCTGGTTTCCTGTGACACCAGTGAGCAACCACCAATACTTCACCGCTGACTTGGTGTTTTCACCTGTATCTTCATTCTTCTCTGGGGAGATGCATCTACTGATGATGATAATGAACTTTATTTAAAAAGGGACAATGCGGAATTCAAGCATAAATGTCACCATTTGATGCGTTGTACCAGACTACAGCAAAAGCTAATTTGTATCTGTAGAAAGTTCCAGCTTTGTCACATTGTGTGACAATTCTGAGGCCTTCGATGGCTTCCTCTTTCTGCCACCAGATGGTGTAGTTCCTGTTTCTAAAATTTGCTAACTTGTATTTTGTAACTGAATGCTCCTTTGTGTCTGAGTGATTCTTGAGAATAGGGACAAAACAGGTCCTATGGATAAAGCACAAAATTTGAATAAAATATACACAGAATATAATTTTTTCAAATATCTGACTTAACTAACCTGGGTCATGTGAGCACAACAATGTATATTTTCTTGGTGTTTGCAGAATATTTTTTTTATTTTAAACATTGTAGTAGATGGCTGGTGTCTTTAAAGTCCCTTGTCCAGGAGCAGAACTCAATGTATAATAGTTTAAAACAATTATACATAAATTGAATTAAAAATCATTTTTATATATTTTCCAACACCATTGAAATTCGTCCCTAGTTTTTGTCAACACTGTCAGACATGAAAAGAATGTTAAAAAAAAATCAGGCATTATTGTGGGGCACCAGAACTTCTGAGGACCCCATGATCACTTCCCTTCTCTTCCTTTGCTAGGAGGGCTAGTTAGCTTTGGTTAGCTTATGTTATTCTTTAGTTTTTTTCTTTTTATTCCTAAGTTTTTTGTCACAACCATGATGTGTCAACACCATAACTGACATTTTACAAAACTTTGATGAAATTTTGTGAAATAAAAGCTTAATTTTAGTAAATTGTAAAGATTTCATGGACCTGATGAGCTACAATATGGCCTCCTTCAGAATAACATTTAAATTGAGGTAGTTTGGCTTTTTGTCACCTCTGTCAGATGTCAACTCCATCAGAGTTTTTGTGACTCTTTCAGTAAAATTGTTGTCAAATCTCACTTAAATGCAGTTAATTCATTTTAATGTATTTTTACATAAATTGCATTACTTCACATGTACCAAGTTTTTCTTTTTACTCACTAGTTTGTCACCACCTTCAGTTCTGTGTCAACTCCTTCATGCACTGTCAACTGCATCAGATGGAGTTTTTGTTGTTTTTTGTTTTAAATATTTTTTTTTGTTTCTTTAGAAGCATTTGTCTGTAAAAATTAGTAAAACATCACTAATAGGGTCATTAAAAAATTATTTTATATTTTTGTCAGATGGTGATGACAAAGTTTTGGGTCAGGCCACTTAAAAATGTAATTTAAAAAAAAAATGTTGCAACTGGGAGCCTGTACCTTAGCATCTTTACATTTCCAAAACATTATTTGTCATATTTGCATACATAAGGTTGAGAAATGATTTAAAAAAATCTGGGAAAATTAAAACCCATTTTGTCCCTATTCTCAAGAATCACTGCTCTGTATCCTCCATTTGTGCTTGGTGATACTTGATGTTCTACCTCAAACACATCTGATGGACAAACTTATGCTTTTATCAAATATTATACTTAAGGGGTGAATAGATTTGAGCCAACGGGATTCATTGTAAGCAGTATTTGGTGTTTTACTGTGGATGAAATTGTGATGACCAGTTTTGCAGTTCCTATCTTTGACTGAAAGCAAATTGTAGTTGATTCTGTAAGAAAAAACTTAAGTATCAAAAATGAGAAACAAAGAATTGGAAAGTCGCTCAAAAATAATTTTAATGTTAACAATTTAAAATATCTCTGTATTGATAAAGATCGACACCGAAAGAAAAGCTTCTTCTTCACCAGTTATAGTTCGACAACAACATGGCAAAAGTGGTCCAAATATTTTTTAATCTTTCTTGTCCAAGTCCACTTTTATCATGGTACCCAGACTACAAGCTGCTGCTGGCTATAACTTTGTGCTTCTTCTCCTCCTTTGTTTAGGTCACACCAGCCTCATTGTTGGCATCATCATCGCCATCATAGCAGCACTGGCTTTAATTGCCACCATGGTTTTCTGGAAACGGACTCGACACGCCCTGGCTAAACTCGGTTCTATAGTACGTTCAGTCGATCAGAGCTCAAATGAATTGTCTGTTCCAGCACTAACCGTGTTTTTTTTTTTTTTTTTTTTTTTTTTCTCATCAGTTTTATATAACCCCTGTATCAAAGAAGCAACGTTTAATCCCCTTCCCGATGATTCCACTCTGTGACAGTGAGCCCTATGCCGATGACTCCTGTAGATCCACTTATGGACACCGTCATCATTCCAAAGAGTGATGAAGACTACGACCTCCGCATCAAGCTGTCACCCAACAACAACCAGGCTCTTACTGAAGAGCCAGAGGAAGAGCGCACGTCTGATGACCCGTACATGAGCGGGCAAAAACTGGACAGTGACCCTGAAGAGCCAGACGTCGACGAGCCGAGCCACTCTCCTTACGAGTGCCGCGCGGTGGTGCTGGAGTTGGCTCCCGAGGACCGCGCCGAGGGATACCGGGCCTGATCCATTGGTTTGATCTAAACGAAAAGATGAACATTTTAATAACAAGGGAGAAAAAACTCTGTTACATTCAGTCCTTTTCTTCCTCTTCACTGCCTGATTGTGAAAATACGGAGGCCTACAGATTAGAAAACCTAACTGTGTTCTTATACCGAGCCAAAATCACAGCTCATCCACTAGTACTATCTAGCTGAGAATCATTGTCACATAGTGACACCTGCTGGCTGGACACTAGCATTACCACATTTAATTAGCTATGAGCGCAGCAGAAAAAAAATTCCTTTTAATTGCACTTTTTGTATATAGATTTTTTTTTATTGCTGGTGTTAGAGTAGCAAGTTACAGTAAGTTAGGTTTGAAATCACCTCTTGGCTTTAATTCTAGTGACGTTCGTTGTCGACTGCAGGTGATCTGAATTAGTTTTTCAGCACCATCATCAAAAACCTGTGAACCGAGATGTAGATTTTCTTAACAGGTGCAGTTTGTTATATGTATAATAATTGGCTAAGTGGGAGTGTTTTTGTGCCTTTTATAGTCTATGCTTTCCTTGAGGTGAAAGTAAAGATTAATGAGATTTGGGAGAATCGTGAAAGTTGATGTTATTAAGAGGCGTAGGTGCCAATCTTTGTCGAAGTGGAAAGTTTAAAACTTTGAGTGCGTCTTTTCTATGTTATCCAGCTGACTCTGCACTTTATTCCCCCATTAGCTCCTAATTTAAAGTTTTTACAAACCTATCAGCAAATCTCTCTTCCTTGTGCAGGTAGAGGAAGGAGAAACAATAATAGCAATCCCGGAAATATTAGTATAAAAACAAACCGGGAGATAATCTTTAGGCTAAAATAAGATGCAGGAAAGTCTGGAATCCAGATCAGATTATGGGATTGTGAATGTTCGTCCCTCGCGCTATAAGACCAGCCAGTAAAGTCGCGCGAACTTAGGCTGCACGATGTCGTTGAAATGCTCGATTGTGAGGTTGTTGCTGAATATTCGTCAATTTTTATTTTCCCTTTTATCGTTTCCCTACTTCTGCCAGTGAGCTTCAGCGCCTCAGACACTAAAGATGTGCATCAGCTGTGAGCTTCAGGGACCAGAAATGGATTAAATCAGACATTTTACTTCCAACCGGTCCTTGTATTATTCAACTCCACTGTGAACTGCTATGGTTGTGCTAACATTGGTTTTAATCTTCCAGCTGAACATGTATTATTAAAGATGTATTCGGCTCACAGGATTTTAGTAATAAGTTAGCTCAGGTTTTTTTTCCCCGTCTTTCCCCAATGGGGTAAACATTTTTATAAATGTCAAGCTGTGCGATAGAGAATCTTTATAAATCTCTCTAAATTGTCAACTCTAAAAAACAAACTGTGGAATAGCCCTTTATTTTCTTGATACTAACAAAAAGTACCGAAGTTGGAGCACCTTGTTCTTTCATGTTTTCAATTTAAACGTCCTTCATTCTTCTTCTGTGTTGAAGGGTGAAGGTCAGAAACATGTGACCCAGCTGCATGCCGTGCCTTGTCATAAACCTGTTCCAGCTGTTTCATCTGGTCCTGATTTAAATATTTAATGATGGTGTTGGATCTGCCCTACCTTTTCACATGCCTCTTGGTTTTACTTCCGCTACATTAATGTTTCAGCTTCAGGACTCCAACGATAGCAGAGTTTTGTTTTTGGTTCAAACTCAAGGCTCATTCATTTTCTTGCTGCTGAGCAGTTGCATTATGATTTTTATCTTTGATTTTTATCTCATTTTTATCTTTGATTCCCTCGCTTGTAGACAATGAGCCACTTTTTTAAAACGATTGCTGACCTCTGACTCGGTGAGGGGTGCTTGATAATTCCCCCCCCGGAGAAAGAAAACCCAAAGAACTCGTCCATTGTGAATATAAAATCATGTCGGTTATTTACATTTCAAAAGATTTTCCATGTTCAGCTTTTCTTCACCTTCTCACCTGGCTGGATTTGATGTGCATCTCACTGGGTCTAGCGGTTAGCATAACAGCAGCGTTCGGGCTCCGCTAGCCGAGGGGCAGAGCTGCCAACTGGGCATAAAGTCCCGTAAATACTTTACAGGTGAAAACAGAATCCATTAATATCTAACGCTCAGTTGATGACGTGTGGAATAGAGAAGAAACATTGTGTGACTTTAATGTTTGTGAGACGTCGCTGCTCGCCTCGTTACAGTTGAACGTACTTGTATTATCGTGATAAAACTGTTTGAAATAAGCGCTTTATTGATCTTATTAGTTTGATTGTTTTGGAAGTGGCATGCATTTTGTTATTTTTATTCAACAGAGTCTGGCATAGTCTGGAAGTTTCTACTGGGGATACATGCGAGATAAGAGGCTGAAACTTTAACTTTAGCTAGCAGCAGTGATTTAGAGCATAGAAATGTTTTTCTTTTTTTAAATAGCAGCTTTTGTGTTTTAGGTGATAACAGGAAAACACTCAAATCCCAGAATACATGACAGCTGAAAATCCAGCAAAGACTTAAACTACAGGATTCACCCGAACCTCAACCGATCCAGATTCAAAATGATCCACAACGTCGATTAAGTTTAAGTTGCATGTAAAGGTTTCTTTGCTTACTTTGTGTCTTCTGAAGCCCAAATAAGAATCCTTTGTTGCAGAATCACAGAAAGCTTTCTCTAAAATTTGTTCGACTGTTAAACCAACCAGTTTGCTGCTTCGGAGTTGCATGCTAGCCGAGCGGCAGGGCCTTTGACTGCTCCCCTCCACATCGTGGTTGCATGAAAAACTTCACAACATACCCAGAGTCTGGACTTCTAAGTGTTACTCATAACTTCCAGCTTGCTGCCGTTTGTTCCTCACCGTCTCTGTGGTTTCACTCACATTTCAATGTTTCACGTTTACAAAAAGGAATGCTTATGTTTTTTGTTTTTTTTTCCTAAGCATTGATTGAGTTCATTAAAAAAATGATGTAATTCTCATTTCTCTCATGTCTGAGTATTTTCACTTTAATGAAGGGAAGTTGGCATTTCGGTAAAGTGAGCCTCCAGATTGCGGTGCTGCTCGACTCACGCGTCAAGCCCCGTTTTAAGGGAAGAAACGCGGCTCCCATTACAGGTCATGACATTTGAACGCTCCGTGCGGTTCGTTCCTCTTGCGCCGCGTGACAGGGAAGACGTTTTGTCTGCTTTTGGATTTGTTTCCTTCCTTTTTTTTCATTGTCTGACCGTTGAAATGTCCATATCAGTGCTTCCTGTGCCAGAACTCATCATGTGTATTATCTTTGTAATTGGCAGGCATCTGGTGAGAGTTTCTTGTAATCTGCAGCAATTATTAACCGGCTTTGTCATTGGACCACCATTACAGATTACAAATAAACTACCTACAAACCTCGCATGTCCAGAACTGATTAACTTTTTTTTTTTTAAATGTTTCTACTAAAATCAGCACTTTGACAAAACAAAATAAAGTAGTGCATAGTTGTGAAGTTGGCAACACAGTTTGCATAAAGTTTAAAGTGCGTTTGTATTTACTGTTGCCATGGTTGCAAGTGGCTTTGGGTTTTGTCATCACCTGCTTTTGCACATCTACACGTTAAACATTTGTTTTCTCATTCATCAGTTTTATTTAAGTCTCTACTTTGACTAGGATATTCCTATAAGTAAATAGACTTTGATCTAAACCAGGTGTCTCCAACTTTTAAAATTCAAAAAGCCTTTTTTTTTTTTTTTACCTCAGTCCAGTTAAATTGAACTCATTTAGAGCCATTTCCCTTTTAAAAAAGGAAAACTTCTGAAGAAGCACCATTTTATGGATACCATACATTTTGTCTGAGTTTTTATTTTTTCGTTTGGGTGAATGTTTACAAAAAACCTAATCAGAAAAAATAGATCAAAAAAATATAAGACTAACACTTTAGGTGTGACTCAGCAATTCAATTACTGTATTTCACAAAAAGACTGAAAATCAACATTTAAATATACATTTTTTTAAAAAGAATAGTTTGTTCTATCACTTTTAGCTAAAGTTAGTAGCTAACTTTAGCTAGTAACTGATCCGTTTTCCTTCCTGTGCTGTTCCGGTCGAGTCTAATCTCGAAGCCGAGCCAACGGTGAACTTTACAGCTTTATCATCCTTACTAGGAATGAGGTAATATAGATGTAATATTTTTATTAATATATGGTCAAACTCTTTATAATCCCTCAATAAACATTGAAGTAACATCTTATCAGTGCATCAATTATTATGTAGAGTCAGAGCAAACCCTCCCACTGCTTTCAAAATAAAACCCACCTAGACTTCTTCAGTACCTCTGTGCTGCTAAATGCACTTTTGTCAATCATCTTTTCAAATATACACAGTCCAGTCACATTAATGTGACCATCTGTCAAAAGCCAGAATAACCACCTTTCGCAGAGCGAACTGCTACGAGACGTGCAGGAAGAGAGTCACTTAGGTCCCTGAAGGTCTTCTCTGGGATGTTGAGCCATGCCGACTCTAATGCCGTGGCCAGCTGCGCTAGATTACGCGGTTGAGGATCCATGGCGCGAACAACTCGATCGAGATGGTCCCACAGATGCTCGATTGGGTTTAAGTCAGGTGAGTTTGCTGGCCAGGGGAGGACGGTAAACTCATCCTGGTGCTCTTCGAACCACGCACGTACACTGGCAGCTGTATGGCACCTCGCATTGTCCTGCTGGAAGATGCCATCATCCTGAGGAAAAACAATGCGCATGTAGGGGTGGACATGGTCCGCAAGGACAGATGCGTACTTGTATTGATCCATCGTGCCTTCCACAATAATCAGTGAACCCAGAGAATGCCAGGAAAACATTCCCCAGACCATAATGCTCCCGCCTCCAGCTTGGACCGTTCCTGCAATGGTTGCAGGGTGGTTCCTTTCAGAGGTTTCACGCCTTATACGCCAACGTCCATCTGTCCGATGGAGCATAAAACGCGATTCATCTGAAAACGCTACCTGTCGCCACTCAGTGGACGTCCAGCTGCTGTACTGGCGTGCAAATTCTAGCCTTCGTCGTCGATGAACACCAGTCAGCATAGGTGCACGAACCAGGCGTCTGCTTCGGAGGCCCAGACGCAGCAATGTTCGCTGAATAGTGGTTTGGGAGACACTTGTGGTAGCCCCTTGGTTCATTTTAGTGGTCAGTTGCTCAACGGTAGCCCGTCTATCTGCCCGAACGCATCTCCGCAACCGTCGTTCGCCTCTGTCATCTATGGCCCGTGGTGCACCACATTTGCCACGTCGTTGATTTTGGACAGTCCCATTTTGCCATGCACGGTACACTTTTACCACGGCGGCACGCGAACAGTTCACAAACTCAGCCGTTTCGGAAATGCTTCCACCCTTGGCCCGAAAGCCAATGATCATGCCCTTTTGGACGTCGGATAAATCGCTTCGTTTCTGCATTACGCCAACGATTGAAATGTTTTCCGAAGCCCACACACACCCTTTATATACGCTCAACTGCACTGTGCTGCCACCTGCCTTCTGTGATTGGTTATTTAACTCTGAAGTGGAAAGTACGTGGTGGTCACATTAATGTGACTGGACTGTGTAGTTATTGGATGCTGCCACAGAACCAACTATGGGGGGGGAAACGGTTCACACAGCTCTGACTTAATACGGGGGAAAGTTTTCTTCACCTTTGAAGATCAGCCTGAAAACATCTACCTGAACTAGATTATGTGTTTTCTTGTCTTTCTCATAGTTAACATTACATGTTTCTAGACCCGGATCCAGTTGAGAGCTCTGGTGTGTTCAGGGTTTCTGCTGCCGGACGGATCTGCTGTGACTTTCTTTAAACGGTTGTTTTCATCTGTGACTGCAGCTAATCCAGCGTAGTCATCATGGGCCTGTTGACTGCTGCTCTAAAAGTTCTCCTGGATCAGCCTGTGAGTTCAGGTCCACACACACGTCTTGATAGGTTTACAGTTCAGACATTTTCTTTTCCTTCCATGAGTTTCAGATCAGTTCAGATGTACCCCATGGAAAGCTCAACACCTTTATTTGCTTCTCCACAACGTTCTCTCCCTGATCGCTTTGCGTTCTTCTCTCTTCAAAAGGAGTTGACTTAGAGATGCATGCCTTATTTTAAAGATTTTTATTTGAGAAAAAAAAGTTAACCATTTTGGTTGCACATTAGTACATTAAAATGGACTGAGATTTGTGATTGTGACAAAAGAACAAGAGAAAAGTTTGTTGGTGTGAATTCTTCTGCAAAGCTTTAATATTTCAAACATTAAAGCTGCAGTATTAAAAAAAACAGATTTTTTTTTTTACATGTTCAAGCTGTCATGATGATGTGACAGCATAAGACAGATAATCTGCAAAAAGCTCGATCTCTTCCTGTCCCTCCTCGCTCCCGACCAAAAGCAACCAATCAGAGCCAGGAAGAGGATTGCGACTGACTCTTATTGGTTGTTTCTAGTTAGCTGGATGAAGGAAAGGAGTTATTCCCCCCCCCCCCCCCCCCCCCCCCAATGAGGCCTAGTTATACAACCAAAACCATAAATGGGATATAATATTCATCAGATCCGCTCAACAGCAATATCATTTTAGAAGCTGCTATTAATAGCTTGCTAGTGTAAAAGCCTCAAATAGGACCGAAGCGAAGAGGAAACAGGAAGTTCAGGACGGGACGAAACTCTTCTCTGTTTTGTTTCAGCCGCTAAGAACAAACACTGACTATGCAACTCGTTTCTAGTAAGCTGAGGGTTTCCTAGTAAACTGGCTGAACGTTTAATACAATACCTGTAATCGATCGAGTCAAAGATCAGGCACAGGTTGTTACTTCTTCAAAACCGAACAGAACAAACTGGAGTCTGATTCCAGATGTACAGACTTCAAAAGTCATATTTCACCAAAACCTGCTCATATTTACACGTGACCGGGAAAATAAAGCATTATATCGCAGCTCAATGTGGGCTTAATATGAACAATATCAACATGTTTATTTGAATAGGGGCAATAATATCAAGCACTTAGATAAACGCTGTACGTTAGCTAACCACGTTCGACATGAACAAAAACGCATTACTGCAGGTTTGCTGAAAACTGCTGCGTATTAAATGAAAGTGCTGAGAAATAGTTTTTTTAAACTACTGAATTCTTTCTATTTCTTTACCTTACAAATTTTAGGTCCAGAGCTGCTATCTGCCAATGCTATCATGCTCTAAAAAAAGAAAGCAAAAAAATCCAAAACAGTATATGAAAGGCTTGATTTAAATAGCTATTTACATCACCACATTACTACTTATCTCTAGTAGTTGTTGGTAATTAAAACTAGATTTAACTAAAAAGAAAAAAAGGGAGGTTGGTGGGGAATAAATTATTATTAAAGTTTATTTGATAGGGACAGACACACATCAACATAGACAAACTGAATAAAACAGCAGTACCTTGTTTGCATCATGGTGCAATAGCAACAGCTAATTCACAACACTTGTCCCTAGATGGGCTTTTAAAAAGTAACTCTAAAAGTTGAAGTGGTAATTACTGTATTTAAAATAGCACAACATAATGTAATACAAACAGAAAAATTTAAAACATTAAAAGTTCTGTTTTTGACATAACCAGAGGTGTGTTTGATTTTTGAACGTACTGAAACTGGTTACGGACTTTAAATGAACAGGAAGTGAGCTCCAAACTGCAGATCCTCTCACCGACAAGACCACTTTGAGCAAAAGTGGTGTTTCGAAATTGGACCTTACAATTTTCATCAAAAGCCGCTTTAGTAGATCTGCTATTGCCCTGCAGTCACTTAACGGTGTAGGTGCAGGTCCATTTAAACACTTAAAAAACAAATTTTAAATGTTATAATTTAGAAAATTTGTAAAATCCAAAATGCCAAATTTAGCCAAAATGTGACAGTGATGGAATCTAATAATAATAATAAAGTTTCTTGTTTTCACTTGTCTCTAATTTCATTCTGGTTATTTATGAAGTAATTTTTTTATGTTTCAATCCAACACTGCTATGTCATCGCTTGAGTTCAGGTAAAAAATTATTAAATAAATGCATGTGTCAAGACTGCACAAAACCGCATCCCCATATGTTCAAAAGCTGAACCAAAAAGTTTTGAAACTATTCACTTTTTTCACATGTTTTAATTATATTGAAGTTGAGTAATTTTTTTTTTTCTGAAGAGTCTCAAAGGCTTTCAGAAGTATCAGAAAAAGCAGGAGCTTCTTAAAGAGACAGAGGCCCAATTTAAATGTGCAAGTCAGGTCAAATTTTGTTTAAGCCATGTTTGAAATATACAGCATTTTATCTCGACTGCAATAAAATGGCACTATATAAAATACATTTACAGATAAACTAACAGGGAAATAAATTCAGTCAGGCTTGGCTAACAGTGATTCTAATGGATTTCATAATCTGAATTACTCATTGTTTATGGTTTTAAAATCTGATTTGTGAACTTCTGAAAACAGGAAAAAACAAAAGAGATGATCCATGACTTGTTTTTTTTTTTTTTTTTTTTTTTACATATGAAATAATAATTAAAAAAAAAGACAGGGGGTGGGGGATGTGTAAAGGTGACTTATTCGTCGCAATCGCCATAAACGGGGCGGGACAGTGTGGCATTTCGAAGGGGGAAGTGTAGCACGGTTAAAGGGGACGGGGTTTCCAGCAGCGTCTACGTGAGTGTTTGTTTTTCACAGAGCGAATCATGAACCGCCTGCTGCTGGGAGCCGCGCTGCTGGGGAAGCTGGCCCTGTGTGTCACAGCTCAAGGTAACCTCCACTCTCATCCTCCTCATCATCACCATCATCATTTTCTTTTTAATCTAATTTTTATCACAGAGCTTCAGCCGCCTTGGAAAAACACCTAAGTTGAATCTGAGACGTCCTGACTGAGATTTACGGCTGCGATGTCAATATTTTCCTTCAAATCTAGTTTTGTTGCAGATGTGGAAAACATTATAGTAAATTTCCTTTACAGCATTTACTGGTTTTTTCTTTGCTAGATCCTCAGAGACAGAAGGTCAGTGATGGTCAACAGGCTGTCAAACCTGTTCGCTGTCGGCTGTGTCTGTCATAAACATTGACTTTGTCTTTTAAAGGGGCCACATGGCATTCACTGCAAACAAGCTGCAAATAAAACCAAATATATATATAATTATATATATATATATATATTATGTATGTATGTAGTATATATATATATGTATATATATAAATATATATATATATGTTATATATATATATATATAATATATATAATATATACATATATATATATATATATGTGTGTGTGTGTGTATTTTTTTTCTTTTCTACTGCAGTCCCTTTGCAGCAGAAAAGTTGCAAATGTATCAGCATTAAATTTACTGATTTGTCACTGATGCAATCGGAGGTTTTCCTACAAAATATGAATTCTGGATTTGTTTTAAAAATATGAGTTAATAGCTTGTTTTGGTCATTACCAGTCGTCACAAATCATCCTAAGGAGTTAAAAAAACAGTTAAAAGACTTTTAGAAACTTGAGATTCTTCTACTCCAGTGAAACCTGATGACAGAAGAATTTGTGATTTACGTTAGGCAGCAGTGTTTGTTTTTGGTGACATCCTCCTGACCTTCCCAGAGGCTCAGGAAGCCTTTTTCCCTCAAAACAAAACCAGCAGGTTTTGTTTTTTCTACTTAAAACCCAAAGACATCACTTTGAGTGTGAGTTTTACCTCACTTCAAATGTAATTATTCGGTCAAAAAAAACAACAAAAAAACCTTGAAACAAACAAAAAATCTGTGTTGAATTAAGTAAAAAGAAAAGTTCAATTCAACAATAGAGTCCCAGTGAGATAACAAAAGGTTTAATTAAACAGATGTTTTTAAATGAGACAATAAATAAAAGAATAAAATATGATTAAGCTTGACTAAATTTATTTAGAAGAAGCTTCAATTTCAGGACCCAACCATGCTTTCTTTTATCCTTCTCTTTGTTTTCCATCAGTACGTCGTCATGCTAGCTGTCAAATTTAGCGAGAGTGCGGCACTTAGAATAAGAAACCAAACCACTCAAACATCGGCCTTGCAGTGCTTCTGCAGTTTGACATCCTGTTCAGTTCTACCTGTTGGTGCTAAACTCCTCCAAGCGACATTTATTAACTCGTCTCTCTCATCTGAGCCACTAAGATGTGACTTCCTGTGTTGCAGAGATGCTGGCTCCACCTGGACAGGTGAAGTTCGAGTCAACAGACTACAAGAACATCCTGCGTTGGGCCGCGCCCACAAACAGCTCCTGCCTGCAGTACCACGTCCAGTATAAGATGTGAGGGCTCACACACAACACACACACACACACACACACACACACACACACACACACAGAGTCAGATGGATTCCTCCTGCTGCTTCAGCCTTTTGATCTGCTCAACTAGGAAAAAAATACTTTTTTTATGGCATTATTCTCATGTTTTATTCTTTAAAATGATTTTTTTTTAAGTCTTAAGGTTTCTCACAAAGAGTAAAATATGAAAAAGGATTTCTCTCCACGAACACACGTTTTTGGACCAGTCTAATATTTAAATTTTAGAAAACCCACCAGCAGAGGGAGCTCCTCCTCCAACACCTTAACTGACCTATAACCTTTAACTGTGTGTGTTGTTGGCCTAATCTTCTCCAGATTAGGATTAAAAGAGGATTTAAAATTGTTTTCAAGTGTGAAAATGAATATAGCATGAGGAAGCTAACATGCTTGAATATGTTTCCTCTTATTTAATTAGTTTTAATTATCAGGTTGGCAAATCAAAGTTCAACTATATGGTTTAACTAAATGCACCCTTTTTGCACAAATACATTTGCAAATCTTTGTTCTTCTCGCATTAACAGATTTACTCTGTAAAACATCAAAAAATCAGGTATTGATCTGCTACAAGATAAATGAATAGTTCTATTTTGGTGGGATTTTGTGGAATAGTTATTTGCAGTCAACATCCTACCTGTGCTAGACATTTGTTCAGAATAACCCCAGTTTGAAGAACTCAAGCAGACTGGAACCAGTTAAAGTCCAGATTGTATCTGAAACAACTCAAACTTCAGAACGGTTGCAGCAGCTTGGCGTTTCAGATTTTTATGTCGACTAGAGTCAGATAATCATGTCCATTCGACATAAAGTGTAAACATCCATTCATCTGTTTTCTGTTTTTACAACCCATTTAAACTGTCGGATCTTCAGTGAAGCCGAGCGCAGCGGCAAAACCAACTCCGACTTCGGTGATTTTCCCCGAGTCGTCTGACATAAATCTCTGCTCACCTCTTACAGTTACGGCGAGCTGGACTGGCTGAACGTCAGTAACTGTCAGGGCATCCATAGGCACGACTGTAACCTCAGCGGCGGCACCTCCGACGTCAGAGAGTGGTACTACGCCCGGGTGCGAGCGTCGTGTGTGGCCACCAGCAGCAAATCGGCCTGGGCCATGTCCCGCAGATTCAGCCCCCGCTGGGACAGTAAGCGCCGACCCTCCTCTTTAACATCAACTCCTTTATTCTATTTTATTTGTCAAATTATTTCTGAAAAAGATGGTGTCTAAAAAAAAAAAAAAGCATTTTTCTTGTTGTCTCTTAAGTTTTTGAAGTTACAAACCAAGTCATTTCAATGACCGTTGACTGTTTGTCTCTGCAGCCAAAATCAGCCCCCCCACAGTGAAGCTGAACTTGTCCAAGCAGGGCGTCGTGGTCCAAGTGAAGGCCTCCAGAGTGTTGGTGCGCAAGGTGCACAACGGCATACACAACAACATCTACGTCATCCACCCCGGCGGGAAGGAGGTAAGGAACTCACACAGATTACTGCCCATAATCTCGGCTCTTCTATTTTACCCAAAATCTGCCAGATTGTTATTAAAGTTTTTGTACACTTATATATATATATATATATTTCGGTAAAGTGAGCCTCCAGATTGCGGAGGCTCACTTTAATAATATATATATATATATATATATATATATATATAATATATATAATTAAAACGCTTCTTTAATTAAGATGATTCTATAAAACTCTGACTCAGGGGATGCTCAGAATATATGCACGCCACACTTTTCATATTTTTATTCGCTAAAATAAATCTGAAAATTTAGTCATGTATTTAATAGAAAAGTCCATAAGTGAATATTTGACTCAAATTGATAAAAAAAATAATAGTAACAAAGCTTCCAAATGTTGAGAAAAGAAATAGATACATTTAATCATGTTTGAATTCTAACGGCAAAAACACAAAATCTTAGCAAGTATGTTTTTGCCTAGTTTCTAGTGCAGATACGTTAGGACACTTGAAATATGACAAAACTAACTCACAAATTACTTTCTAGCAATTTATAAGTGTTTCCTTTAAGTCAATAATTTCTTCATATTAATAAAAAAAATCAATTCCTGGATTATTTCAATTATGAAATTGAAAATTATTATGCTATAAATGTAATAGTCTGCCAATGGAACAAGACATTTTACCCATATTGGAAATGGAGAAAATGTCTTGTTCCATTTGCAGATTATTCACTTACTGTTAGCACTTTTTCGCCAATATTAATGAATTGCAGACTGAAAACAAGCTCATATGTCTGCTGGAAAGTTACTTGTCAGTTAGTTTTGTCTTATTCCAAGCATAATAAGATATTTTGCATTAGAAACTAAACCAAAAATACGTGGCAAGATTTAGTGTTTTTGCAGTTGCAGTTTCATTTTTTACTTTTTTGCTAAGTCACTTGAAGCCATTAAAATCTGCTACGTGACAAAACAGTCGCAGTCGCAGATTCTAGGGCAAAAACACAGATCAGATTCAAATAATGGACAAATTTAGGGCAACATTCGTCGAGTTTTCAAGGCAAAGAGGAAATAGAAAAGGCTGGGGCAGAAGAGGAAGAGTAGAGGTGTAAAAAAGAACAACAATGACACACAGGGGCAAAAAAGAAGAACCAACTGACCCGTTGCCCCAGTTTTCTCCCTCCGGCGCTTTGTGCTGTGTGTGATGGCTGACATGCGGCGCCTCTCTCTCCCTCCAGGAGGTTTATGAGGTGGCGAGCGGCTCCAGGCTGACTCTGACAGAACTGAAGCCCAGGACACGCTACTGCTTCCACGCACAGACCGTCATCCCCCGGGACATGAAGAGCAGCGATCGCAGCACCGCCGAGTGCATCACCACAGACTGATCACACACAGGTCCGCTTCTGTGCCAAAGAGCTGTTGTGTCGGTGAGAGACGCGCCTGAAGAGTCTGACGGGTTTCCTTCTCTTCTTCTTCTGCAGACGCCGGTTGACTCGAGTCGTCTCGTCACTCCAGTCCTCACCCCTACCTCACGGGTGTCTGAACTCGGAACACTGGTGCGATTAATGGAATCTCTCGAGGAGTATTTTTTTTATTTAAAGTCTGTTGCTAAAACTTGAAACTTTCAAGATTTACATTTTGGAGCATTTTGTGACGTTGTAGCTAAGTTTGGTTATTTTATTTCATTTTTTTTGGGAAGCTGAAGTGGAAACGTGAAGACTATTTTATCTACTGAAATATTTATGCACAACTTTAACATTATTTAGAGGAAGCAACCTTTGACCTGTAGGTATTTTTTTTATCTCAAACAAATGAGAACGAACGAATGTTCCTGGACGTTTTGGACACGACGTTAAAGAAAAAATGAAGACTACCAGAGCTTCTGTTTGAGATTAAAAACAAGCCCTCTGATGTTTTATACCTCATGTTTGTCCGGCACGCATCAATAAAAGGATTCATTTCCTCTTTTAAAAGTTCATTTGTTTGTGTGTTCAGTTGTTGCGCTGCTGAAAGGTCAAAATCGTCTTGCAGGTGAGTTTTTATATTCTGGAACGTTCTCGTGTTTTGTCAGAATTAAAATCACAAAATTGATGCATTTCAATATGGTAAAATAAATAAAAAAATCAAATAAAGAAGATGACAATAGGCTTAATGTGGACTTTATTTAAAACGTTGATAAACATAACTCTTGATTGAGCAGGCATGACATAACCAATACTGTCAGGATAAACACACACGGCTCACTGAAACAGATCTGAACCCAGTCAGTGTCATCAGCCGTCTTTAAAAAAAAAACAAAAAACAAGAAGTTTTACACGGTTTGATCACTTCGCAGGCCTCCACGCTTCGTCTCCTTCACATAGCAGCAGGTTGGATTAGTGGTTTTTGGGTCTGAACGCAGAAAAATCATGTCAAATCTGGTCCCCATCGCTGCCGTGGAAAAGCGTCTTAGGAATGTAAGAGAAAACATTCGCCACAAAGCGGCGCGCTATTTACAGACGGTTCTGAAAAACCGAAGAAAACCGGCTTGGATAGCACCTTTAACAGTTTGAGACTCGGATACATCACGCCCTACAAAAAAAAAGAAAATTAAAAAATGTAAAAAATCAAGATGCACGCAAATGTCAGGAAGACATTCACACCGTCTGGTAATTCAGACGCTTCTCTAAGTTCATCCTTCAGCTCTTCTCTAGGAAACTCAGTAAGACAATGAGTGAAACAAGTGCAGAGGCGCCGTACACACTTTTCAGTTACAGTTAAAACGTGATTCAAAGCTCTGGAGCGTAGAAAAGCTCTGGAGAGCAAAGCCTGCTGGGATACAGAGAGACCTTCACAAGTCCTGAGGAAGCAGGTAGTTTAAAGTAAAATTTAATTTAAACGTCTCCAGACTTTTCTGAGCGCGACGGGACAAGTTTGTTCAGATGAAACGAAATATTTTTACGCTTAAAAAGACTTCATGATGCGAAACGGATTCAACCGAATGTGGAAGTTGTTAAATGTAACAGTTCAACAGGTTAATTCGGGTAAAAATACATGATGCTTGCATTAAAAAAGTCACAGGCTTCACTGAGCACACTTCAAAAACCAGCTGCATTCAGGAATGTGTGGAAATAATACAAGTCCCTCGGTAAAGCAGAGTGTGACTTAAACTGTAATTTGTTTCAGTAACTCATCAAAAGGTAAAACTCGTGTTGAAACAGATTGTTTGTTTTTATGACTACGGCTTAAAGCTAATGGATCAGAGTATAATGTTTATTGGGATTTTAAAATACTGCATAAGACTGCACTGATGTGTTGCCTTTAAGACAGTGACCTCAAAAGGTCACTGCTAACGAATGTGCCTGTTCAGTGGATGTCAATGGAAAGTTGAGTGGAGGAAAAAGTGTGGCAGTGCGAGAAAAGATGAAAAAGTAACAGCTTAGAAAGGGTTGTGAAGCCATGTGGATACTGATGTCATCTTCCAGCAGAACGTGACTCCTGCTGCTGAAGCCGCCAGTAACCATGGCAACACTGTGATTGACACCCCTGCGAACTGGTCTTACCCCAACCCCTGTGGAGTGTTGTCGAGATGAAGATGAGTTAAGTGGATAAATAAACCGTAGGCTGACATTTCTGCTTTCCAAATCCTTGTGGAATATTTTTGAGACGTTTCATGAGCTCCAGGCCACAATCATCAAAATTTAAAATAAAAGCACGAGGGTGTGAGTTGAATTCGTAAGAGTTGAACTTTTTCAATCCCCATTACAGACGCAGCACATGTGTTCAGTTCATGTTTCAAACAATCAGCTCTTGTTGGGTTTTACTGCTTTAAGTGAAAAATCTGTTTTAGTGTGCCGAGAACCAGGAAAAAAAAATCTATAAATACATAAACAGCAACAGTTTTCTTGTCTTTTTTTTTTTTTACAAGAATAGTTTCCATGTCTGCTTTGTAAGACTTCCAGTGATTTTCTATCTGCATCTCTATAATCTTTAGGCCGTTCTGGGTGGAACAACAGCTGCTTCGGCTCTAGCATTGATAATGTAACTTGTCCCTAAGCGCAGACTGAACTGACAGTCGTACAAACACCTTTGCAATAGAAAATTAACAGCAGCATCAGGCTGACAGTGGGTAAAAAGTCATATTTACAAACATTGCCTTTTTTTTCTTCCTTTTTTTAGTGTGAACATTTTAAGATTCTCAAGTGAGAAAATAAATCTAGGAGCCTGATGACGCAGCTGTGAAACGGAGGTGGAATGTATGTCCCGCTGCCCGCTAACTCAGTTCATATTAAATTACTGATAAAAATAAATAAAAAGGTGTTTTGAGTTGGGGGAGATGCAGCGGCGGTCAACGTTGAGCTGCGGCGACGTACGGAGGGGACAGGGCGGGGTAACGGTGAGGTCAAGGTTAGAGGTCAGAGTCTGTTCTGGAAACGTGTTTAAGGCGGTTTTTGTAGAGCGCTGTGACACCCCAACGTCACTTTGCTCAGGCACTAAGAAAAAAACAACAACTTCTTTCTATGGTGCTTTTTAGAGACAAAAAGGAACAAAGGCAGCGTATGTCTAAAACCCCCCCAGCTACCCTCTACAGCCTGCCTCGCTCCGCTCCAGGCTCCTAGGAGAAAAACTCTTTCTCCAGCTCAAACATGGAGGGCCGTGCTGGGGAGCTCTGGATGCGGCAGAGCGGCACGGTGCAGTCCCGTTTCTGCCCCTCCGTGTCCATGTCGAGCAGCGAGCAGCCCACCTCCGAGGACAGCACCACGCTCAGGTCCTGGGCCGTCTTCTCCCCGGAGTAGTGGCCCAGGGAGTAGCTCTTGTTGCGGCCCCGCAGCAGGGCCCAGGCGTGGGGCTTGGCCCGGAACGACAGGGGCCTCTGCCGCTGGACGGCGTCCCCGTTGGCCGGCTTATCCTCCTTCTCCTGCTTCCTCTGAGCAGCAGGTGGCGCTGGAGGGCCGTTGTGGGCTGTGAGCAGAGAGAACAGTCAGATAAACCCAAACATGCTAACTTCCCCCAGCTACGCACTGCAAAAAACACGACATGTTGTCAAATACAAATGTCTTAGTACACTGGAAACAAGACAAAACTGATGTACAAGTAACGTTTCAGCTAGATATGCACCTTGTTTTGAGTTAATAATTCCTTAATATGAAAAAGGACCAATTTTAAGTACATTTCCTGAAAATGAAAACTTTTTAATGTCTTCATCCACTGGCAGGTTTGCTGTAGAAACTAGACCATAAATGTGCTGAGATTAGTGTTCTTGCGGTGCGGTGTGTGCTCCTCACTGTTGTGGTTGCTGGTGTACTTCTTCCTGCGCAGTCGTGTTCCTGTGTTGTGGTTGCTCTGCTCTGGGGGTCGACTCTGACTTTGCTCTGCCTTCTGGGTTTCAGCTGCAGGTTTGTTGCTCTGACTGTCTGCAGCTGCTGCTCTGACGGGTCGGGACGTTTCCGAGTTGTGATCGCTGACCGCAGGCTCCGCCTTCCCAGGACTCGGCTCCGTCGCCTCCGGCTCCGGCTGTAAGAGGCACTTGGTGGAGTTGCACTCCATGATGGCTGACATCGAGACGAGGTTGACCAGCGGCGGGGCGCCGCCGCCGTTTGAACACGCGTCTTCCTTGCGGGAGCGGCCGCCCGGCGGGGAGGTGCTGCGGCGGAACCGCGTTGCTCGCTGAAACAGGCCCTCCTTCTTCTTCTTCTCCTCTTTTGGGGTCTCGCACTCCTCAGGAGGAGCTGAGGTCCTGATGGCCTCTCTGATGTCGTAACCCAGGACCACGGAGGCCAGCAGCGAGCCGCAGCCGTACAGCGCAAAGTCGGTCTTCCGTCGCGCCGACGCTCTCTTCAGGCTGTTGGTGGGGGTCAGCTGTGGGGTGGTGGAGGTGGAGGAGGTGGACGTGGTGGTGCAGGGGTCTTCTGGGGTCTCTGGGGGACTTCCTGCGCCGACCGCGGCGTCGCCCGGTCCGCCGCTCCCACCGGGGCTCTGAGGCTGCGTCTCGTCCCTCCACAGAGGAAGGTCAATGTAAACCTGGTTGGGGAACTTGAGCTGCTTTGGTTTGGAGCTGCTGTCAGGACATTCCTGGGGGAACGCCTCCTCCCTGCCTGCTCCCGCTGAAAACAGACACACGACTGGTTCAATGTAATCAAAACAAGGAAAAAGGGATTTTCTTTAAAGTAAAGTCTTAATGATTCGTTGTGCATTTGCCCTCCTCCCCGCAGCTCCAGACAGCCGTATTGTCTGGGTGTGTTTCTACCAGCCCATTTAGAAACTGATGTTGTGCCAAAACAGCGCCACTAATTAGTCAAAACTCAAAGTCTATGAATGTTAACTTTCAATTTATAACACTAATTTTCTATTGGATTCAGGTCTGGACTTTAACTAGGCCACATGAGGCGGCTTCTAACAGATTTTCTTCAGCCTTGTGAAGAAAAGAGCCACAACAAAACACTGCTACCACTGGACAGGAACCAGGTTACAGTGGGGCTTTGGGGGCCACAACTGCTTTAACTTAACTTCAAACAGCAAATATACCTTAGTCCGCGTCGAAACACAGCGGCCAACATCTACGGGCTTCCTTATCTCCACTCAGCCAATCAGCACTGAGAAGAATGAATGGCAGTCCTGGATTGGCTGGTTTGCTAACGGCAGCTAATAGGGTGTCAAGTAGCTTTGGTGCTACAGCTTCTCATGCTGCATTTTCTTTAGAATATTTCAGATATTCTTTAGGAAAAATCCGCAAATAGGCAAATTTTCCACAAACGGCATACCACAGAAAAGTCTGCGAATACTGAACCGCAAATAGGTGAGAGTCCACTGTGTATTTCACCAGGGGTGAAGGGCGATGAGATGCAGTGTTATAAACCAAACCAATAATTTTGCATGCAAGACAAAATGTCTCGTTTTCATTTCATCTTCTGTGCGCCTGCTGTGTTGCTTGCATGGTTTATAACAAAATGCAAACAGAACCAAAGAAACAAACACTATGAGGTTCAAAAGCTATTTCAAAAAGTCTAACTAAAGTTCCCCCCCAAACTCACATATGTAAAAAAAAAAAAAAAAAAGAATAAAGGTTATAGCAACAAAGGTTTGTGTTCCTTCTCTCTATCGTATGTCTATCTGATAGTTTGTGGCTACCTGTCATCAGCTCACCTTGTTCGCCGAACAGAGCGGCGAGGGGAACAGACTTCTGGGACTTCAGCAGGCTGGTGGACCAGGGGTTACTGCCGTCTGACAGAGGACGCACCCTGACCCCAAAACACAGGAGACGGTGAAGACGAGTACCAGACAGACTGCAGGGTCACTGAACAAGCTAAATGAGGCACATCTTACTTACTTATTACCTTGAAAATATGAATATTCCCACTTTGTGTTTGAGTGAAATAAATAACTAGAGAGAAAATAGTTGAAAGAATAGGAGTTGCTTTTGGAGCCGGCTGCCCAGAGGAGAAAGGTCGTGGGTTTGAATCCCAGCTTGGAGTCTTTCTAGTTTGCGCGTTCTCGCCTGAGCATAAATGGTTCCTCTCTGGGTCCAAACACGTGACTGTAATCGGCTTAACCGCCCTCAGATACGAAAGGTTCAAGTGGTTAAATGAAATAAGTTCCTAGTCGTGTCAACGACAGTTCAAAGGGAGAAGCTTTATTGTCTGATTAGTAATAAACTGACCTCCAGGTTGATGCAAAGTACAGAAAACATTTAGGAACATCAACCAAATGTTCTGGGACTAAGCCTGGCTGTGTGTCAGTCTTACCTCTCAGCTGCAGCAGGTCTTTCTTTGCTCTGAACTGAACTGGGGCCCCAAGTTCTTCCTTTCTTCTTGATTCCTTTTTTCACGTCGTCGAACTCCTCCGGCCTGAAGAGGGAGCTGCGGCCCCACGTACGGTTGCTCTCATCTTGTGTGACTGACAACAGGAATTTCTGCTCATTACAGGCTCATAATATGATTGTTGCAGAAGTTGCATGAGAAACTAGGAGGACGTATTTAATCTGTTAAATCCAAAAGTAATCTTTGAATAAAATCTCTAATGTCTGTGTGGTCTTTAACTCTTGTCCTTACAAAAGGCCTGATTGAGGTTTTAAGAGCTAATTTGAGTCATTTAAAGTTTTTGTCTTTTTTTTGGTCATCTGAGAAGATACACATTGGTACCTTTTTAAAATATTTTATTAAATAACAATAGAAAAGGTGTTTCAGTCTCATTAACACTGGTTAAGTATAAGTCTAATAACTGTAAACTTTGTCTAAAATGATTAAAATTGACTTTATAAAACAGATTTTTTTAAAACAAAAACAGAACATTTTTTAATTTGTTTGTTTGCGGCTGGACACAAATTTATCCAATTTTCAAAAAAAAAAAAAAAAACCTCAACAAAAAACCAGAATTTAATTTAATAATTAAAGAGAATATGGAAGAGATGAAACCTCATTATTCAATAAACTTGTGTCCAGTAGAGAAAAAAAAAACAGTTTGTTGTGAAGGTTTAGGCCGAGTTCTGTTTTCATACTGAATCGTCTGGGTCAGAGCTGATCCAGTGGATCTGCTCAACAATCTTCCTGATCGCTCTGAATGTCTCCACCTCGCTGAAATGCACAAGAGGAATTTGCTCCTGTTATCACAAGGGCGTTGCAGCGTGCCTAAAAGTCTTTACCAAACTGTTTAAACAACTGACTGGCTGCCTTTTTGTCCCCCTGGGTTAAAAACAGCATCCCCATGCTCGGCTCTCGTAAACCTCTCGAAGAGCTGGTGTGATTTTCTTCTTTCGTGATTTAATTTTTGAAAAAGAAGAACGGATTTAATCCGGGAAGCACGGTTGATGTTTAAACTTTCTGACTCTGCATGGCCTGAGGAAGACGAAGCGGACTCACGCTGGATGGCTCGCAGTCGGGGGATGAGGGTGGGGCTGCTGGGCGGAGAGGAGCTGGTGCTGTGGAGGCTGCGCCGCTTGTCCATGGAAGGCGACGCCTGCACGGTTATCTTGTGCTGGAAGTCTGCAGGATGCAACATGGACATGCAGGCGGGTGTAATTCTCTCTCAGACAAGAAGCCTTCGATGTAAAAGGCAAATATTGCACAGGCTGCAACAGTGAGCAAAACTCTCAATTATAGAAAACCTCACAGTGTTACAGTAAATAAACACAGATGTCAGTAGCTGCCTTTCCATCGACAACATCGCTGCGCAAATTGGAATTGCAGCTTGATTGAAACAAGGCCATTTTGGAAAAAAACCATTAAAAACACAAAAATGAGGTGGATTCTCAGCTGTATTTGGCAAAACTGAAATTTACACACTTTTTCGCATCACACCGGACGTTACCGCTGGTGGAAAAGACAGAAAAGACGGCAGGAAGTGGAAGGAGGATGATGGTGTGGCATGTTTTTTTAAATGACTTACTCCTGTGTGATTTTAATGACCTTTATTATTTAAACACCGCAATTGCGAAATTGTGTTTTTCTGAGGTTAGCTTTGCGCACATTTGTAATAAAATAATAAATAATGCTCATAAAAATAAATAAATAAATGACATTTACTCTCACCTGAAGGCAGGCTGATGCGGTTCCCATCCTTCAGTTTGAGGCGGGAGCGTTTGAATTTGCCTTTCCTCTTCTTGACGTTGGGCTTGTCCTTGTTGAGCTGGAAGATGAGGATGTTGAGCTCTCTCTCCAACACGTTGATCTCGCGCTCCGCCAGCTGCTGCTCGCGCCGCTTCAGCAGCTCCTCCTGAGACTTCTGCTGCAGGGCGGCCCGCGTCAGCTCCTCCTCCCTGGAGCGCAGCTCCTGCACACAACCGGGCTGGAAGTGAAGGCTGGGCTGCCTGCTGCAAAGCTACTTTATGAAACCGAGAAGACACGGTTCAACAGAAGCATCTTCAGACTGACGGACTGCACCGGTTCATGCTTAACATACATCAAATCTGTTCATTTGAACAGGAAAAAAGGTTACTTTAGATACAAAAGCTGATATAAAATGCTAAAGGAAGTTTTTGTTTTCAAATATTAATAAGAACCTGACTTACAGCAACTAGTTTTGATGTAAATAGATGATTGTTCATGTTGGAAAGGCAAGAAAAATATTTTAAATGCTGCTCCGATATCTTCTTATATTTTAGTTTTTAAACATGAATCGTAATAATCTAAAATCAGAATCAGCAGGTCAAAAGCTAAAAAAAAAACTTAATAGGTTCATTTGTGAAATATATAGTTGAATTAAAAATATTTTGACCTATGGTCATTAAATACCTTAATTTAATCGCCTTGAACCAAAAACTTTAATTAGTTTAAGTGATTTAAAATGAATTCCCTAACCAAACAGGTGTTATGAATAATTTGTCAGATCCTGACCGGATTACACAGTGAAATCAGCAGAGTTAGGGTTCAAAATATTCAACGAATTACGTTCTGGTTCTCGCGTTCCAGGATTTAGTCAAATTCTTAGAAACGCGTTAAAAATACAATGCAGCCCTTGAAGACAGATTTCAGTAGGATAAGCGGTGGATGACTCCGTCAATAAGACGTTGGCTGTAGGATTAATTTGTATGTAGCTGCAAACTTTGGTTTCCTCCCAGGGTTTTTCCTCTTTTCCTCCAACTTTCTCTCAATTCCTTTCTGCTGAGTAATGATAATCGGTACTAGATGACTTCAGTAAAGCAGCTTTCCGGTCAAAACCCGTCAGCCTCCTAGATTAGTGTGGGATATTTGCAGATATCTGCCGTTAATTATGTGAAATTTGTATAAGAAAAATGGTTACCAATCCTCTGAGAAAGCGTTATGCTTTCTGTTAAGTATGATACAAAAAAACTACTACTGAAAATTTAAATAATATATCTGACTAAATTACCAATATTCACAATAAGGAGTGGAAAAAATACAAGATATTCGCCTAGATTAGGAGAAAGAAAATAGAATTTAAAAGTCTTAGAAACCTAACCTGTGTGGTTCAGTTCACTATTTGTGCTGATCCTGTTTTTTCACTACACACTAATTAACCCTCGCTTTAAGCGTACACTTAAACAGAAAGCAGATTAAGCTCTTAACCAGGGGGAAGTACGCTGAAGCACCACAGCAGTAATGACTCAGTCAGCTAAAGACGCAACAAGCGTATTAAATGAAGGTAACCAGTCAGGGCTTTAGAGCGGTTACACTTGGATTGTTTTGTCTCTCAGCATCTGCAGACATCAGACGCTGACGTCTGGTAAAGTTCCCACGCAGAGCGAGGCAGAGATCGTCGATGCCTTCCGGTCGGCGCAGTACCTTCTCTTTGGTCCTGAGCTCATCGAACATCTCCTGGATCTCCACCCGCCAGTCGTCCTGCATGCTGTGGAAGGAGTCCTGGGGCATGGTGGCCATCACCGCCTCCTCGATGGCCGACAGCTGCTCCAGGATGCAGGAGAAGGAGGGGCGGACGTGAGGGTCCTGGTCCCAGCACTCTGCGGGATGAAGCACAGATCGACCCGGGTCAGAACATCTCCGACTCCGACTGCGTTCATTTTGCAAAAATCCTTTCCGTTTCTCTAAATGAGCTGTCAACATATCCAGGTGACTGGCTTTACAGCGGACAGCTGGCATTTGTAGGATGCAAGCAGACACACACTTGGCTTCACTAAACCTGTTGGTATATAGAAACTGTTTACAGTATGTCTGACTGGTTTCCTAAGGCGTGAAGAAAAGGTTCTGTCGTCGTCACAGCAGAACTTTTGTTTTAGTCAGAATGTGAAAAATTATGATACCAAAAAGAGGCTACGCTTTAACTGAACTGTGGTGTGAATTTTGAGCAAACTTAAAAAACTGAAAATAGAAATAAAGTGGGTTTCCATTTACTGGTTTGGAGCGAATCAACCAGGTTACGCATGGATGTAATGAACAAGATGGAGAGCTGGAAAACTAGCACGGACCACACATCTCAGAAAAATGGAGAGTCTTCCCCTCCCACTGAGAGGTCTGGACTTTTTTAACGTTTCAGAGCCAAACCCACCAGTGGATAAGAACGATGGCTGCATCAAAAGAGATAAACACCACATTACCCACAAAGTCTCACACTATTTGGTTGAAGAAACGTAAAGTCAGATTTCCCCCCTTAAGAATGAAAATAACAGTACCTTGACACAAAATGCAGATTTTTGTCAGATTAAACAGCAAAGTAAATTGGACTAAAAATGACGGCAGGATTGGTTTATTTGATTTTCAAACAAATTGATTTGGCTGTAATAACCTTCCATAAGCTTGGCAAAGGGTTCGGGGCAGGTGGAGGGGATGGGAAGAGTCAACTTGTTGACAGCAACACCGTAAGCAACAGCCAGACCATCGATCCCTCGGTACGGGACCTCCCCCGTCAACAGCTCCCACAGCAGGACACCATAACTAATGGATGACACACACGCGAAGATAAAGTCACCTTCACCACATGAAGTATAAGATACTTTAATCAGTCGTAGTCTGTCGTTGCCGCACCTCCACACGTCGCTGCCTTTGGAGAAGAGCGAGGACTTGATGACCTCTGGGGCCATCCAGGAGTAGGTGCCTGCAGCAGACATTTTTGTAGTTTTGTGCCACTCCCTGGCGAGGCCGAAGTCCGTGATCTTCAAGGTCTTCCTCCCGATGTCGTCGTTCTCAATTTTTTCAAGTAATAAAACTGAGAAAAGGGGGAGAGAGACAAAACTGAAATAAGACATTTCAAGTGATGTGGTTAAATTTTCAAGATTAAGTTTGATTTTTTTTTTTTACATTCTGCTAAATATTACAAGCATAAAAGCAAAACAACGTCAAAGAAAAGCAAATCAGAAATCAGAATAGCAAATCCAGTAAACTGGATGGAAATGGATTCAGACTCCAATGTTCCTACACAACTTTTAAAAACCCAAGTTAAATTTTTCTGATCATTTTTAGATTATAAATGTAAAACTGCTGATAACTTTACAACGGATGGATGAATAATAATAATAATGAATAATCAACAAAGCAATCAATGGATGAGAGCAAAAAAAATCTAAGAAAAATACTTAAACTCCAAATGTTTCTCGTCTCCTAAGATTCAGAGACGCAGCTCCAGACAGACTAATTTTCAGTAAGTTTTTTTTTTTAAAATAGATAACTATGATTAACTCAGCAGAACAGAAGGAGAAAGAAAAGTTCATGTGGGCAGTGATGGGTGATATTCATGAGGGCAGGCAGTACGCGGCGCCACTCGTTACTGCGGTAACGGGAGGCTGACAGCGCCACAAAGCGCCTGTCCTCAAGTCCTAAAACGGCTTAACACATTAAAGACTGAATCCTGCTGGTAACAAAACACCTGAAGTGAAAGCGCGGCAGCGAAGAAGCTGGGTCCGACTGACACTCCGTATGAAGTCCAGACAATCTGTGACAATCAGGTGTAAAAAATCCATGCCTCGCAACCTACAGCCGTCCAAAACTCTCTGCTCTTTTATTCACGTTTTCCTGGAGTGCAGTGAACAAAAACAGCCGGGGCCTGGCGGTCTGAGTTCTAGTCTGAACCCACACAAGGCGAATAACTTCTTCCCCCTGCTCACATTTTACTGGGAATACTTCTAGTTGCACACAAAACAGATAGTAACTGTGTGGAAGTAAAGCAGCTCCACCCATTATTGTTATGAAGCCAATAATTGTTTTGAAATTGCAGCTGTAAAGCCACTAGCAGCAAGTCTGTGAAAGTACCATAGCAGCCTGACTGACTGACTGACCAGCTAAAGCCAGGCGCTTATACACAAGATGGCTCATGAAAAATGACCTCACACTGACCACACGTCGGTTTTAAGGACTGTTGTCAGAAAAATAATTTACTTTTCACATAATTTGCCATCAAAAAACTGAATATTAACAGCGAAAAGTGGCTCTTTGATTCCTTGATACTCTTGATTTCTTTTCACATCTGTTTTTACTTCTGCCAAAAGCGTCTCTCATTACAAACTGCCCCACTTCACGACTTTATGTGCAGACCTATCACTTACAGTCGAGCTACGGTGATTCTGCGGAGCAAACAACGGAGGAGCTGAAATGTACGCCTCGATGTTCCTCAAGTTACTTCTGGGTTATTTTTAAAGTCAATGTGAAAAACATTGTCTGTCCATTAAAAATAAATCCCTCAAAGTTGAGTTTGGTTTTTTTCCCCCAAGCATGCAAAGAGTGGATGGACTTTACTGGGCTGTTGTGTCAAAGGAGTGAATTGTTGGAATTTTTAATAGTTAAAATGTAACATCATAGCAATTTCCAAACAGAAATATTTGTGATGCTTGTAACAAGGTAGCTGCATCATGAGTTGTTTTGTTTTTCTCAAACCTTGAACTCGCTGCTCTCAATCGCTGCATGGCAAACACAGAAAAAAATATTCACCAATATTTAAATTTACCTCCATGATTTTATGCGCTTCTTTAAAGCTTATTGTTCTGATGATTATTACAAGTCCTGCTTCTGAATCACAGAGTAAGCAGATCATTTGACAGATGCCAATGGGCAGCACGAGAAGGCAGCCGCTGCCCTGAAGAACCGACGGTGAGCTCAGAAATAAGTCTCGTGACAGCTGGATAAATAAAAAAATGAAATAAAAAACTCAAACAAACAAACAGAATCGCCTCCGTTAAAAATTGTCCACGATATCGGGGGCGCTGGGTGGCTTGGCTGGTACAGCGGGTCAACGTCCTTGACGTGTTCGTCCTTGGATAGTTGGATTCCTGGTCTTGGCTCATTTACTTTGTTCTCTCTCAACCCTCTTTCCTGTGAAATTGGTGTTAAAAAAAATAAAAGCTGCCAGAGCCCCAAAACTTTAAAACAAAACACCACTTAACCATAAGGTCCCAATTTATCTGAAGGTTTTAGGTGGCAACTTTCAGATGTGACCAAGTTAGTTTGTTTGCCACAAGAAACAAAAACATTTTATACCAAATTTGACTGAAGGATATTTTAAAGTAATAATATGTTAGATACTAGTGTCAAACTTGCCTCTTGTCTTTGTTTAATAGACCCTGAAAACAACAGAAACTGAATCACCTGTAAACACTTCAAGAAAATACATAAAAAAAACTATGAACTATGAAACAATGAATGAGCTACAAACATTAGGATGGCAGCATTTTGTTATTTAAGAGCAGTATTTGTATTTGTGTGGATTTGACTAGGTTAAATACAGATAGTTTAAATCACAGCCTGCAAATCAATAACTTTAATTCCCCGGATAGGAAAAAAACATGAACTTTAATGTTATTTTGGCATCAAAACCAAATCTAGTTTGAAAACCTTAGCATCAGTTTCAAGCCCTGAAAGGATCTAAAGACAAAAAAGTAGCAAATCTCCTTTGATTTGTTCATGAAGTCAAAAACAAAAATGGTAAAAAAGTTAGTTGTACTAAATATCAACTTCTGATAGGTCACAAAATAACAACAACAAACAAGGCAACTTCATTTGATAATAAATCCTTCTATTTTTTCAGAAATGTCCATTTTTCTTTTAGGTATTCGAGTAAATCTGAGAACACAAACTTATTTCCATTGTTATCCCAACTTAGAAAACAATTAAATAAAATGATAAACTTTTCAAAACTGGACAGGAACCTTGAACAATGAAGCGAGCTCACATGAACCACAAACTGTCTGATTGGGTAATTCTGTGGTACCAAAACAGTTTCATATCCCCCCCAAATTTCCACTTGACAGGAACGAATGTGAAGCACAAAGTGGTTTGTTTCTGAAAATAGCTCTACTTGGTCGTCTGCAGCTCAGGCAAGCCGTCTAACGTGAACAGTGACAGTTAAGATTTCCGTTGCCATCGTCAAATAATATTTTAATAGCTGTGAAACAACCGCTAGCATCATTTCAGGACGTCCCAGGCTCGGTACAGAACAGGGCCATCGGTGCCATTACTCTCCTGGGGCAAACAGGGGATCCTCTACCCCGGCTCCAACAATGGGAATGCCATTACAAAACAGGTTTCACTCCACCAGCAATACACTTCAACTTCCTGTTGTCAAGTCATCTCCCGGTGATGCCAAAGATTCCTCCCAGCGCCCTCCGTGGAACAATAATAACGACTTAAGACGGGTTGGTTACACGACCTTGAGGAAAAGTGGTCTCGAGATAAACCTGCCTGTGCTGACTTGATGTATAAAATGTCACGCAGAATATTTTCTTTGGAGCTCCCTGCTACTTTGGTGTCAGCCCTCTAGAAAAGTTGGATAAAAGAACAAGCTTCTGTCACATGACTCCCTGCTGACGTCAAGCTACAAATAGCAACCTGTCACACTTGCAATCCATTTTATTTGACATGTCGACTCGAACAAGAGTTGAGCTGCTGGTAAGAGGGAGAGTCACTGTCAAACGATTTACTAGTTTGGTTGCGTTTTAAATGATTAAACCAAACTAAGGAACTCCTGGTGAACATTTATTTGCTCTCTACTTAAAATGTGTCTTGAAAAATATTCAGTAAGTGAAGAGAAAGGGAAGGGTTTACTTCTGTTTTTAACGTTTTATTGGCGAGAGTGAATCTGAAATGCGGAGAATGTATATGTTCGGTGGAGACAGGAGGTGAGCGGGTCATATGAAACCAAAATTGAACTTTAGGTCCTGCATGCAACAGGTTGTGTGTGCTGGAACTTGAACATGCATCAACCTGATTTTCCTTTCCTCATTGTGAAGCAGGGTGGTAGCTGCATCATGCTGTGGGAATGCTAAGGGAAACTGTTCAGAGATGGAGCTAAATATAGCACAATCCTAAAAGAACAGAGATTGCTAACCATTTTGTGGGTTCATCTTTTATTAAGATAAATATTCAGCCTCAGCAGTAACACAAGACTTTAGATCAGAGATTTCCATGTGTTGTAACACCCAAAGTACAGATCTAAATCCATTTCAGAAGATAGGAAACTGCTATTCACTCCACCCACTTTGAACTCCAGCTATTTAGAAATGAAAAATGGGCACAAATTGACGGTGTCTGGATGTGCGGAGCAGGTAGAGACTCACACTTGCAGCTGTAATTTCAGTGAAAGGCGATCATGACTGTGACTACAAATGGGTGCCACACTTTTGAAATATTTATTTGTGAAAACTATTTACTCATTTTTATCACATAAAATCATTAAAAAACAAATTGGTTGGTATAATAAACTAATCCCTAGAATACCAGCAGCAGTGAGACAAACAGATCAACAGCAATAGATGAAAACTGGTGAGTTTATTTACAAGTCAAAGTCTCTACTCAGTGTTTACAAGCTCGAAGTCTCGCCTATAACCAACAGCTGAGTCAATCTTTTGGTCCTTCAGATCCACATTATGCAAGACTCTGTTGATTATTCCCTAAGAATCTGCCAGACTTAAACACCGTCATGTACAAGCTTTGTCGTTTTGGTAATTCAGTAATGTTACGTAATCTAGACCATTTTCACTGTTGTCTTTAAGGATTAATCCTGCAGGCCAACAACTCATGACAGAAACAGACGAGGAGTCGATTTTATGACGTTTTTGAAGCAACAAATACATTGCTTCAAAACGTCAAAAGGTATAATTTATTTAAAACAGTAAAGCTTCAATCCCCCCCCCAAAAAAAAAAAAAAAAAGAAAACGCAGGCAAGACAGAGACAGGTAAAATTCTTAGTTTCGGGAAAACTGGCTCTGTGGTAAAACATTTCTAGCTGCACTGTGGACACATTAACTTCTGCAGGCTCCACTGGGTTTCAGTGTTATCCATTAAAAGGTAAAGAAGGCGAGCTCATCACAACCCAAAATACCATTCCATAAACAAAGCAACTTACAGATTTCAACTTATGTTTTTTATGAAGCTGAGGTTGAGTCATGGTGACAGTGACTGCTTTTGTTTTATCGGAGCCTCAACTAAAAATATCTGGTGAGTCGATTTTCAAAACTACACTACAACACACACAGAGGTCACATATTAGCAAATATGTCAGAGGTGACTAGTGACCACTAGCAAAACACTGTTACTCTCATACAAAGCTGATTAGCCTCAAACCGATTACCAAAGAAACTTACATTACTTAAACTGAACTTATATGTCATTTATTGTTAGAAGCTAAGACAAAGATCTTTGCTTTGCAAACAAACTTGTAACTGGGGTTATAAATTCATGCTTAATCTGTCTACAGTTTCTTACTCTGTTGACAAGAAAAAGAGTGGCAAAGGGCACCAGATCATGCAAATGAAGGCGCGTATGCCTTCAAGGCAGATCGCGCCCTGAGCCAACACCCATTTATTACTCCTTTTCCATCTCATGGAGGAACAGTGGGAAGATCAGACACAAAGGTGCTGGGAGCAAATCAGGTCTTATGCTTTCTTGATTGAGTTAGGTTAGGTCTGTGGGCCTTATGAAACATGTTCATTACACTCTAAAAAAAAAAGAAAGAAATCATTTTCAAATATTGAGTTTTCACCCATCTCCTTTCAGAAAACAAATCAGCTGCTGCTGGCCACGCCCTCCTACTCAATGTTTACACTTTGGAAATAGCTATAAACAGAATAAAAAAAAAATCCACTTTTGCAACCTCACTTTAAAGCAACTTTACAGAATAATGATATATGTCTATGTGCAACCTGGGGATGCATGACGCTGCAGCTGTCACTATTGTTGCCAACCAACAAGATTAATCTGGTTTTGAATCCCAAAATGGAGTCTTTCTGCATGGAGTTTGCTTGTTCTCCAAAAATATGCGTGGTTTCTTTCAGGGGTACTCCAACTACTGTACTGTACTAGTGAGGTTAACTGGTCTTTCTTATTAGAAGTGTGTATGTGTGTGTCTGTGATAGACTGAAAAATGTTATCTCGACTTATAGGTTAAAAATAAAAAACAAACCGTAAGAGGTACTGTTGTGGTCAACCACTTCAGTGCTGGTTCAATGTCATTACAATTTCTCATTGTTTACCTTTATGCCAATGAAAAATGAAAACAAAAAAAACTAACTCAAAGTCAAAACAATTTTGATTTATTGGAGACCCTGGGAAATATAATTGATATTTTCTGATGTCCCACATATTTCTGGACTTCTGGAACTTCTGGAATTTCTGGACTTCTGGAACATTCAAACAATGTTCCAGAAGTCCTGAATCATCTTGGTCTTACCGACCAAGATGATTCAGAGCAGCTTTCCCTCCTTCAGAGTGGGTAGATCTGTTTCTGCTTTAGAGCAACATTGCATAAGGAATCAAGTGATCCAGATCCAAACTTCCTCATTTACCAATGCCTTCCCTATGAAATTCATATCTAAAGGTAGATGAGATTTTCCTCAACAGCGCATAAATAGTAACTATCTTGTGAATAAAAGCCCCCAGGCAATCCGGTCGATGGGAACAGGATCAGCACCAACAGTCGGCTAATTCCATCTATCGTGGTCACATCTCTCTCTGGGCCACTTTCTCTTTGTGCGCCCTCTTCCTCTCCCGGTTCGTACCTGTAAAAGCTGGCTTATTTACACCCATCAAATGTTTAAGGTGTGCGAGCCGGTGCCTTTTTGCTACATAAAGCATCCATCATTATGCTCATAAGCCACAGACAGGAATGTGGAGGACTGGTCGATGTGGAAGGCAGCTCCTCTCAGCTGTGGGCCCTTTTCCTTTTCACCCAGCCCTGCAACAATAGGTGCAGTCAGGGAGAGGTCATAAAAAACACGTTGAAAGCATCTCAACTCCTCCTCTCTCCCCTCTGCCCTTTCTCCCACTGGAGAAAGGACAGGCAGTAACTGTCTGTGTGTCACCAGGGGTAATTGTGGGAAGCCAGAGAAAGTAGCCTTGCGCTACCTATTGGGGCTCTAATGTTTTCTTTGGCCCGAGTCATCAAAAATTTAAGTAAATAGAGATGCGTACGTTGTTTAGGGAAATGTTTTAGTGGCCCATCTGTCCTGATGAAAGATTTATGTAGGTAAAAAAACAGAAACGCAGAGTTTGAGAGAAGTTGCTTTTCTTGATAGTTCCGACAGAAGCAGATACAACGCTGAGCATGTAGAGTTTTTACTGGAACTCTACAGTAAATACTTCTGTTATTTTCAGAGACAATGGCTAATTTTCTGGAATTAGACCAGGGGACACTTAGCAACCCTGAACAGGACCACCTAGTTCACATACTTTAGATCAACATTATTTTTCTTCTTTTGCTCTTTCCTTTGGTTTGATATTTTTGTCTGTATTTCCTTTTAATTCCACTTCGTATTGCCTTATTGCTGAAAATGTGCTTTATAAATAAAATTGCCTTCACATGTAAGATCTGACAATTATGAGACAGTTCTTTCCAATTACTGTCATCTGTTAGAGAAAGTCAGAAAAATAATGGATTGGAAAGAGTTTGACCACAATCCTGTATTTGAGCTTAATATTACCAAGCCCTATGCTTTTACAGACAAAAAGAAAGATTTTATAATTTACAAAAACACCTCGGTTACTTTAACTTTTAAGACCAAACAAAATGGGCTCCAATGGTATTCTGAATCAGATCTCCTCTGCACTTGTCTTTTTTTTTCTTTTTTTACACCAGGCACAGCAACAAAAGGATGGAAATTATTCCCAAGCTCTGGTGTTTATGGTGCGTTCACGGTGCTAAAGGAGAGGTCGGTGCGTTCAGTGAGACACTGGGAAAGGAAGAGCGGCAACGGGACAACGCGATGAAGCCCTAACAATAGCTTCCGACTGACGGGTGTATGCAGCCCTACGCGCTCCAAGCGGAACTCCCGTCAGTTTCAGTGGCATTCAACTGCGCATTCCTGGCATACTGTCATTCAAACCAAGATGCAAGACTGCAAAGTTAATATGAACTGTGTTTGCTGGCTCTGGACCAAGTTTCAGTGAGCTGTTAGGCCCACGTGCTGCTTTGTCGAGTCTGCACACCCTAAATCAAAGAAAAACACACACACAAAAAGACTAAAAAAACACATCTTGAAGTAGGATGAGCTTTACTTTAAAACATACTTTTTACATCTATAACTGGTATCTCTACAAATTATGTGGATGCAGTCAAGATGTTTGAAAATGTGTGTAAATATCCTACTTTGTAAAATTTATTCAGATGAACGACATCTAAGAGTTCCAGAAACATCAGCACGATATTTTTAGTTTTAGTAGTGTAGCGAACATGTGGCTAAACATAACCTGTTTGCGTCATAAGCACTTTATTGAGTTTATATTTTTAAGTTGCTATTAATAATATTTTAAGTAAAACAAACAAGAACAGCAAAAAAAAAAAAATCTTTGCCCTAACTAGACATGAAAAATATGAAGCAGCAAGTCGGGGCCGAACAAAACGAGCAGGGATAAAGTAAGACGGGAAACCCCTCAGTTTGGGGCAATAAAAGAGTAGCGCTCCTCTCTGGGAGATTAAATATGAACAGAACAAAACAAAACGAGGGCTTTGAGACCCTCCGAGTCCTAGCCATTCTTTTGGCCGCAGTAGCCTAGCAACCGCTGCTTGACCAGTCCATTGTGTAAACGTATGTTAAGCTTTTATCCCTCATTAGCAACATTCCTCCCTGCAGGCTGGGATTTTACAGATTAGGTTGAAAAACACAATGGAGATTGGACAAATCTTGCTGACTTCCAACATATTACTTTACAGGCTAATCATTGATCAAACAGCTGCGTGTTTGTCTGCGCGGAGCGTGTGTACATCCCGAGTTGATAAATGACGGGCAAAGCGAGTCAAGCAAAGTTTTTCAAGCTTTGTTCTTCTACATCTGTGTGTGTACACACCTGGCCATATCCAGGTTTATAATGCAGGCAAAACACAAATAATGCAATGTGATTTGAGGAGAAGTTGAACCCTTACTGTAGTAACCCCAACCCCACACAGAGATTAATCTCTTTTCTATTATCTTTTTAGCGATTTAAAGCCAAAACAAACAGACAAGCCTACAGCAGCAGATGCAACATCTCCTCTGAGCTTCGTTATTATATTTTTTGTTGTTGTTACTTTACTGGAAAAAACACTCAACACACTGCAGGGTGCCACTGGAGTGCTTGTGTGTTATAAAGAGGCTTTTGTGAACCAACTGTCCGGCTTCTGACCAAACACACACACAGTTTCGTTCACAGTCTTTAGATAGCACGCGGTGTTGGCTACACTATCTCCAGACTTCTGACCCTGAAACAATCTTCTGTGTGCAGGTCTTCACTCTGCTGTTGACAGGAATCAGTCTCCATCGTTCTCAAAAATGTGTGGGAAAAACTAAGTGTTTCAAAACGAACACGTTTCTTATCAGGGTTTTTTTTTTAATTTTACTTGTGAAGTTTGCGAGTAAAGAAGATTGTGAAGGATCTTCCATGACCCCTATATTAAATGCTCTCTGTTGGAGCTTAAGTTTCCACCATTTCACAGAGAGGTGACATGCCAAACATAGCGATTTGTGTTTGCAGCACTCTGCCTGTTTGGGGGAAGTGTGTTTGCGTATGTCAACCAAACATCCGATTAGCGGCAACTGTCTACACAACCTCAACTGTTAAATCCTTCTGCTCCATCTGGTTCATATTTAAACCACAAATCTTAATCTAAACTAATACAACATATGGACTTGGCCTCTCTGATATTGAGATGACCAAAGGTAAAAATATTTGTAGAGGCAACTCTGCAAACTAAAGATCCTGCTAGAAATTAAACAATTGGTTGCACAGCAACAAAAAATTTGTTAAAAAAGAAAAAACAAAAGCAATCAGTAAATACGCAATACTGCCACGAGGTAGCCATAGCAACACCACTCATTGGTGTGGAAGTTGTTAATAAGTGAAGACCACTTTACTTTCAGTGTCATCAAAGTTTTTGACACAGAGAAATAAGAAAGTGCTACAGTAGTGAGAGTCATCAGATAACAGGAAGTTAATTTGTTTTAATCCCTCGACGATGCCAGATCCATCTTCTCAATCCTTTGGAACTCTCACTGGTAGGGTTCGGATCCACCAACCAAGTAATCCTAGCTGCAATAATCCCGCTAATCGCTAATATAAGATGCTAAAGATAACTTTAACCCTTAGCTTTGTTGACATACTCCCTTTTCTTAATGCTAGTGAAATCCTATTTCAACTGCAAAACATGTGTAACATGACCCATGTTTCCATCCAGTTGTCAGAAAAATTTTGAGCGAACTTTTAAAATGCTACACAAAAGAAAAAATGCGAATTATCTGAGTTTCTGAGCAAATGAACCAGGCTATGCAAAGCGTAATTTTGTCAGATGTTGATGCTACGTATGGCTGTTATAAACAGGAAGTAGAAGTTGCAAACTAGCATGGAGCACACATCTTAGCAAAACGCAGAGAAGTTTCTAGGAACGCACTGCTATCAGGAATGTTGTAATTGTTCTGTCAACTGGAATTGGCGACATTGCATGCTGTCCAGAGAAAGATATAAAAACACAGAAAGGAGACAGCTGACCAATTCCATGAGGTAAATATTAGGCCCATCGAAACTTATTCCTCAAATGTGTTTCCAGATCCCATTTGTCTCATTGACTTTTTAACCAGAAAAGCCAAAAAATACCTCTCAAAAATTTAGAAAGTATTTCAAATTTAGCCATTTTGCGATATTTCAAAATGTGCATAAAAAAAAACATGGATGGAAACAGTTATGGACTCATTTGTCTCTGGGGTTTTATTCCCTATTTACACAGTCCAGTCACATTAATGTGACCACCACGTACTTTCCACTTCAGAGTTAAATAACCAATCACAGAAGGCAGGTGGCAGCACAGTGCAGTTGAGCGTATATAAAGGGTGTGTGGGCTTCGGAAAACATTTCAATCGTTGGCGTAATGCAGAAACGAAGCGATTTATCCGACGTCCAAAAGGGCATGATCATTGGCTTTCGGGCCAAGGGTGGAAGCATTTCCGAAACGGCTGAGTTTGTGAACTGTTCGCGTGCCGCCGTGGTAAAAGTGTACCGTGCATGGCAAAATGGGACTGTCCAAAATCAACGACGTGGCAAATGTGGTGCACCACGGGCCATAGATGACAGAGGCAAACGACGGTTGCGGAGATGCGTTCGGGCAGATAGACGGGCTACCGTTGAGCAACTGACCACTAAAATGAACCAAGGGGCTACCACAAGTGTCTCCCAAACCACTATTCAGCGAACATTGCTGCGTCTGGGCCTCCGAAGCGGACGCCTGGTTCGTGCACCTATGCTGACTGGTGTTCATCGACGACGAAGGCTAGAATTTGCACGCCAGTACAGCAGCTGGACGTCCACTGAGTGGCGACAGGTAGCGTTTTCAGATGAATCGCGTTTTATGCTCCATCGGACAGATGGACGTTGGCGTATAAGGCGTGAAACCTCTGAAAGGAACCACCCTGCAACCATTGCAGGAACGGTCCAAGCTGGAGGCGGGAGCATTATGGTCTGGGGAATGTTTTCCTGGCATTCTCTGGGTTCACTGATTATTGTGGAAGGCACGATGGATCAATACAAGTACGCATCTGTCCTTGCGGACCATGTCCACCCCTACATGCGCATTGTTTTTCCTCAGGATGATGGCATCTTCCAGCAGGACAATGCGAGGTGCCATACAGCTGCCAGTGTACGTGCGTGGTTCGAAGAGCACCAGGATGAGTTTACCGTCCTCCCCTGGCCAGCAAACTCACCTGACTTAAACCCAATCGAGCATCTGTGGGACCATCTCGATCGAGTTGTTCGCGCCATGGATCCTCAACCGCGTAATCTAGCGCAGCTGGCCACGGCATTAGAGTCGGCATGGCTCAACATCCCAGAGAAGACCTTCAGGGACCTAAGTGACTCTCTTCCTGCACGTCTCGTAGCAGTTCGCCCTGCGAAAGGTGGTTATTCTGGCTTTTGACAGATGGTCACATTAATGTGACTGGACTGTGTATAAACAATTAAAGGGAGATAATGCCAGAAATTATTTGTGAGGCTCCTATTTGAGACAATAAGTAAATAAATAATTATACAGCAAATCATTTTTGCTGTAAACAGCTGTTTATTCCTTCTTGAAACATAGTTCAGTAAAGCTCGGCTTAATTTTTAAGAAACTTAAGTCTCATAACTTGGAAAATTTTAACTGCATCTATACATTTTCAGTAATGAAGAGAGCTTTGGTGTGTGTATTTTTTTATTCACTCAAAACAGCATATGAACAAAAATACTTTAATAGTTTTCCATGAGGAATCAGAAAGTCAGAGCTCAAATTGGTTGGGAATTGGCCCCAATATATCTGATCGGTGCATCGATAAACCTGTGCTGTGCTATTTTGAACATCATCAGTTTTATTCCTACTTGTCAGACTTATTTTTCTTAATATATTGGGTAAAACGCACTTCTAATAAATCTGAGTGAAATATTCGTGGAAAGACTTTTTTTTTTTCATGGCATAAATATAAAGGACTGCACAAAAAAACCTCGTTAGTCATAGGATCCTCCACATTAGTGCAACCCGATCCCTTTCAAATCCAGCAAGAAAGTCTGAACCTCAAGCGCTCGGACAGTCTGGTATGTGTACATTTCACAGGTTTTGTCCCGGCATTCACACGTTGACTCCCACAGCTGGAGATAAACAGAGATTGCTACGCCACAGCTGCTCTCCACATGGCCCCGGGCTGATGGGAGCCTCAGATCACAAAAGGGAGAGAAATGGTGTTTAGGGTCACATTACACACATAAACACACCTGAGCTGAAGCGAGTGGCCTGTGTCTCTGACTAGGTGACTCAACTGCCCCCCCTTTTCTTTTTCACTTCCAGTCCCTTTCCATTCATTATTCAGTCCTGGGAAACTGAAGTTTGTTGGCCTCTTATCAATTACCAGAACTGGAACAGTAGGCCTGCTGCTACTCTGTGAACCAAAATCAAGCGACATGAGCCTGTCATGGATGGGAAAGTCTCACAGCATCGAGCCTGTTCCTACTAACCAAATCACCGGTTTTGTACAATTACTCAGTTATTATACACATGCTAACGCTTTCTGTACCTTTTTCCTCTCTGTGGCTGTTAAGCACACGTGTCTGGTAAATCACAGACCTTATTTGAACAACATTTCAGCTCTAGGCGGAGAGGGGGCTGGGAAAGTGAATCTGTGTGTTTTGAAGCATAAGGGGGTCTCGGAGCAGGCAAAGTGTCCCAGCTGGGTAAACTCTTCACCTTAGTTCACATCCTCTCGATGGCTTCATCCCCCCCCCCCCCTCCACTTTGTTGCATTTTCAACCAATGCAGAGTAAAAGGCCTGGACTGGTCAAATACTGCGGTGAAACATGTGGATTAAGGGGTTGCAGTAGCTTCATTTGGCACTGGTGTAACAGGGCTGGGTGAGTTGAGATGTTTTAAAGCTAAATATTTCCAAACGTCCAATTTAATCAATTTTGATGCCTTGCTACGGAGTCTTTAGCCTTGAAATCTTTATTTGTATTGTGAAAAATTACAAACAGAATGCATTCTAGGCATTTTAATAGATTACAGATCGACAAAGCATATCTCATAATCAAGTGAAAAGTGCATGGTTATATTTCCTCTGTTGTTTTTAACAAATAAAATCGAATGAAAAAATGTGTTGTGCATATCTATTCAAACCCCTGGGCCAGCACTTTGTGGAACCACTGCTCTCTACAACTACAGCTGCAAGTCTTTTATGAAATGCCTCAAAAAGTTTTAGATGTTTTTCAACAGCTCCCTCTGAACAAAAACATCCCCACAGCATGATGCTGCCACCACCATGTTTCATGCTGATAAATTCCCCCACCTGAGCGGTGCGTCACTGGAGCTCCTCTGAACTGAACTGTTCACTGTTGTAAAAGCCTAAACAGAGCATCTTTGTTTACACTGAGGTTAAGTTACCCAAAGGTAGTTGGCATTTCGCCCATGTGACATTCAGTATCTTTACAGTTTTATTCAAATCGTACTCAACTTTGTCAAGTATGAAGCGATGCCATGAACCGCAGGAGACAGGCTTCAGAGTGGTCAACTCACCCAAACAAGGATCAGATCAGAAGATGGCAATACATTAAAACATGGTAGGTTTCTGCTTTTTGTGATTGCTATGAGATATATTTAACTATGATGAAATGGATGAACCATTTTCTTAAAGTACATCAGCACAAAATAAGAGCAAAAAAAAAAAAAGCACACAAGCACAACACAAGGGCATGCTTATGTGACTTCTGGGATAAATTGGTTTTTCTGTTATTTGGGGGGAGTTTGAGTACATGGGTGTGTGAATAGAAATGCTGCGAAATAATAAATAAGATTTTGATTGATATGCATATTTATTTGAAAACCATCTTCCCTTTACTTCACAGTCCCCTAAATAAAATCCTAATCTGCAAGGCTTATGCTAAAACTTTACAAAAGCATAAAAAAAAAATCAAAAAGGTAGGAATACTTTTATTGCTAACTCTTTCACGCACACACACACACACACACACACACAAACTCCAATCTTTACTTACTGTTACTGGACTTCAGGTCCCGATGGATGATGGGTACCACGGCCTCCTCGTGCAGATACAGCATCCCGCGTGCGATCTGCACGGCCCAGTTGACCAGGATGTGCGGCGGGATGCGCCTTCCAGTCAGCGCCCGGTTCAGCGTCCCGCCTCGGGCGAACTCCATCACCAGGCACAGGTTGGGCTCCTCCAAGCACACCCCCTCCAGCTTGATGATGTTGGGATGCTGCAGCATTGAAAACAGCTTGGCCTCCTGCTTGACGCTGGCGGCGGTGGCCGTGATGTCCTCATCCGGGTCTTGCCGTGCCGCTTTCACCGCGACCTCCTGGTCCTTCCATGTTCCCCGGTAGACTTTGCCAAAGCCTCCCACGCCAATGATTTCCTCCAGCACCAGTTCACTGAAGGGAATCTGAGTGGGCGAGCTGGGCACTTGCTCCGACTCCCCCGCTGACCCGCCGGTTGCGGGCAGACGGTAAATAGCAGGCTGGTACGTGACGTAATTGGAAGGGAAAATCCCGACCCGGTGGTTCAGCTTGCCCGTCCACCATCCTTCGTCCCCGGAGATGGCGGCGTCCTTGGACAGGACCTCCACCACGTCCCCTCTCCTGAGGCTGAGCTCGTCCTCGCCGCTTGCCTCGTAGTCGTACGCGGCGGTCCACAGGGACCGAGTGGGACACAGCGGGGCAGAGTGAGCCCACGACCGGACAGTCGGGCATTCTGTCCAGGCGTGCTCCCCGGTCCCACCGCCGCCCGGCCGCCCTTCACCGTTTGGGGAAGCGGCCTGCGAGACATCCATTTCTCGGTGGCCCTAGCGGCACCATAGGGTGCAGAGCTTATAGAACTAAAAGGGGTGGAGGGGAAAAAAATTAAAACTTTAAAATATAACTTTTAAATATACTCATTATGTCACTTTAGCGAGGTGAATCCCCTCCGCAGCGCCCAGGAAAGTCACACCGTGAGAGAGGCAGCCCACACGCGCGTATCCACGTCTCCACTCCGGTAGAAGTGTGATGGTCAATGAGCAACCCAGCGAGGCTGCTCGCTAAGATTAGCCGAAAGACGGACGGCTTAGCAAACACCAGCGCTTCATGGGCTGACGCCTGAGACTTATTAAAAGCGACCAATACGCCATGAATTGCGTATATAAATGTTTGTAAGTAAACTAAGCAACGACGAGATACCAAAATGTCCCGTGAGAAAACTAAAGTTAGCCTTAACCCGATGGAGCAAAGTTACCAAAGTTTCCGCAGGTGCCGCAAGAGGTGCACCTGCACCGTCCGTCCCGAGGAGAAACACAGAGCCTCCCCGGGGCTGGTGTCCCGTCCAAACTCGCAGGTAAATAGCTCGTAGCAGTCGAGTTGCAGAATGTGAAGTTTGCCTGCTGGTTTGTGGACTTTAAGGACAAACCCCGGCTGCATTCCAGACTCCTGGCTAGCGGGTTAGCTTAGCATAGGTCAGCCCGTTGGTTAGTTGGTTGGTTTGGGAAAAGTTGCTCCTCGTTTAAAACCGCTTCAACCACAGTCTCTCCTCCGAGTGGAAGGGAGAAAACCGGTGAGTAAAATGAAAAGCGTACAAAACATCTTAAAATATAAACTTCTTATTAAGACGCCGACAGAAACATAAAAGAACAATCCCAAAAACTTTAACCAAAACAATCCCTCCCCCTGCCGCCGCCGCCACTGCTGTCGCTTAGCGGAGTGGGTCGCAGCAGTGGCTGGCTGGATCTGAGGACTGCTGCTCTCCCGGCTGGCTCTGGTGAACGCTGATTGGTGGACGGGGTGACACGTGACGAGCGCAGCAGTTGGAGTGGAGGAAGGAGGAGCCACTGTAGGAATGTCTGTGGAGAGCGCGCTTTCATGGGAATTATTGGAATAGTCAACCATAAAAACCCCCATCCACTCCGACACACATGCCCATTAACAATGTTGATATTCAAGCACAGCTTTAAACTGCAGCCCATAAATTTGAATGGATATTTAATGTATTAAAATATATTAAATTTCAACACTATTGCATCCACATCCATACATATCAAAGCATGCTTGGTAGGATATGGTATGCATTATGTGATTTAACTGATTTCTCCATTGAAACCGCTTGTGGAGTGAGATTATGGCAAGTACATTTTGCATATTGTCTCCATCCTAAAATAATAAAAGTCCTAAATCGCCATTCCTGTCTTGCCAAAATATGTTTTAAGCAAGGAAGAAAAAGAAGGGGGAGATTCACTTTTGGCCAAAAAAAGTATTCTGGTGGTAAGTTTGCTTATTAATTATCTTTGTTTAATTATAAACATTGCAGTAAAGATAGATAACTTACATTGGTTTCATAAATAATTATTTTATAAATATTATTGTGACTTGTATGATTATTACTATAGTAATCATTCAACTGCATGTTATAACTGCATGGAGGCTGTTTGTTGTGACTTATACATTTATTCATAAACTAACCTGGTTTTAATTAAGCTCCATAAGACAGAGAGACTTTGATATTGTAAGGTTGTTATTCTAACTCGTTCATCAATGATTTTATTTTCAACATATGTTTATGTTTGCAGTCTAACTAAGCAAATGAAGATGAAAGAGCAAGCCAGAGAAAGCAGGTGTTAGGACACCTAAAGACTTTCTGTCTCAGAAGAAGCTCTGGCTCCACCAGATCACCAACCAGCATTGAAGATGAACCTTCACATTGTCTTCATGATGCAAGTTTGTTTTTTCAATGAGGAGCTAGCTACATTTTCAACAACAAAAACTGCTGTGTTCCCAACACTAAGTGCTTAATAAACATAATTTGATTTACAGATAACTGGAAAGAATTTCCTCTTCTTGTTAATCTAACATTTATCTTTCTTTTTTGTATTTGTTGTTGACTTTCAGGACTGAACTGGTGACCTGTCCAGGGTGAACCCTGCCTCTCATCTGATGGCTGCTGGAGATGGGCACCACTAACCCCCCTCACCACCCTGCAAGGATCAGTGTGTTCAGATTATGGATGGACTTAAACAGCTTCATAGTTGATGCCAACATCAACTGACTCTAAGACATTGCTGACCATTTTTTTCTACTTCTAACATAAACAGGCAAAGAGGACACCCAGAAATGTTTTTCCACCCCAGGCATCTGGTCCCAATCATCATCAGTTCTTATGATGTCACATACACAGTGAGTTCACAATGTCTTAAAATTGTAAGTATTATTTTTTTATTTGCCATTTTTCTGATCTCTTTAAATACAAATGCTTTCTCTGTTTTATTTCTCTATTGTTCTTTTTTGTAGGTTTCTGTAAGGTGCAGTGAACAGGAATGTTCTGTCGTTGATCCTCACTTTCATGTTTAAATTTTCATATTCATTGTGTTCACTTTTGATGTGTAAACTGATAATTTATGTAAAGTCCATAAATTTGTGAGTAAAATTGGACAATTTTAAAATGTCAGTAATAAAACAAAATATTTGAATTACCTTGGGCATCTTGTGCAATTAATCTTTCTTTGTAATTTTAGCCTAAAACAATGTAAGTACTGCAGTGTAGTACTTACATGTCATGTACAAAATAGGAAAGTAGGAATAAAGACTTTCACGAGTAATTAAAATTATAGTTTATTATCAATAGCAGGAAATCAAAATTAAAATTAAGTGTAATTTAAATACATTACTAATATATTAATAGTATATTTAAAATATATTTGAATTATATGAAATATATCATTTTAATATAATTCTGAGACAATTATTACACTCAAAATATAATAATTATATCAAAATATAATAATAAAGCTCTGAAATATTATATTTAAAAAGTATACTTTAAGTACACTTGAAGTTGTTCCAAAAAGTACGTATAGTATATTAAGATAAACTATTAATTGTAATTTAATAATATTTAAATACTACTAAAGTATACTACGCACAAAATTAGTTGTTCCAAAATAGAACAGTTTAAGTACATCTACTAAAGTAGTACTAAAGTATGTTAAAATTTAGAATACTAAAGTGTACTTTTTTTCACCTGGGTATTCAAAAAAATCTGTTTTTAAATATAAGTTTTGCTAATTCCATGAAAATCACCTAAATTAAAATTAAAGTACACGAAGTATTTCTCCTTAATTAACCAATTTAAAATACATCACTGCCAAAAAAAGGGTCACACTTTAAAATTGTATTTTTTTAATGAAACGGCGTTTTAAACACCGAGTACTTAATTAAGCACTCACACAAGAAGGAAAGGTTTATCACACAATAATAAGATAAATATGATCTCAAAATAATCTGATAAGAAATGCATTTTTATTATCATTTGGCTTGAGCTTCGGACTGCACGCCATTTTGACAAGACAGGAATGCTTGTCAGGGATGCTGATTATGATTATGTGACACGACGTCCTGCCATACCGCCTCACATCCCGAGCAACGAAGGTGGGACTCATAATAGAAACGACGGAGAGGGGAGGAGAAAGAGAAGAAGGGAGGGGGCTGTCAGTGCTACGCATCTGTAGGAGCGGAGGAGAGAGAGAGAGGAAGGGGACAGCCGAGCAGGTCAAGATGAGATCCGCGGAAGCAGCGGCGGACAAACGAGAGGACCCCGTCGAGAGAGACCGAGGATGAGAGAGAGGGATCCGGGACCACTGCTGCATCGCTCCAACATGGAGGCGCAGTGACAGCAGCTCACGTTAGAGGAGATCATCTCGTCGTAGCCTTGCAGCATCGTCGTCCCCCCATCACCAGAAAGCCGAGCGGAGAGGAGGAGAAATGGGCTCCCACGTTGTGCAGACCCTGCGTCAGGGAGTGTGGGCATCTCTGACCGGCGGCTGGTACCACGACCCGGACCAGAACAAATTCAACAACTCCTGCCACCTCTATCTGTGGATATTCCTCCTGATGCTGCCCCTGTCTCTGCATCTGGTGAGCTTTTCGTGAGGGGATCGTGATGTTCAAGGCCGCAAAGGTTGCTGCGAGGTGTGTGTGTGTGTGTGTGTGTGTGTGTTGTGTGTGTGTGTGTGTGTGTGTGTGGTGTGTGTGTGTGTTAGCAGTGTGTTCATGCGCCCGTTTACTCCGCGTTGGATAAACAACCGACGGATCTGCAGGTATGTGATGTCGCTCGCTGCAGCGCCCAGAGACTGCGAGCACCGCGGTGGGGGGGAAAAAAAAGAGACGAGCATGTCGCACTGTTTTTCCCTGCATGCAAAGCATGGCTGCTCCAGGATCTGACAGCAGTGAAGAAACAGTGTTCATGATGATGATGATGATGATGATGATGAGTCCTACACAGGCTCCATCAGTTATGATTATTTTGGTAAAAAGCATTTTTTCTCCTATGTCTGTTATTTGCCTTTATTTTCTGATTTCAAACATAAATATATACTGCTACCCCCTTAACTGAAGGCTGACAACATTATATTACTGGACAATACTAAAGTGTATCATTTGGCTCCCCGCAGGCAATATCATGTACAATCCAAGCTGCTCTAATATTAGCTGCCAGTCTTTTAGAGAATGTCTCTCTGCACACCCAGAGGCTGCTTTAAATAGCTCGAACTCACTCAGATTGAAAGGAGAGCATTTGTCAACTTTAACTGTGAAGTCCTGCCACAGAGGACGTGTTTGACGGAGGTCTGGACTTTGACAGAGCCATTCTGACGCAAAAATATGCTTCGATGCAACAAAGCGCGTGTTAGTCCTTCCCCTGTTTATGAAATGTACACCCAGTTGCACTAAACATGCCACCATCATGTTTCACAGGGCAGATGCTGTGTTTCAGCACCACCTATAGCGTTTTGCATAGGTAAAAGGTAAAAAAATAAAATAAAAATGACTTCTGTAATCCTCCTTTTTTTCTTTTTTTAGAGTTTTAGCATCTTTGTCACTTGGTTATGCAGGCTCAAAAATGTGGATGTTGGGAAAAAGTTCAATATGTTTTTGTCACTAATTTCAGAAAGTGAAAGTTGTGATTATGGCTTACAGATAGCGAAAACCCGAAATCGACTGTCTCAGAATATTTGAATAGTACATAGGATCCATTTTGGAGTAGCGATTTTAATGTCGGAATGTTTTGTTGTGAACATTTGACCATCCACATGATCATGGGGACGTCTGCTGACTTGACAAATGTCCAGAAGACATTTATCGACACCCTCCACAAGTAGGGTAAGCATGGTTGCTCGCAGAGTGCTGCATCCAAGCATTTTTATAGAAAGTTCAGTGGAAGGAAAACGTACGGTAGGAAACGGTGCTCTACAAACAGGGAGGATTGTTGAGCAAAATCTATTCGAGAACTTAAAGAAGCTTCTCAAATAGAATAGATCCCAGTATCGGCGCATCATGAGCCACGACTCTTAGACAAAACCTACTTATGATGTGCAAATTTTGCATTTCTTATGACAAGCCTGAACCAGAGATGTCAGAAGAGTCTTACATGGGACAAGGAGAAAAAAGGAGCACACTTATTCTAAATCCTGACATTCATGTTTAAAATATTCCTTTTTTTAATGGAGCACACGTAACAATGAGCAATAATAATCAAACCTGGAGAAATAAAAGCTTGACATATTTCAGTTTATGTGTAATAATATCATATATACAAGGTTTCTGAAATGAGAAAAAAAAATATCAATAAAATATGAAGAATTCAACATTTTCCATGTGTATGTATCTGTATGTTAGGTGTGCACGTGGTGCAAAACATAAGTCTGCCTAAAATTAGCTACATTTGTTATTAGCAAACAGAATGTGAACACATGGCACCTGAAATGTTAGAACCTACGATGAAAAAATGTTTCTTTGAACCGTCTTAACAAATACTCTTCATTTGTTGCAGTAAATTTTACTAGTTTTGCTCAAACTATAATTCTGACTTGAATCATTTCTGCAATCAGAATCGTAGCTTGAGCAAAGCTAACAACATCAGTCATTTTTGAAAACATTTGCTTCAGATTGCTGCATCCAGTGAAGCCTTGGCTCCACTAAACCTGTGATAGTGATTGCAATTTGATCAATCGTGCAGCTCTACTATCCATCACCAATTTCTTACTTCTTCCTCTCCCATAAAGGCCGGATTTATTGAGTGTACGGTTAAAAGTTGCCCCGTAAGCAGATTCTGTCATCTGAACCGTGGATCTGTGCAGACGATCAAAGCCTCCGGGTTGTTATTTTAAAACCTAACTTTGTTTTAAACTTCACTTAAACAGTGTATCCCTGATCTGTCTGTGTCCCTTGGGCTTTGTGAGGCTGTTTTGTTCAAAAATGCTTTCCAACAAACCTGGGAGGCATTCATTCGCAGAAAAGTTGGATTTAGACTGAGATTAAATCACACAGAATCGGTTAGATTTTGCTGATCAGGGTAAAAGGTTTCTGAATCCCAATGCACAGCACATGCACTGCTTTCTGTTCTGGTCTATCGCATGAAATGCCAATCAAATACTCTGATGTTTGTGGTTATAAAATACATGATACATATTTTTTGCAAGGCACTTTACTGATATCCATTGTCTGCCTGCCAGAAGTTTTGTAAGTAAAGCGTGACTCATCTATTCAGATGAGTTTTTCTTTTGCCCTCAGCTTTCAACCTCCGTGAGAGAAATAAAATGCAATAATTCCCCCCATTTCTCATATATATCACATCCTGATCTTCACAGCATAAACTTCAAGTCTTTAACATCTCCTTGGGTTCTCTTGCAGGCCCTGCCTCCTACCACCATGGCCCTGAGCATCTACTGCACCTCCATCACCGTCTTCTTCGTCCTCATCAAGCTGGCCAACCACCGGCTGCACCTGATGTTCGACGAGGGCGAGGCGGTGGTCCGCAGCAGCCTCTCGGACCTCAGCAAGGCCCAGGAGAAGAAGAGCAACGCCTCGGACTCCTGCCAGCCGGCGAGCATCAGGTATGGGTGGGGAGGTCAGTGAGAAGTTGTAGGAAAACACGAGATTCCTGTTCAGCGATTCAGCCTTTCTATGGCCTCTGTGGATGAAGCTGCAGGTCTGCCTAGATGATAAATGTGGGACCTACAAAAGGAGGTTCAATCTCAGATGATCCAGAAAAATATACTTTTAGCCTTTAATTCACAGTTTGCGTTTTTTTTTCTTTTTTCACTCAACACTGTCCGTCTTTCAAATCAAATTGGCTTCATGATCGAGTGTTTAAGAGTGGAATACACACTCCCTCACTTTGTCTCAAGAGCCTCAGCGCAGCTTCGGCGAATGTGTGAACTAATTTCAGTGATTTTCGGTCAGCCTGTCTTGCTGAGACGTGCGCTCTCTGAGCAGAGCCTAATAAAAGGAAATCCATCACTTCTTCCACTCCGTCTTCTTCTCTGTATGATGTATTCAGATGAGACGAAATAAGCCAAGACGCAAACAGCTTCAGCCTCAACATTGATTTGTCCGTTTTTAGCATTCACATGATTTTCTCTAAAAGCGAAGCAGTGATTTATGAACTTCCACCCGATTTCTCTCTGTCTCATCACTTCTTCCCGTTCTCCTTGAGCAGAAAGAGCAGCACGCTCCCCGACAGCGTCGCTATGACAACTCTGGCCCGTAAGCGTCCCAGCCCGGTGATCCAGGTGACGCTGAAGCAGACGGAAACTGATCCGGGACTAATCGGGGTGGTAAGATGGAATTGCACATGGATGAAGTCCATGTTGTGCTTTTTTTTTTTTTTTTTTTTTTTTTTTTTTTTTACAACCTTGACTTGTTTGTGAACTGTTCTCCGTACAGGACTGCTCAAAGTCAGACGAGAGGAAATCTGCAGAAGGTAGCGGCCATCTTTCTTTAGGTTTGAACACACAGATCTGCAACACTTACAGGAATTAAAGTCAAACATAAAATATACTGTGGTGAATTTTTTTGGAGCCCCCGTTGAAGATGTGGAAAAATCTTAAAGTAATATTTGACTGAATTAGCATGATCTTGCAATAAAAAGGAACAAAAAAGCACTTAGTTTTGACTGAAGGATGATCTATCAAGCCTTTCTCCCTCTTGGCTCTATAGACGATGCGGCTTCACAACTTCCTTTTCTGCAAAACGCACCACAGTCGTAAATTATCCTCAGACAAACACAGAAAAGCTGTCCAGTTATCGTGCCAGCAGGCCCACGTGACTGCTTCCACTAAATTTATGACCTTAATGCACCGACAATTAGACAGAGCCCAATCACCCGGCTGAAAAATTAAAAACAACTCTGGTGCGTTGCATCAGATGGCCACGGGTTTGAAGAAAAATGTTTCGTTTCTGCTACCAATATCATTCATTGTACCTTCACATCTGTGGCTTATGGAAGATTTATGTTTCTGGGGAGTATTGCTTTACCCGAGGATGCATTTATAAATGGCAGAATAAAAAAGAAAAAGTCAGTGCATGGAAGAGAGTAGAGGGAAAAACCCTTTTGATGAAGTCTTTTGGTGCATAAACACTGATTTAGGTGTTCATTGATTTTATCCCTGGATAATTTATTGTGGCTTTGGAACTGATGGACATCTGGTGGGTTGTGTGTGCAAACTAAATCTACACCAAGTTTTCAGCTTAACAATAGTGAGCAGGCCTGACAGTTTAAAGGAGCCCATTGAGGATGAACTGATCGTAGTTTTTCTGAAATCAAATTTTAAAGAAAATATTTGAGCTGCACCAAAACATCAGCTGTGGATTGCAGTCAAAAACTGAAAAATCTGATCTTTTTGTTCGTTCACTGAACACACCGTGTGCTAGGCTACCAGCTCTTACTGACAGCAACACTCTTTAAAGTAGAAGTTGGCGTGGAGTGAAGACGAGCGTTATTTTCAGTATCATTGAGGTACATAAACAATGCTTTACATGCTGTGGAGATATGGCGTAACTTAAATGTGTTTGGTTGTCTTTCATTGAAGTTACTTGAGGTGGTTAGTCAGAAATCGTGCTCGGGTACGGAGTGGTGTTGCTTCAAAATAATATTAATAAAGCAGAACAAAAAAAAATTGTGCGGAAATATAAATTTTTACTCAAGTACATGTTAGGAAACTCCTGAAGTGCAGAGCTGTGTAACGCAGGCTGCTCTCTCTCACACGTCGCTGCTGCTTCTGGAACAAATATCAATAATTACTGATCAATCGAGGCAGAAAAGTTTTCTAAAGCTATACTTTTTGGTTATTATAAATGAATGTGCATATATGAGAGAGAAAAATTAACAATTGATGGTAAATTGTTTTATTTCCCTTTAAATATCAAATTGGACACAGCTATTTTTTTAAAATTTAAGAATAATCTTATAGAAAAAAATGAATATGGTCCAAAAAATAACATAAACTATGAAAAAGAATGGATAAATGTTGAGTTACAATTTCTCTCTTAAAGAAGGACAGAGGATGCTTTTGTATGCTCTGTTATTTTGGGAACCTTTTGACAAATTCCTGTCTTATCTTGGCAGTTTAATCTTCAATCCATCTTGAAAGTTAAGAAAAAGTTTTTGTTGTCTTTTCATAGCTCTTAAAGAGAAATCAGAGCCTCTCAACAATTACGTGAATAACTGTAGGATTACAGAGTGCTCTTCAAGTTTAAGTCTGGTTTGTTTTCTGTTCAGGCCGTGGCGACGCTGCTGCGGCAGAGCGAGCTGTGGGGGAAGACGCTGAACTGTCCCCCGACGATTTCTCCAGCCCCAATCCGGACCAGAACGCCCCGCTGCTGCAGGCTCAGCAGAGGTCCCCGTCACGATCCGCAAGGGAGGAAGCGGAGCTGGCCGAAAACGGAGCTGCTGCGGAAGACGGAGGGGATGTTCAGAGATCTTCGATGGGAAGTCGGACAGAAGAGGAAACGACTCCGGAGAGAAACTTAAAGCAGGACAGGAGGGAGCAAAGGGAGGATGTCGAGGCTGCAGACAGGGAGATGGTGGATGAAGGTTTGCCGCCTTCAAAGGGGAGTGAAGATGAGAGCGAAGAAGGCAGCGAGGCCCTGAAAGAGAACTCGGACGCCAACAACAACTCGCTGGGGACTCCGAAGGATCACCAGGGCGACTCCATAGACATCACAGAGTCTCCTCCGCAGGTGAGCTCTGCATGTTGTCATATTAAAGATTTTTGAAGTGAGGAAAAGAAAAAAAAAACCTCATTCACTCAGATGTTCCCTCTCCTTTCCTATTCTGCTTTCTAGGCTGAGCTAGAAGAGGAGGAGGCGTACTGTTCCGATGAGATTGAGGTGGTTCTGGTCGATAACTCCAGCCCCGGTCCGGGGTCGGCCCACCTGGATGACAGCGACATGGTGAAGATCATCATCACCATGAGCTGTGACCCCCAGACGGCCGCTCAGCTGGAGGAGAGCGTCAAGCAGAGCCTGCTGGAGAACGCTCAGGTACGAAGCAGGAAGAGCCGTCGCCTAGCAACAAGAGGACGCCGGGTTCGAGAATCACGATTTGCGGTCAAACATGAGGTCATGATCTGTTTTGTCCAGGGATTTGCCCCATTTAGGGCTTCTTGCGACTGTGGCTCTGTGGGTAGAGTAATCGTCTTGTATTCGGAAGGTTGTAGGTTCGATTCCAGCTTCCGCCTGCCACATCTCGATGTGCCAAATTGCCTACCAATCTGTGCGTCAGTGTATAAATGTGCGTTTGTGAGTGCGAATGGTCAAAATGATTGCATAAGTTCAGTCCATTTGCATTAGACGTGTCCTTGTTTGTGCCCTGCAAGGCTCAGAAGGACGCGGGAGAATGTCACATCAAGATCCCCGTCATCACCTTCGACTCCCCGAGGAGGGAGAGGAGGCGACGGGCTCGGAGGACGAGCTCACCCCCAGACAGCCGCAGCAGGTCACGAGCCAAAGCGAAGAGTTTCACCTATGCAGAGAGACAATGAGTTCGGAGTCCAACACGCTGGAGTGCCCGGACCTGGAGCAGGAGCAGGGGGGCTGCTGATGAACGAAGACGGCACGCCCAGCCCACAGCTGACCAACGACAACAGCTCGTCCGGCGTTGACGTCCGCTCCCACCCAGACGACACGGACCCCCTGGAGCCGATCGCGGACCCACAGGGGTTCCTGCGTCTGCCTGCGATGGTGGGCCGCTACGGGCCTGGAGGAAGGACCCACATCCGTGGTCTGAGCATGGACAGCGGGAAAGACGCTGTTCTCCTTTCAGACCGCTCACAAAACACAGTACGTTAAATGAACTCTTCTGTCTACGCCATCCAGCTATGAAATACTCTCAAACCTGCTTTGCCTTTTCACCAGACCACGATGACCAGCTCCAAATCTGACCTGGAGGCAAAGGAAGGCCAGATTCCTAATGAGTCCAACTTCTTGGAGTTTGTTTCCTTGCTCGGTTCCCTCAGTATGAGAGGAGGGAGCGCACAGCAAGAGGAGGAGAAGAAGAGCAAACAGAAAGTGGACCCTGAAGAGGAAGAAAAAGGTTAAACCACTAAACAAAAGATAGAGCATGCATGCTATACTGTCAGCTCTAACCCATTAGTGCTTGCAGAGGAAAAGTAAAACAGAATAACAAAAGCTGGTGTCTCCTTCTTTCCTGTATTCAGATAATCAGAGTGCAGCTCTAGGGCCGGATCCAGCAGCAACAGACACCAGCACCGACAACAAATCAGAGCGACCCAAACCACCCACCAGTCTCCCAACGAACCCACCGCAAGCTATAAAGCCCACGCACATCCCCATCGTCTCTCCTGACAGGTAGGCGTTCTCGTGAAGTTAGCAAAAAATACCAGCCGGATTCACACAAAGAGCTCTGTTTTTCCTCTCGTAGTCCACAGACGGATAGAGACAAGGATCCGGACTACGACTCCCTCCCATCTCAAACCTCTCAGTCCGAGAGCTCCATGCTGCAGGTCATCTGCAGACCTGAGGCCACCTGTAAAGAAGAGGCTTACACCTTCCACACTGTGCACAGTAAGAACCGGACAGTGTTTCCATCTGGAATACTGACATCCGTGCATTCAGTGTGTTTTGCATCTAATTCCCAGCTTCAGAAAGCGGGCGGATAAAGTAGCATTTTCCAATGTGTTCAGCTGAATGGCTCACCAGTGATCTCACATCCAGACAGGAAGACGTCCAGACGATCTGAATGTGTCTGTGTTTGTGTGATCAGGAGACAGACCTCGGAAGCTGTACGCAGAGAGAGCCCTCAATCTGCCGCTGGGAGCAGAGCTCATTACAGGCAACATGTGGTATGCAGGCCACTGATTCCCCTCCATGCACCGAGCCCTCCTCATTGTTTTCTCCTTTGCTCGTGCAAGTTTCCCTCGTTGTTCTGACGCATTTCACCTGCATGTCCACCTGCATGTCCACCTGGTCGTCTTGAGACGTTTAGCTTTTCGTTTTTTTCCAACCTTCTGCATGTTGCAGTATTCGTACCATTCAAACTTTGTTGTGCCACAGCCACAAAATTCAATGTATTCAATTGGGATTTTATGTGATGGACCAACATTGTGCATTTTTGTATATTGAGTCTGAAATTGTTGTTCCGTTCAAAATAGCTGAGGCTTTGATGTCAGTTTTAAAGTCTTGCTAATGGATAAATAATTTACTTCAGGTCTGGACTTAGTTCTCAGCCTTTGGGATTCGACCTTTTTGCCACCCGGGCCAAAATTGTCAAGATCAGAGAACTTGTTGCTCACAGAACCATATCTTTTTTTCTTTAAAAAAAAAACAACCTCAAATAAAGACTTATTTATTTTTTAATCTGCTCAATAATAAACTAAACAGAATATTTAACTAAAATGAGAAAAGATACATTTAAAAGTCCCAAAAAAACTGAAAAAAGATTTGAGTCACATTCACCGGCCACACAAAATCATTCCGAGGGCTCCGAATGGCCCAGGCGCCACATTTTAGACACATTGTAGATCTGAATGTATGGAGTGTTTTTCTCCTTTTTTTTTTTTTTTTACCTGTTGGGATGTTAGTCTCAGTTTCATATATTTTGCACTCTACAACATCCCCACAACTTGATGCTGCCACCACCGTGCTCAACAGTAAGGATGGTGTGTTCAAGGTGACATCCAGTAGTGTTTGGCTTGTGGCCCAAAAGTTCTATTCTGGTCTCCTGTGATCTGAGCGCCTTCCTCCACGTGTCCGCTGCATGACTCTCTTTTAACAGTCTTTACGTGTTACCATGGTTACAGTTTGATCTGATTGTTCTTCAGCGACCTGCTGTCGACTTCGTCCAACTCGGAGTGTCAGGACGGCGCAGCAGGCGCTCACACCGACTGCCCCTTCCAGCGACGCATCATTCCCGCTCACAGGCTGCGGCCACGGAGGACGCACCCAGAGATCTTTCCGGTCTTCATCTTCTTCTTCAATTACTAACTAGAACTATATGAAAATAAAAAAGTATCTAACAGTGCTATTGCTGTTATTTTATCTACTCACTTCCACCTTTTACAAAGTGTGACTGATGTGTCCTTTTTCTTCTTTCTATCTTTCTTTTTTTGGCTTTCTTCTTCCTTGTGACTATTTTCTTTACATTCTTTACTTCCTGTATCCTTCTTTCTGTTTTTCCTTCTTTCCTTCCTTCTTTTCTTCCTTCCTTCCTTCCTTCCTTCCTTTTTTATTCCAAGAAGTTGAGTCTAGAATCTTCAGGAATGTTTGTCTACTTGTAAACATTTTCTGGCTGCTCTGCCTGTCCTAAGTATTTTCACTAAATGAAGAACAAACATGTTGTATCCACTCTCTGGAACATGGTGACACTTTCTGTTGTTCCTTATTAAAAGATAACCAGGATCTGAATATGTAAATGCTTTTCATTTTTTTCTGTGGCAGGAGGAAGACTCCTTGGATGAATCTTCGGAGACGTCCACGCAGGAGAAGCCGACCAGAAAGGTTTATTACAAACTCCAGCTGTTTCCCGGGAAGTGGGTCAGTGTTTTGTACGACCGTCTGACACTGCTCGCACTTTTGGACAGGTAACTCCCAAAACCTCCTGGATCAGATCTTACATACTCTACAGGGGACAGTGTTTGTGCTTTAATCTGTTTAGGTCAGTTGTGACAAGCAGTGCCACTGCTGTGACCCGTCCCTCTTCCTTTCCATGTGCTGTTTTCCGAAAGAAACCAGGATTTTCTGGAGAACGTCGCGGCGGTCTTCATGGCCTTCCTGGTTTCCTTTCTGGGTTTTGTGCTTCTCAACCACGGATGCTTCAAGGACTTCTGGGTCTTCCAGTTCTGCCTGGTCATCGCTAGCTGCCAGTACTCCTTGCTGAAGGTAAACAGGGCCGTATGGTGGAGGTGTGTCAGCCTGCTGAGCAGGTTTGTGATTATACTGCATGCGCAATATCGCATTGGAGTTTTAAGAACGCATTTTAACTATACTTTATTCAGGATCAAATGATTGTACCACGAGCCAACTGAGGGATTTTAAAAGCAAAAACTGTCTGAATTCTTAGTAGATTCTTTCTCAATGAAATTAATTCAATCATACCTGAAAATATTATTCAGGCAAACCTCAAATACATAGCATCAAGGGTTTGTTTTTGGGACAACATTTTGTGCAGACAGATATCTACCAGTTAGCATGTCTTGATATCACTTGTGGGATACCACAGGAGTCAGTTTTGGGAGCCGATCTATTTGTTGTGTATGATTTTTCTTTTGCTTCCTTGCAGAATTTGTTAAATTTTTTCTATAGTTTGAACAAATTAGCATTATTTTTTTTACATGAATAAATCTTATTAAAATTATACTTTGTGTGGTGTCACATTTTTGAAAACTTACACAGAGGTTTAATTTGAACCCAAGTGCAGACAAGAGGAAGGAAATGAGCTAGCTGTTTTGCTCTGATGTTACTATTACAACCATTGCATTTGGATGCTTTTCATTAGCTGCTGCCTTTTGCTGTCTTTGGTGTCATTTATTTTTTTGTATGTTTATAATCAGTAAGCTCCAACTCTCTGCCTTGACCTTTGCTTGACCCTGTGAGGCGTTCAGTCTGAGCTAAGTCCAGTTTGTTTGTTCTTCCAGAGCGTCCAGCCAGATGCTGCGTCACCAACGCATGTGAGTCTGCTGTTTCTTTCTGAAATATTACAAAACAAAAAAAAAAAACAGAGAAGTGGATAAAACCCTAGAAACACATGAACACCCTGCATGTCGCTCTCTCTGTTTGCTTTTTTTCTGCCTTAGATATTTGACACCATAATGAAAAAATAAATCTATTTCAAGGCACTGAAGTTATATTTACTTAAGACGACTTCCTTCTGGCTTCAGGTTCTGTTTCTGTCAAAGCAAATGAAAAAAAAAAAACAAAACGCCTTAACAACGAGTAAACATCCTTCCTGTTTGTTATGTGTTACTCTATATTTGTGGCTATGTTTGTGGGGACTTTCCATTGACTTCCATTCATTTTTACAGCCTAAACCTTACCCTTATCCTAACCCTAACCCTACCATACCTAACTAAAACTTAATTCTCACCTTAGTCCTAAATCTAACCCCTAGGCCAAAAACAACATGTCCCCTTGTGGTGGAACAGGATTCGGTCTCCACAAGGAGCAGTGGGTCCCCACATCGTAGCATGTGTCAGGAAAACGGTCCCCACAAGGTATTACAAACAAACACATGCGCGTGTGTGTGTGTGTTCAGGGTCACAACCAGCTGGTGGCCTACAGTCGAGCAGCCTACTTCTGTATTTTCTGCGCTCTGATTTGGCTGCTGGAGCAGCTGCTGAGGAGGAAGGACCTGCCGGTCTCCACTCTGTACGGAGTCACCATCATCTGCTACGATGTGCTGAGCTTCGTTCGGGACGTTCTAGTTGGTAAAAGGACAGATTATGAGCGTACTGTAGTTTTGTTTGTTTCAAATTAATTTCCTGTTTTAAAAAAAGAAATGCTTTTATTTCTGCTAATTACTAAGAAATGTTTGTTTTGTGCGTGAACCAGGTTTTACCTACTGCTTCCCATTTGCCTTCCTGGTGGGCCTTTTCCCTCAGATCAACACCTTTACCATTTACCTGCTGGAGCAGATTGACATGCACTTCTTTGGAGGAACGGGTCAGTAATGGCGATGAATGAACGTCTCAAGAGTTGAGCTTCAAAGCGTTTTTCTCATCGTGTTTTGCCCCATTTTGTTGTATGTTGACAATGTTATGCCACAAATCCTGGCTGCATCAAATTAATCAAACCTTTGAGAGTGTGGGTTGGTCAGATTTATCCCAACAGTGACCTTGTGTCATTGTCAGATTATAAGTCTCATGTCAGTAATCCCAGATTCATGCAGAAAAACCCCTTTGTGTAACAATATATGAAGCTAGAGCAACCACTACTGAAACTTTGGTGATTCCTGCCACTTGGTGCTCACTGCCCAGCATGTTTTCTTTACACAATGCTAATATTTGAGGAGGGTGATGAATAATAATGTTGTTTATAGAGCACAGGTGAATACAATACTCTCTGCTCAAAGTAAAAAATATTTTTAAAAGCATCAAGAAGAGAAAGAAGCCATTAACACGCACGCTTTGACAAGTATTAAGTCCACATTGTTTATGTGTTACCATGGAGACTAGCCTCAAATCTGGGTTTAATATGTGTCAACACCAAGTGTGCGTGTGGGTTTGAAGACTATGTGGGTCAAACAAGTAAAGATGTTGCTCTCTGGTCTCTGTAACCCAGCACTCATCTTTTTATAAGGAACAAAAATTTCAAAGAAAAAATTAAGATTAAATATTACCTGACAGGTGTCGACCTGCTAGTTTCCTCGGTTGTTGCTTCTAGTGGTTGCTATGTGCTTTTAACCTCATCCTCCATGTCGTTTGTGTGCCTCAGCCGCCACGAGTCTCATCTCTGCGATCTACAGCATCCTCCGCAGTCTGGTTGCTCTCTCTCTGCTGTACGGTTTCTGCTTCGGAGCGCTCAAGGTAAGTCATTTACATAAAATGTACCTTTTTTTTTTTAGATTTACATCCCGTTACAATGTTTGTTCCCTCATCAAAAACATGCATGTCAAGTTGCTTTGATTCTTTCATACATGTTTGAGAAATCCTTTAATCTCCCGTGGCAACCATTCTGATTCTGGCTGGACCTAGAACCACCTCAAGGTGAACCATCACCTTCTCTGAGATGCAGTTTCCAAGCTTCCGTGCGTTCTGTTCAACTCCTTCAGACTAGCCATCAGCAATTAGCAAACACTTAGTGGAACTGAGCTCATTATCGGAGTTACTTCTCAAAGAAACACTGGGCAGAGATTCAGAAAGAGCAAGAGTATTTAAAGAAACAGAGCCCCAATTTCAAGGTGTTAAATTACAAAGTCATAAAATTCTTTTAAGTCATATAAGATATAGCATTTTTATAACAACTGAAGGTAACATAATCACCCGATTGAGCTGTAAGATGACATTATATAGCTGGAAAACATAATAAAACATAGCATAATACTGCCCCTTTAAGCAGTAAGCAAGCTCAGACCTGATTCAGTCTGCATGTTTTCCTTAAATATTAAACTTAATCACAGTTTGCTTCGATTCTTTAAGTAAATATGGGCGACATGCGGTCCACACCAGATTGCAACTAGGGGGAAAAAAAATCTTAGTTGTTGAAAAAAATATAGAATAAAGGCAGGTGTGAGTGTGTATTTGTGTGTGTCCATAGGAGCCGTGGGACGAGCAACACACCCCCGCCCTGTTCTCTGGTTTCTGTGGCCTTTTGGTTGTGTTTTCCTATCATCTCAGCCGGCAGAGCAGCGACCCCTCTGTGCTGCTGTGAGTATGTGTGTGTGTGTGTGTGTGTGTGTGTGTGTGTGTGTGTGTGTGTGTGTGTGTTCAGCTGGTTTTAGCTAGAAGAGTAACAATAAAGTAGGATGAATACATGTGCAGTCAAATTTTATTCCCATATCATTTACACGATTATATCATTTTCCTATTTTGTGCTACTTTGTAAATACGCCTAAGTCTTTGCTTGTAATGTGACTAAAGGGGACCGAGTTATGAGGGAGTGAGCGCTCGTGTTTTTATTTTTTTTAGATCGCTCATCAAGTCCAAATTAATGCCCGCACTTGTGGAGAGTGAAGAAGAGGAGGAGGAAGCTGCAGACATCAAAGACCCGCTGCCCGAGAAGCTGCAGAGCTCCATGGTAACCACGGAGCGACACGCGCCGTGGTTTGGGTTTATCACCCGGCCACTGGACCCACCGACACTCTAATCAGTACCGCCTCACAGTAGCCGCAATCAGACAACCGGTGAACGTAATCCCAGAGCGCAAAGCAGCGCTCGCAGTTGATTAGCGCAGGTGATTACCGGGTAATCTGCGACACGAACCTCTCCAAACAACATTTACAGAGTTAGCAGGGATTGGGAAGCGCTTACATGGGAATGGGACAGAAATAACCCCAATGTATGAGCGTGAAATATTCTACAGGATTATGGGTAATTGGAGCCTCCTTTTAATTTTTTTTTTTTTTACATCCGCAGAAGGAGATTCTGTTATCGGATTTGGTGGTTTGCTCCGTCGCCTACATCCTAACCTTCGCCATCACGGCGAGCACTGTGTTCCTCTCTCTGAAGGTCAGCTTCCCACTTGTTTTGTGCTGTAATATTTTTATTATTCTATATAATTTTTTTTTTTACCCTTCCTGACGAGGTTTGCTCTCCTCCAACTCACTCGCAGCCCTTCGTGACCATCGTGCTGTACGCTCTGGCGGGGACGGTGGGGTTCGTGACCCACTACCTGATTCCTCAGCTGCGGAAGCATCACCCCTGGTTGTGGATCTCTCATCCGGTTCTGAAGACCAAAGAGTACTACCAGTTTGAGCCCAGAGGTTTGCGTCGTTTTGGGTTTTGAATTAATTTACTTGAACTGTTTTCATTTCCAGTGTGGAATTATTCACTTTTCGGTGTTTTAAATTGAAAGGTGTTTTTTTATGCACAATTTTGATGTCGATGTGGGTTTTCTATTCACACAGGGTGAAAATCATTCACAGAAGATGAAGTTTTTTTTACTTTTACAACCAGTAATTTTACTGTATTTGGTTAAAAAGTCTCTTAGGAAATTGGAGAATTACCTTTTTCTGATTAAAAAAAACAATGCAAAGTCCAGCCCTTTAAAAAAATTCCACCCAATTTTAACAATAAAAAAAAAATTAAGTTGTTTGTTGTTTCATCCTTACACAGTAAAAAAAAACCCACCCCACTTCAAATCAGAAATAGCACTTAAAACACCTGATTGGAAGTGAGCTGTATAAACACAACCGCAAACATTTAGGGTACCAGACGTCCCAGGTTTTTGCTAATATGTCTCATCCTCAGAGGCTCTGAGCTCCTACGAAACTGTCGCCCTGCTCCTGTTTCAGAGGACGCTGTGCTCATGTGGTTCGAGCGTCTGTACGTGGGGCTGCTGTGCTTTGAGAAGTACCTGGTCTACCCTGCTATCGTGCTGAGCGCCCTCACCAACGACGGCTTCGCCCTCAGCCACCGCAAGAAGCTGGGAATCCAGTGAGCGGACGAAAACAAACTCGCTCGACCCCCGTCGGCCCGTTTGCGTGACCTTTCTCGTCTGTCGCCGCTTTTTTGCAGCTGTGACGTCCTCCTGACGACGGTCGCCGGGCTGAAACTCCTGCGCTCCTCCTTCTGCGACCCCAGCTTCCAGTTCCTCACGCTTCTCTTCACACTTGTCTTTTTCCACTTCGACTGTCCGCACGCCTCCGAGAGCTTCCTGCTGGACTTCTTTGTCATGTCGATTGTCTTCCATAAGGTAATCACCCACGCCTGGAAGGGTGACCTTCAACTTCCCACCACGGGTGTCAAATTTGAGGCCCAGGGGCAGAATCTGGCCCGCCACAGCTTTTTATGTGGCTCTCTTGAGCCAAACTACATCAGAAAGTCCTTCCAATTTTTCCACAAATCTGGAAAATTCACACAAAACCAACGAATCTCCGCTTTTTTTTTCTGACTTAATGCAAATTTTCTCAGAATTGGTCAAGTTATAGTCCGTAACTGATATGGCGAGTAATAAAAAGTCACATTTAACGTCATACATTAGTGTAAAAGTTACTTGCAAACAAATTGGCACCACACAATCTGTAATTCTGAATCCTGGAGGAACAGCTATTTATTGATATTTTAACAGATTAACTGGCTTCGTCGATATATTCTGGCACAACTAAGAGCATTCAGATTTTCAGACGAGGCCCAAAATGAAAGTGAGTTTGACAGCGCTGCTTCGTAACGTCCCGTCGCAGGGCTGTAACTTTCCTCCTTACGCGAGGATTTACTGTCGACCTTTGGAAAACCCCGTCTCTGGTGAGTTTACGCTGGAGGTCAGACTGCTCATCGTGCTCAGCCTCCAAATCCAGTCTGCTGATATCCCTGTAGCGCAGCAGAAGCTTATCCAACATCGCAGCAGAGGATCATCCCCCCCGATACAGTGGAAAACCCTGCTAGAAAACGAGGCAGAAACTTATCACATAGCTTAACGAGTTTTAGATTTATTTTGGGTTTTGTATAAAGAGTGAAATTTTACTTAAAATCAAACTGACTGTGTGTTTCTGTTTTTGTTTTTTCCTGTCCAGATGCGTGAGCTGCTGCTAAAGCTCCATTTCATTCTGGTTTACATCGCTCCCTGGCAGATCGCTTGGGGCAGCGCCTTCCATGCCTTCGCTCAGCCTTTCGCCGTGCCTCGTATCCTTCTCCAAACACTGCGTCGTTACGTTTTTTTGTTTCTGTTTTTTCTTTTGTTTAGTCACATTTCAATGTTCCAGTCAGATTGTCAAATAAATTGTGACAGGAAACTGAGACGGTTCGATCTGTGACTTTCACCTCGGCGCGTTCTCGTGGAAATCGTTTTCTTTTTGTCGAATCACTAATTTTGGGACCTAGAGAGCTTTTTTTTCTCTCTGGATTCTTGTGTGACCTCCACAAAGAGTCACTGATGCACTCCTGGAGTGTTTGCCACTTTTAGAGAAGCTCTCCACTGTTTCATGTTTTCGCCTCTCACTGCGGTTCACCGGCGCCTCAAAGCTCCAGAAACTCTTTCCAGGTTAATCGTCTGCCTTGGGTTTCTTTAGGTCGTGTTGCTTTTTGAGTTCACCTGGCTTACTTCATGTTGTCAGAAAGGTCTCAATTTAACAATTTTCTGATTTTACAACAGAAGAAACGGAATGGAAATATCCTTCATCATCCCACGACGGGGAAATTTCTATGCAAAAGCAGCAAAGCAGCACTTAAAGCAAGTACATTCACACATATAGATATACATGCAGTAAATCAATTTACCATAAACACTCTAGTTATAAACATAGCATGCTCCAGTCCAAAGGAAACACTCTTGAGTTGGTTAATTACAAAACATTAACAATCTGTGTATTTGAGCTCTACAAATGCACACTAGTTGCAATGAGTTAGAGTAAAAAGTGTGCAACAGACATGTGCAGATAAAAGCATTATGAAATTGCAACCAAAAGTGTGCTTTATTGCAATTAATTCATGCCTTAACTAAGGAGGGAGTCACGTATCTGAAAACTGAAAACTGAATTCACTTTATATAGAAATGTATTTGCCGATCTGAAACATTTCCATTTGACAAAACAAGTCTTTAAGGAAGCAAACACTTTTCTTTTTGCTGTACATCACAGTTCCCACACGTCGCTTCCACCTTTTTATTTCCCTTCACTTCCTTCCGTCCAGACTCAGCCATGTTGCTGCTGCAGACTCTGCTCACCACCATCTTCTACACGCCGCTGGCGCCTTTCCTCGGCAGCGCCATCTTCATCACGTCCTACCCGCGGCCCGTCAAGTTCTGGGAGCGAAACTACAAGTGAGGCCTTTTACCGAACCGAGAGGCGTTTTGTCGGCACAGCCTCAAGATTTCAGAATGAAGCTGTCCTATCAAGCCTGTCGGCTTATTTATTTATGCGCCTTTCTTGATTTATTCATGTAATGTTTACGCATTCATGGACAGAGCTGGTTTTTCTAATAGGAAAGTTGCTAACAAGAAGAATAAAAAAAACACCTTCTGAGCTCCTTCTACAGCTGAGCAAACCACCGACACGCAGCAAATATTCCCACTGTGTCTCCTCTCACTTATTTATGAGCATTTCCACAAGAGACATCCAAAAATACTCTGACGGCTTTGTTGTGCAGCCTCTCCTGGAGGCTATGTTTAGAGCCAGAATGAAATCCTGGACACTGCAAATCGCTGGCAGCCTCAGCTCAGCGGGGGTCTGATGAGAAAGTCGTCAGTTTGAGTCCTGATACGCGGCTCTGGGTAAGGATGAAGACCGTTCAGTTTGCTCCGCTCGAAAATCCGACTTTCACATGGTGTCACGAAGCAAACGTTTTGGCTTCCACGTGAAATTATTGCACGATTGCAAAGGAAGGGAGACAGATTTTTTTTGTTTGAGGTTTTTTGTAAATAGGAGTCTGTAGAGCCGTCTTGAACAGATTGGCCATTTTTGCACAATATCTGTGGCGAGGTCCGAGTGACAAACATGGTTAACGATCCCGTTGCATTTCCTGTTCTTGTCAGCACAAAGCGCATCGACAACTCCAACAGCAGGCTGGTGTCCCAGGTGGACAAGGAGACAGGTTTGGTCGCCGTACTTCACTTCTCTGCCCCTCTTCTCTTCCCCACCACCCTGGTTAAATCCTGTCAGAACATGTGACGTATTCTCTCCGCTGCCCCCTTCAGGTTGCGATGACAACAACCTGAACTCGATTTTTTACGAGTACCTGACTCGCTCGCTGCAGCACTCGCTGTGCGGGGACCTCATGCTGGGCCGGTGGGGCAACTACAGTGCCGGAGACTGCTTCATCCTGGCCTCTGACTACCTCAACGCCCTCGTCCACCTCATCGAGATCGGCAACGGCCTCGTCACCTTCCAGCTCAGGGGTCTGGAATTCAGAGGTACAGCTGGACCTCCTCACACAGCTCCTCCAGACTAGTGGCAGCAGCAATTGGCGAACAATCTGCCGGAGCTGCTTGTCCGTCTCCACCAGTGGACTGTTATTTAGTCCATTCTTTGCAAAACAAAGTTGTGCTGTTTTATTTAAGAATATCAGAGTATTTTGAAAAACATGGATATCATTGTTTCTTTTACACTTTACAATCATGCACTATTTAGGGCTGGTCTGCCAAATAATTTTCACATAAAATACTCTTAAAGGGGCGGTGTTACGTATTTCCCAGGCACATAGTCCCACATCACAGCACAATAAAGTAACTATGTTGCCTCCAGTTGCTATAAAAGTGCTTTAGAGTGTAATCACAAATAACGAATAATAAATTTGACTTTATAATTTGGTACCTTGAAATTGGGACTCTGTCTCTTTAAGAAGCTCCTGCTCTTTAAAACGCTCCCCATTCGTCATCACAAACTATGCTTCTCTGTGACATTTAAGGAGAAGTTGGACTGAAAAAGTGCTAGTTATATAGAAAATAAAGACATTTTCCCTTAGTACAATTGTTCCCAAACTTTTTCTCCCCCAGTGGTTTCCAATCTATTTCTGGGCCCACCTATGGCTTACAAATAGCTGGTTGAACGATGTGTGCGACTCCCTGTTATACTCAGCCCCGGCTCCAGACGAACAAGGAGGGGGAATCATCTTTTTTGGGGGCAAAATGAATCGTAGCTGAACATAGACAACAACATCGGTAGCCTACAAGCTACTTGTTAACAAGCTTAAGGTACTGTATTGATATTAGCTAGCTAGTCATCTTTTAGCTAACAATACCTGCATTCAACAGCTTTACTCAACTCAGTCGGTTAGTGGGGAAAATCTGTGAAAAATTCTTTGGGTTTTGCTGGTTTGCTGCCATAATTCTAACTCACCTGTGTAGCGCTGCAGAGCAGCAGCAGGTCTCCTTCACTGCCGCACATGTGGAAACCCAGCATGTAGCACTCATGTTGCATTTAAAGGCGGCTCAGAAAAACAGGTTACAACATGTTAACAACGGATTAAACAGTTTTAACTGCTGATAAAAGTGACAGAGGACACAGATATGGGAAGTGCAGAAGCCACTATTGTATCAAATTGACAGAGGAATAACAGAGTTGGCCATTCTAAAGTAAAAACCCAGCGCATACAGTGTTAATGGGTTTTTTTTTTTCATCCCGCGCCCCCCTGCAATGGCATGGCGACGCCCCTAGGGGGTGCGCCCCACAGTTTGGGAACCTCTGCCTTAGTATAAGTTATAAAATAAGACAAATTTCTTGTTCCACTGGAAGATTGGGTACTTTTTTCATCAAAATTAAGGTATTATTAATTTAAAACAATCTCCTATGTTGTGATCTGAAGTTGTTTTAAATTAGTTTTGTCTATTTTTTTAAGTGCACTAAGGTTTTGTGCATAAGAAATTAGACCAGACATACTTGGTGAGATTTAGTGTTTCTGCTCCGAAGACTCAGCCAGTTTTAGAACTTCTAGTTGAATTGGACTTCATTGAATTTGAAAGGGTGTATAATCTGCCCGTGTGGTGTGTGTGTGTGTGGTGTGTGTGTGTGTGTGTGGTGTGTTGTGTGTGTGGTGTGTGTGTGTGTGTGTGTCTCAGGCACCTACTGTCAGCAGAGGGAGGTGGAGGCCATCACCGAAGGCGTGGAGGAGGACGACGGCTGCTGCTGCTGCGAGCCGGGCCACCTGCCTCACACGCTGTCGTGCAACGCCGCCTTCAACCTGCGCTGGCTGGCCTGGGAGGTGACGGCCACCAAGTACCTGCTGGAGGGATACAGCATCAGCGAGAACAACGCCGCCACCATGCTGCAGGTGTACGACCTCCGAAAGCTGCTCATCACCTACTACCTGAAAGTACGTTTTTGCTCGTTCCGGCCCGAAAAGCCCCGGACGAGGGACGCGTTCAAGTGGTTCGACTGCTCCATCTCTCCTCCGTCTCCGCCCGCAGAGCATCATCTACTACCTGGTCCACTCGCCCAAACTGGGCACTTGGCTGAAGGACGCCAGCATCCAGGAGGCGCTGCAGTCCTACACCAAGTGGCACCACATCGAGCGGGACCCGCAGGTGTTCAGCGTGAAGATCGACGAGGACTACGTCCACTGCCTTCAGGGGGTGACGCGCGCCAGCTTCTGCAACGTCTACCTGGAGTGGATCCAGCACTGTGCTGGCAAGATGGAGACGGTACAGACCGACCCGCGCGCCAAGGAGCGCACGCTGCGACGTGAACGTCTTTCTCGTGAAAGATTCGTTGTTGTGTTTATGTTTGTAATTTGATGTTTTAGCCTGTGGACAGCGATGAAGACTCCCCTCTGGTGACGCTGTGCTACGCCCTGTCTGTCCTGGGAAGGAGGTCACTTGGCACGGCGTCGCACAACATGTCCAACAGGTAAAAGATGATGACTCCCGTGTATGGATAAACTACTTCTTTTCATAGATGTGTTGGGGAAAATTGGCAGGATTTTGTGTGGCAAAATGAAAAAGAACAACAGAAACTTTCCTAAATCTTCTTTGTTTTGAGACAAAAAGGACTAGGAAGCATATATTTAACCTACTGGAACAAGAATAACTTTAAAAAGACATTTGAACACTAGTGTTTTAAGGTTAAATATAAAAGTGTTCACAGTAACTACTTATTTCTCAGCCTATGAAACAAAAGGGATTTGACAGAAGTGACCTTTGCTGTGCATTAATAAAATATAGAAACTAAACTGATCAGAGTTTTCACATCATAACTTGGAGTTTTCACAAACAGAATTAATGTATCTAAAACTAGCAAGTTTTGGCATCTGGATTACAATATATCCAGATGCCACAAGAAGAAATAAAAAAACTCTGGCCACCAAGGTGTATTTCACAAAAACTTGGTAGTTTTCAAAAAACATACCCAAAATCCAATTTGGTATTTTTTTTTTGACTTGTCAAAAGTTGATGCAATTATTTAGACATTTAAGTCTGTAGTTCTGGTGTGGATAATGTTTAGGAAGCTTCATTTGATTTATTATGAATTCCTTTAGTTCAACCTTAAACAGTTGGAGCTTTGTCCTGAGTCCTTTCCTGCAGCTGCAATGAAAGACCAAAAGAGGGCGCCAACAGCTAAATACTAAAAAAACTAAAACATATTTTTGTTGTCAAGGAGCGTTTTTCTTCATCTAGTTTATTATCAAAGTCTGTCTCACATTTTATTGCCCCATTTCAAGCTCTAATGTGACTGCTTTAATTATTCGAGGAACAAACAACAACTTCTTCTTCTTCTCTTCCTTCATAAAGCCTGGAGTCCTTTCTGTACGGCTTCAACACCCTGTTTAAAGGCGACTTCCGCATTGCCACCAAAGACGAGTGGGTTTTCACCGACCTGGACCTGCTGCAGAAGGTGGTGGCACCTGCCGTCAGAATGAGCCTCAAGTTGCATCAGGTAAAGCCGACTCCAGCAGAAGAATCCACTGTGGGCGATTTGAGTCCCCGGTGGTTCACCGTTCCCTGTGAACTGTCCTGCAGGACCACTTCACGTGCCTGGAGGAGACGGAGGAGGCGTCCATCCTGTACGAAGCCATCACGAACTACCGCAGCGGCCTGGTGATCTGCCACGAGAGCGACCCCGCCTGGCGTAAGGCGGTGCTGTCCAGCCGCGACACGCTGCTCACCCTGAGGCACATGATCGACGACGGCACCGACGAGTACAAGATCATCATGCTGTACAAGCGCCACCTCAACTTCAAGGTCATCAAGGTAGCGGAGACGAGAGCCCTGAACGCACCGTCGCCACTGTGAGACACGGTGGTGGCAGGATTATGCTGTGATGGAAGCTGTTTGAAGGAGCCAGACAGGAAAAGAAACCCGACTAGAGGCTGTGAAGGACTTAATGCTGGAGTGGAGATTCGCCTAATATCAAAATGGCCTAGTCAAAGTTCAGATCTAAAGCCACTAGAGAGAATGTTGCAAGACTCGCACATTGATTTTCACAGATCCTGTGTATTAGATCTGACAAACTTTGAGCGGTGATGTAAAACATGACTAGAATAATCTGGTTATTCCATATTAGTTATATCTAGAAAATACATATCTTTCAACCATTGACAATAAAAGTAAAAAAACTAAGGGGAAATCTATAAAAATATATTTATTTACATAAGGTTATTGATATGTTTTCCACTCATTCTATCTATTTGTACCACTTGTGTCTCATAAAAATCCATTCAAATACATGGAGATTTGTGGCTAGCTTAACCCAGCGTCACATTTTAGCTAACCTTGTCGTAACGAATAAATGCTCAAAATTTATTGGATCTCTCTCTGCAGATCAATAAGGAGTGTGTGCGCGGTTTATGGGCGGGCCAGCAACAGGAGCTGGTGTTTCTGCGGAACCGCAACCCGGAGCGCGGCAGCATCCAGAACTCAAAACAAGCGCTGAGGAACATGGTCAACTCGTCCTGCGACCAGCCGCTGGGATACCCCATGTAGGCGTGATCCACCTACATGCAAAGTCTAGTTTGTAGTGCAAATTCAAAGACAAAATTGACTTCAAAGTAACTTTTCAGCAACATGTGGGAGCTTGTTTTAAATGAATAATTGCTTTAATATCAATAAGAAAGTTCCACTGGCAGATATTTTCACTTATAAGAAGCAAATTGTAATTTGGTAGATAATGACACTTAGTGTGCACTAAAGGTCCATTAAAAGTGCCAACATTGCATTATTTGGTAACCTACATTAAAAGGCCACAAAAATATCAGCTTTGCAATAAAAGTGTAATTATTTACTGAATGACACTTAATTATAAACATTCATGAAAACTCCTTCATGTTATACAACAGTGTCATGTCAGTCTTATGCACATGCCTTCAAATAAAGTGTTACGTTTTTCCAACGTTAAAAGTGAAATAATCTGCCAGTGGAACTCATACGTTTTCATTAATATTAAGGTTGTCTCCTGCTAAAAGGTTACTTGTATGCTAGTTTGGGCTTGTTTCATGTGTACATTTGCAGCAGAAATGTTTTAAATATACTTGGTAAGATTGTGTGTTGCCAAGTACGGAAGCTGACTCGTCACGTTGCTAAATTCAGATTTTGTCCCATCCAGACGTAGTATAAAAGAAAGACACTTTTCTTTATTTTTTTCAGGTACGTGTCACCGCTGACGACATCGTTTGCAGGAACACACCGCACACTCCGCAGCATCGGAGGAGGGGCTCTCAGTTTGGACGCCATTCGTTCCTGGCTCTGCTCTAAATGGTTGCGGTCAGTTTCCATCCCTCACTTCACCAACCGACTAAAAGCTCCTCGGTCAAATTCACTCCTTTTCTGTCCTCCTCAGTGTAGCATCCTTACTGTAAGCAGAGATCAGACTTTATTTAGATCGGTCACGAGTTCATTTCCTGAAGTTCCCCGAGTGAGACCCTGCTCATAAAAGGCTCACTTGAAATGATTTTGGCCTGTGCGCATGAAGACTTTCAAGGTCCTTCCAGAGACCACATGACTTCCATGTGGACTTGAACTCAGCTAGATGATCACTTTAGGGACACAGCTCCAGTTCTGCGAATGCTTCATAAAACTGAAACAAACTGTTTGAGATAATGCAATGCATTAATTTCATTTTGTTGCAATGATTAGTTCTTAGATGTGGTTTCTTGTTCTAAGTGTTGCAGTCTCTAAGCTCAGCAACTGCTGACATTTACATTTTTTGGTGGATTCTAAAAATATGTTCTAAATACCTGAGAAATGTTGGAGCTACTGCAGAAACCGACGGTGGAGAAGCAGAAACCGATGGTGGAGAAGCAGAAACAGTCAATATTTATTAAAAATTTTGGCTGATTGAATATAATATTTTTGTTACAAATAATTGGAGCAATCATGTCAGGATAGTATCATTGTGATAGGAGAGCTGGGAAAGCAGCCATGGGGGAAAAAAAAAATACAGTTTCTGAGTACTACATTTGTCAAACCCATCATTTATAGAAGTTCTCTGGAAATCTTCAAAAGTCGCTTGAGCCATTTCCTAAGGCTTGGCTCTTTTAGAACTGGAGGCGAGTTATGACGTGCATTATGCTAACCTCATAAAGCTCTCATTCAGCTGGTTGTGTTATAGGATGAATTTCCCTGGAAAAGGACTGCGCTGTAATTGTTGTGCTCTGGCTCTCTGCAGGCTGACTGAGTGCTTCACTGAGGATTTACAGATATTGACTCCCAGTGCTGGAGAGGGACTCTGCCAAGTTAATGTAGTTTTAAATACACATGCAGGGACACTGAGGGTGCGCGTCTGGGAGACAGAGATTACAGAGAAGATGGAGAAGCAAATGGACTTTCTGCTCTTGCAGCCTGCGTTGCTTTTTATTTCTCTCTCTTTTTTATTTTTTTTTTAGCTTTAATAAATCACATAGTCTCTGTTTTGCTGCTGATCACTGTCAGATATCCATCGTTGCAGCTGCACCTTTCTTTTTTGGGTTTTCTCAAGACCTAAATGTCTTTCCAGACAGGACCGAACTGTCTCTGAGATCACGTCTTCATTCGAAGGTGTTGCTTTCTTTTCACGGAGCGTTAAAATAGATTTTTGTCTCACCATTCAGAATGCATTTGCACACACTTCCGCACAGTTGCGTAACATTCAGCCACCTGGGATTGACGAAGCTTGCAGATTTTTTGATGGCGCGTCGTCGTCTTGCTTCTGCAGCACTGACATAAATAAATAAACAGGAGGTCTGTGTGTGTTTGCCTTGCAGAGTGCGTAAGGACAACCTGACCAGCTGCAACAGTGGCGTGAACATGGAGGATGTGGACTGCGGCGCCGGCGGTTCCTCCTCGCTGAGCCACAACCGGCCGTCCTCGGTCACGTCCAACAGCCTGAGCCTCTACCAGCACAGAGCGCGGACGACGCACAGCCACAGGCATCACAACACGGGTACGTGACCAACACACACACACACACACTCACTGCACCACAAGCCATAGAACGTCTCTGTGGTGCCTCTGAAAAAAGACTTAATTTGTTTTTTTGGTTTTACAGAAATGTGAAAAAAAGTATCCATCCCTGATCGATTTCCCCTGGTTCGATGTTTCATATTGAACACATTTTTAATATCAGACTAAGATTAGCTGAGTAAACACCATAAAGCTCTTACCAAGTGATGCTTTCGTTTGTTAAAAGTCAACGGTGACTTAAACCAAGCAGAAAAATTTCTTTATTAAGATTTAAAATATTTAAAAACGGCACTAAAAAAGACATTACACGTAAAATTTTACACATTATGAAACATTTACTAAATTTAACTAACTTTGTAAAAATGCTTAACCAACAGCTGGTGTCCTGGTATGATTTTGTTCTCTGAGAAGATATATATATTTTTTTACAAATTTTCATTTTGTAAAAAGACAAAAATGTTCTTGAATATAAATTATGTAAAGGATTAAAGGATAAAATAAAATGTTCCATATAAATGAACACATCTCTGCATCCTTTAGACTTGATTTGTGTCTCTGCGCTTCTGTTCCCTCAGGAAGGAGAGAATACCGCAGTCGGTCTGTGCAACCTCAGAGTCAACGCCCTCCCGTAAGCAGCCAATCAGGTCCCATCCTGGACTCTGGCTCCGCCCACGGGCTGGTCCAGCGTCTGTCCAACAGTCAGCTGTCCTTTAACACTTCCATCGCCTCCATTTTCTCTCAGGTAAACCCGTTTGTTCCTAGCGACCAGCAGATGCTTCGGCAAAGTCTCTCTAAAGGAGTAACTAGGCGTTTGTTTTCTTCAGGTCCCTCGTCTGTCCGGAGCAGGAGGGATCAGCTCTCAGCTTCAGGCAGCGCAGCATCAGCAGCGCTCCAGTCAGGTGTCACCTTCATTTACCCCTCATTCACACTCTCTACATAAAAAAACCCACCATCTCACTGTTTTTTTGGATTCCCCCCTACCCCCACGTCTTGTCCCAGGTCTCTTCATCTTCGTCCACACTCAGCCTTCTGTTCGGGAAACGCAGCTTCTCCAGCGGCCTGGTCATCTCTGGCCTGTCCGCTGCCGAAGGCGGCAACACCACCGACACGCAGTCCTCGTCCAGCGTCAACATCGCCGTCGGGCCTTCACACAGGTCCAGCAGCAGAGCCACGCAGGTTAGGACGACATCACAGAAGCTTGTCGTGTTGCAATCGTGAATGCGTTTTATTGGGAATTTATCTCACAGATCTACCTACATATAAGTCTGAAACTTGCTGCATGATGTTTCATCCCTCTTTTACGCCGATGCCCCTAAATCAAGCCTGTGCAACCTGCGGCTATGTAGCTGCAAGTGGCGCTTTGGACCTTCCACAATGGTTTCTTAACGATTCGGGTAAAAACCCAACATTTTTTTAAAGTCATAGCCCCACAAACAAGCATTGATTCTGTCACTATCCTAAAATAATTTTTTGCCAATTTTTTTGTTCTTGTTTTTGCCCAAAATATCTTGCGGAAAGAAATAAGTGGTTATTTTTGTATTTATTTTTTTCCCAAAAATAAGTTTTGTGTGATTTCTATCACTAACCTGTAACTACATTTACGGCAATCATATTTTCATGTTTATTGATATTTATTGATGCTCTCATTGAACAATCAGTGGAGAGGATAGGAAAGCTAACAATCATGAGAATACATGCGGTTTTAAACATCATCAATTAGAATATGTCATGACAGCAACAAATCAACAATCTTATCACAATAAGAAATTTATCTCAATAAATGATAAACGGGGGATAAATGCCCACTCCTGTCTGCAGGCGCATTAAATGCCTGAACGTCTCTGTTTCTCCTGCAGTGGACCTCGGAGCCATACGAGAGCATCGACGCATCCAACTCCAACGCCGCCGTGACAGTGAGGGAGGGAGGCCAGTCGAGCGATCAAGGCTTCAGCCAGGGACTGGACAAGACCCAGGAGGAATCTGCATCTGCCTCAACAGCTCCAGAGCCAGCTGATCAAAAGACTGTCTGAGAAGAGATGGACTGTGTGGGAAGGAACACATGCATACAGAATGGAGAAAGAGAGAGACAGGGAAAGAGAGAGAGAACCCATGCACACAAACCTGCCTTCTCTCTTTATCCTCAGCATGTGGTCTCACTTTGTTGTTTGAATGTAAAGTCTGAAAAAACAGATCTTTGATCTGGCTGATGAAATAAATACATTTTTGAATGAAACTGCCTCCTCCTATTACGATTAGTAGATCTTATATCATTACAATTACAGTTTTCTTTCTTCATAATAATCATTAACGGACTAAAAATGAAGCTTCACATTGCCTAATGTTGTTTTTAAGGCTTAAACAGTTCAATTTATGCAACTCAGAGGATATAATGTTAGTGGATTGTGAGTTGTCTTCTATATTAATTCCTGTGGGTTTATTTTTATTTATTTTTTTAAGCCTGTCAGATAATAGCCCGCTATGTAGCAGCATGCCATGTTCCAGCATCCATTATCACTTCTAATCCTCTGGGACTTGTTGATGGACTGCAGTATATCTAATACAGCCTGATGGGGGTGGGAGGGGTGGAATGAAAAGCTTTCAAATGACTGAGGATTACACTTGACATTTGTTCACATATATCAATATTAATATTATGAAAGTTTACATAACAGGAACGTTGAGGAAAACTGCACCATAGATGAGGTGCGATGTTTGTTTTCAGGGTCCCGTACTTAACGATGTTCCAAAGTTGGAAGAGTTTCCTCTTCTGTATTGTTCCTTTATTTCTACTGAGTTGCAGAAATATATACAGTGCTGGGGATATTTCTTGACAATCCCTATGAAATCAATTCATGTTTAATTGCAGCTACCTAGGTCGCTAATGTTAGCTCCTCTTCGCCTCCACTGCAGGTTTTAGGGTCTTGAGACTAAGACGGCCAAGGAAGAAGGGAATGAAATGAACCATTTCTATTTTGATATGAACGTCCTGCCAAATGATCCACTAGTATTAATATTTTTTTTATGTTTTTTTTTTCTCTTGCATCTCAAACAGTTCAGAAGTCAGGCAATCTAACTAAATTCCCAGGGTCTTGGGATATGGAACTGAACAAATCATGACTTAGTTTGTTCACTTGAGAATCCTCCATCAGTTCCAGACTTTAACCTCAGATAAGCTAAGGTCATGATCTGAAACGTGATCTGGAGTGACCTAGTCAATGCACGGACTTGAACCTAATTGGGAATGCTGTGGCGCGATCTTAAAAAGGTCCCGCTAATGTCTGCTGTTCTAATTTGGATGACACTCTAAAAAAACCTTTAAATGTAGCAAAAATAGTCTGCAGGAAGTTTTCAAAACATCACTGGGTTACACAGAAAAGTAAAAAAAAAAGAAAAAAAAGAAGCTAAATATATGTCATCCATTTCCAGTATCACCCATAAAAGAACAACCCAATCACATTGGCAAAAATCTATGAATAAACTCTTTATTGTAAGTTGTTACATTTAGATTTCTCTCTCTAGCAGCACTATTCAAATTACAGATATTCAAGGGCAGTAACCATAGACTGTAGTTCTCTCTTAATCAAGATGTCATTATGTAAACAAAGAGACACAGAAGATAAGTAGAGTAAAATGCATCACAACATGGGCAAGCTGCTAATGTGACAATAACTCATGTAAGGTTCAAAGGACGACTTTTGTATCTTTTGAGATAAAATGTGACTGGTCCAGCACACAAAGAAATCAGAAATGGTGTACAGCATCTTCTTACAGTTTTGTTGTTGTTGTTTGTTTGTTTTGTTGGAAACGGTGTGATCACTTGCCACCTGCATGAGGCGTGTTGCAAAATGTCCATCACCGGTTTACCGAGGTTGGTAGAGGGACGGTTTAGAGAAACCAAACAAATCAGTGACAGCCAACGCAAGTAGGACGTGTAACAGGATTATTTTAGTGCAACAGAACTTGTGATTAAACATTCCAACAATTTCTTTTGACCTCTTTACACTATATCCAAAGACACGTTATAAATATGGCACATTATATCCACAGAGAAGCGCTGATCCTGTACTTTGCTGGACAGTTGTACTGCCCACAAGAATCTCAACTTGGATTTTACAATCCATTCTCTTACGCAACTTTTACATTACTCAACAACTTTTCTATATTTTTTGAATAACATTTTTGCAAAAGTGCTCATTTAAGCTCCAAGTCAAATGTAGGCCAAGCTAGCAGCTAGTTAGCTCAGCTCACCTTTTATCTGCCACGGGACAAAGTTGAATAATTTTCCAGCCACAAATCATAAAATTATTTTATGGATAGCTAATTCTTGTCCAAACGAAACAGAACAAATAAGAATTGGCTTACAGAGCGAGTACAGACATTTAAGGTGACTAGCTTTAGCCTGCTAGTTTTGAAGCTAGCAACCTGCTGCTAGCTTCACTTTACATGTAGAGCAGAAATCTGACTTTATTTGCTTCTCTGACTCCACTCTGTTACATTTTCACAACTGTTTCTTTTACAACAACTTTAACAGTAAATGTCTTTTTTTTAAATCTAGATGTCTACAAACACTGGAGTGCAAATAATATCCAAACTGCACTATCATGCATGGGTTTGCCAATACTAATCTAATTCAGAAGAATGTATAAGTCATGTAAAGCCAAGTGTTTTGAACTGTGTTCACACTTAGATTTTGTAGCACAGCGTTATGTTGCTGCACGACGAGGGTAAAAGAGTCTGTTCAATGCTACAGTTCCAAGCAGATTTTCAGTTTTGCCCTGGTGTACTGTACATCTCAAAATCATGATGAACAGCAATCAAATTCTGGAGCAACACAAACCCTGAATAATAGGAGCACAGTGCTTTGAGATGTTATCAGCATGACTCAAATATGTTTTTCTATCGAGACTATCTTTTTTTCCTTTTTTTTTATCTATAAATTTTACTTCTGAAAATCTATCAAATGTCAGTGAGTCCACCGACTCCGCTTTTATATATTTAAAATATACAGCTGTGTTCAAAACAATAGCCGGCTAACATTGCTAACCAGCTCAATCCCATAACGTGCCTGCTGCTAGCTATGCAATTAAACCTCTCTTTCAAAGGGTGTGTTCAAATTAGTGTCAGTGTGGCGTTCAATCGATGAGGACATTCGGTGAATTCGTTAAATGGGTTGCTCCTGAAATTGATAAAGTAAATAGAGGAGATACAAAAATGGATAAAGAACAGTGGAAAATGATAGCCTCTCCAGCTAAAATTATTTTGAGTGCTGTAGCAGTTGGAAGAAGCCTAGAAGAAGCTAGAAAGTCTGAAGTGAACAGGTGGCGAGGTTACAGTTTGACCGAGAGCACATCGACTGGTCTGGACTGATGGAAGTTAAGATTGGGGGCTCGTTATGTGGATGTTTGTCGTTCCGTAATGTTGAGTGTAATTTATCTAACACAAGGGATAATGGATCAGTTAAAGGACAACTAAAATGTCGTTGTGTTGTAGGGAATGCCCTTAAAACTGGTGTTTCAAAAGGACAATGACCACAAATACACCAGGAAGCAGACTTTGTCTTAGTTCCAGACCAGAAAGATTAACTTTATGATGTGTTCATCCCAATCTACAGACTCAAAGTAATTTAACAGTAAGACAAAATGCTATTTGTAATTCAAAACCTAAAAAAATGAAAATAAAAAAAAGACAAAGGCCTTGGAGTAGCGGAATGTAGTCCAATCATCTCAAGTTGGTCAACTTCCTTCAACACAGATGTGAAGCAGTTCCAGAAATAATTGTTCCAGAACTTCACATTAGTTCAGTAAGTCAAAGGAAAGTTAAATCCTCAAAAAGTCTATCTATACGATTCCCCTACTTCCTAGAGTAATAACAAATGTGATAGTTTTTTTTTTCTGATTTCAAATCGCAGGTGCAGTGCATGTATGAAAATAAAATGTATTACAAACATTTTGAGACCTACTAATTTTTCTTCAACAAACTATTATTTTGAACACAACTGTAAACAACCACAAAGATCCCAAATGTCTTCATTTGGATAAATAAAACAATCAGTCTTTTTTTATTTTTTATCCCCTCGCCCCCAATGTTGTAAAGTAGCCAGGAAATTCGGGCGAGACAGAAATCTTGATCAAACGTTCCTGTCTCGGAAAAGCTCTTTGAATCATGCATGTGACAACAGTCGACGACTGTAGATAGTTTAAAAAACAAAAAAAAAAAACAAAAAAAAAAAACAAAATTAAAAAAAAAACAGAGGGGGTCATTACGTCATTCTGGAAATTCATGAAACACTCGAAACTATAATCAAGTACCCATAGCTGTCTCTATTAGTCAAACATACTAGAAGAAAAATATGAACCTCTTAAAAGAGTTTCTCATATTTTGTAATGTCTGCATACTGCAGTACTTGAATACATACTCATACAGTATCGTTTATAGCAAATAACTGAATTATTTCATTTATTTAGCACAAAGCATGCTGAATAGAAAAAAGTGTCACTTTTAAAATAGTCTAAAGTGACTCGTTCTTTTTCAACGCTCTCGTTCGCAGCTTGTTCCTCGACAGCTGCGGTCTATCTACAAAGGCATGACAAGAACCAAGAAGTTTAGGCATCTAAATCAATAAAGAGAAAAGTGATTGCCTTAAACTGTTCCTAGCCAACTTCAATGAGCACCTGCACAGACGTGATCTCTTCCCTAGAGAAGCACAAACGCCTCAGGAAGAGGCACCGAAAGACCGGATGAGGGAGCGGGAACACATGTACGAGGAGCACAGCATCAGCGTCGTCGTTTTTGTTTGTTTTTTTTTTGCTTTTTTTTGCTGTTAAATGGGGCTTGTTTCTGCCTCGACTGCTTTCAGTGATGTCATGTGTGATACGGTACTTTTATAAGACATGGTAAAAAAAAGAAAAAAAACGAATAAAAGTGAGGACCCGACACACAGAAAGTGAGACAGACCCAGAAGTGAGACAGAATGAGGTCTTGAGGTCTGTTGTAAAGCATAAAGAGGCACTGTACCCGACTGAGGGAAAACCCGAACCGCCATCAGTCAACCAGCTCGTCCTTTGTTAGCCACCGGTATGCACTGTTAGGACAAAAAGAAATGAATTTGTTTTTTTTGTTTTCTGTTTTGTTGTATTTTTTGTTTTGGTTGGAGGTCAAGCAAAAACTCACCTCCCAACCTTCAAATTTCAAATAAATAGAGTAAATAAATAAAAGCGACCTTAGGTGCTAACTTGATACAAGGTGAATGAGACTGGTTTAAAACGAAAAAGGAAGTAAGAATAACCTGAATGCGCTCCATAGCAACGCTACTGTATTAACACAGTGATAGTCTAAGTGGATGTGGCTACGAGGAGGAGAAGAAGAAGAAGAAGAAGAAGAAGAAGAAGAAGAAGAAGGAAGTTGGCACTGGTTTGCTGATGACACCGTGCCGCTCTGGTTTGGTTACAAAGTCACAACAAAGGTGCAGTGTGTGCTGGCAGACACCAAAAAGGTAACAAAGAAAAAGTTTATTAAAAAACAAACTAAAGTTAAATGGAAAGTGGAGTTTTTTTAAATTATATATTTAGTTTATGTGACTTATGGACAGTGCTCATATCCATTTCTGCGCCACTTGCCCATTTCCCAGACGTGTTTCAGGTCAGCCCTTCAAAGTGAGACTAGGTAACTTAAATAAGCCTCGTTCCTACAAATATTGGTAAATTTCCAATTAGAACCAATACATTAATTTGCAGATAAGGTGACTTTTGTAAAGTGCTGCTTTTGTAAAAAGATTACTCCTAAATTATTCCTTAAAATGTCAATATTGACCATATGATTTTGGTGTTGGGGTAATTTTGTCCAGTTGCCATTTTGCATCGACCAGTTGGGTTGTTTTGGATATAAAACAAAGATGTCTCCCAATGAAACTCCATAGAAGAATTTAGAATTCTAGAATTCCGATCATGCAAACTAGGCATCAATAACACTTAGCATCTTGTAGCAACTTTTAAGGCAGTCAGTAGCTACTTTCTGCATAAAGGACTTGGCAACAGGATAATTCAAATTTCAAAAATAATTTATTGATTCCAAAGGGAAATTAAACATTGTTGCAGCTCATTAACTCAAATTCTTCAAAGAGTTATGATAGATAGTGATGACTGTTGGCAGGAGAGCTCTCCTGTAGAGGTCTGTTATTATTATATTGTATTATTATACTATATTGTCCAGAATTATTTTGGTTTGATTAAGAGTCACATTTCATGAGAGGGAAATGCAATATCAGAACCCCAATCACTGAAAATAGGCTGTAATATAAAATATAAAATATAAAGAACCTAATATTCAATTCAGTTTCATTCTAAAAGTGGCTCGAGTATTTTCATGATTATTGTCATATTAAAATAATTACTATAAAAATATATACCAGTTTAAGTGTGTGGGATACAAAATGAAAGTAGATAGGGACAGAATGGCAACGTGAGTACACAAAATGGAGGAGGGACAGATTGGCCACAAAGAGTCACATGGTCTTACTTTTAAAAAAGAAAAAGACGACAAAACGTTACACTGAACGTGACAATAACAAGTCCTAGAAGACAAAAATACATATCTGACCTCCCAGACTGAGTGTGAGTGTGTTGGTGAAGGTAATGGTGAAGTTGCTCCTCACATAAATATGTTTTCAGTCAGGCAATCTTGCACAGCTCAGCTACTAAAGTCGCAGCCTGAGCCTTCCCGAACGTCGACTACCAACTGCTGCGTCGCACCAAAACCTCAGCGCTCGACGTCAAGACAACACGTTAAAAGTTCTTTTAATAAGGTTTCTTTTTTTAATCATCATAAAGGCATATACTCTATTCTGTCTATATTACTTGTTTATAAGAGTTCATTTTTGCTGAACAGGATTGAAGAAAACCAGCAAAGGGCAATGTAAACCATGGTCCGTCTAACACAGGTGAGAGGAGCGCCGGCGCGCCCTCTCTGAGCTCACCCACAGTAACAGATTTGCATAGGCAAAAATGGGATTAGCCCTTTAACAGTGGATTCCTGAATTCTTTATAGAGATGCAAAATCTAGTTCAGCTCAACACAATCCAAAACAAACATACACATAAACAAAAATAATATTCAGAATTAGCATGTCGACGAGGCCCAGGCTTCTCTTTTACCTCTCTGGTCATTTACATAGAGTCGTTTTCTGTGCACTTTTTTTTTTGTCGTTTACAGTGTTAGGCTTCAAGTAGATCTAAAAAAACAAAAAACAAAAACAACTTGTACATTGACAATTAGATGTGAAATAAATTAACGAACATGAGAGGTAGTGAAACACCTATATAAATGTCTTTTCTTAAATATAAAAGGAAAAAAAAACTGTCAGTAAGGCCAAAGCTTTGCAGACCTCCCATCCCCGTCAGGACAATTCAGCTCTCAACCTTTTTGTATTTGAATTAATTAATTTTTTTATTATTATTATCATCATCATTATTATTTCTCATCTATGAAAACAAAGAGTCTCTATCACTATCTCACATGGAATCCATTGGGAATTTAAAGACAAAAACAATAATAATAATCTGAACTCACTTCACATCATGATCATTGCTTGTAGAAATCCACCATTGCAATGCAGGCATTAAAAATAAAATTCAAACAACCACGTGCACGTCTCCCGCTGTGGAAAGTTGGAATAAATTAGAGGACGACAACAGCAGACGCTGAGGTTTCTGCTTTCTTGCGTCCTTGTTGTGAAACACCACCAAGTTTCTAACAGGCTGACTGTGAAGCCCCCCCCCGCTGCTCCGCGCCTTTTAAAAAGGTTACCCCCACCTTGTTGTTTATGAATGTAAACTCGGTTTGACTGCACCATAATTTCATTATCTGGTTGCTGGTGAGACATTCTTGTGTTGGTTAATATATAGACAACATATAACGACTGTACTTTCGCAGACGAGGGATTTGCCAGCAAGGAGGCCATTTTTTAAAAAAGTGGCCAAATCGAAAAGCTACCGCAAGTTTTGACATTTTTCTATGGAAACAAGTTTCGTACGTGAAACCTGTCCTTCAACGTCAGATTTTCATTTGCCTTCGATGATCAACGGGGCGCATGCATGTGCACAGCTCTTCACTCGAGCAATCAAGCAACATCAGTCACAATCTGGTGGAAATTAATTTCATCAGAACTGACGAAGGTCTACAAAGTGTTCTGTGTAATTTATGTGGACTAGAAAAACAACGAGGCTCGGAATCTTCCCTCCTGAGGCATGGGCCGGTATTTGGGGTAAGGTGACCCAAAGAGGTCAACAACGCTGACCCAGACCAGAAGAGACATTGGCTTTACTGGAGCTTTCTCTGGTTGTATATAACATAGAGTACTGTCCCTCTCCCACCTGTTGCTGAGCATAGAGGGTTAGATGTCTTCATCCCTTGCCACGCAAATTTGGATGTTAGGAGGCAAATTGTTATTACACAGGCAGATAGCCTTATTAACAAACAAACTGTGCCATATTCTGCTAAAATAAGTAGTTGAAAAATGCTACTAAATTTAGCAGGCCTGCTGATGTATAAAAAATAAATAAATGTAAGGACATTTTTATAATTGCAGCAATCAAACGTTTACTGCATACCTGAAGCTGCAGGACATATTAAATCACAATCATGATCAGAAGGTCAAAGAGTGACTGGATCAGACTAAGTGCTTCACTCTTCATGCGCTCTGTTCTAGTGATGTCTTTGTTCACTCAGATTGACTTTCACAAACTTCTTTAGTCCACAACTGATGAAGACCTTACAGCATCAAGTTCACGAAGAGCGTCGGGGACGTTGTGGTGACGAAAAAGAAATAACGTATATTAGGTGTAATAATTGCAACGTTCAACAATAAAACAGCAACGTCAGCTTTCTCTAAAAGTCACCCGGCCTTCGTCTTGTTGCTTTCACGGCAGCGGAATTAAACTAAAGCAATCGGTCGACGTCGGACGCCCTTGCGTTACATATTTTTTGTGTTAATACTGTCAAAGCGCGGTTATTGTACCGGCCCATGCCTAACCCTCACTAATCAGAACCAAATGTCTCTTTACTGCAGACCCAGATTGGCACGAGAACATCAGGTAGTTAGAAAAGGCGTCAACATGGACGCCTTTGTGTGAGAGCGGTTCCACCGATACATTTACCGCTTTCCCGACCGGACTATCTGGCTCCGCATGTCCATCGAATCAACGGACACTGGCGCTCGTTGTAATAAAACTGCATATTATACGCCGCACTCATGCACATATACTGCAGATCCACAGGTAATAAAGTTTCTGCTTAAATGTTCACATCATAAAAAAAACCCCAAAAAAAACAGTGTCCGTTGTATGTTAAACATGTTAACAGGACATTTGGCAACTTAACTTTCCTATTCCTGTTCGGTGTTTCATTGTATTTCATCCACGCGCACACACATACACACACTCACACACATTTATAAGTGCATGCTGTTCAAGTCAGGTTAGAAAAACAGACCAGAGTGTGTGAGGGCTGGCAGTGGGAGGGAAGATTAGCACAAGCGTCCTATCACCTGCTCGTCTATAGCATGCTTAAACCGAGTTGGTTTAAGGTGAAAAAGGCTTGTGTGGAGCAAGACTACGCAGATTTCTTTGCTAGCCTGGGATTGTAGCGTTTCAGCATTATTAAACCAGCCCTCTGAAAAAAATCCAGACCCGTTAAAAAAAATATATAATAATATTAAATCAAAAATCTCTTCCCAGGATCTTTGAAGACCCATTTGGCACCCAGTAGAGTAATCCTCTAAAAGTCCGACACCTCGAAGTCTAAAGCTGAAGCTTTAAACCCGGTCAAAGGCCGGGTTTAAAAAAAAAACAGCTCACATGTTTACACCTGCACCGAAGGAAATTGCTACCGTTTTCCTACCCATGATTCTCTGCTCATCTAGTAAGCGTCTCTCTGTTTTCACCATTTGCGGTTTTGGCCCAAACTTGGCACCTGTGCTTCTCAAGCTGTAGGGGGTTCTTTGAGCAGGCAAGAGAAAGAGGGAAGGATTTAAAAAAAAAACAAAAAAGGTATGGGAGGTAGGGATTGTTGGACAAACTGTGGTTGCTTCACAGCAAATCTGCGGCAGCGCTTCTGCCGCCTTCCTTTACGCGTAAAGGCATTGTGATTTTTTTTTTCTTTTCTCAGCAGAGAGAAGTTCGTGAGTTATATAATGTTAGAAGTATAGCTGCCCAACCACAATTCTAGCCCTTACTTCTCCCAGTTAAATGAAGGAAAACGCTCGGACAAACAGATGGACGGACAAGAAGAAGGGCTGGAGAAAGCAGCTTTTACATCTCCATAAAAACTGCAGTATTGGTAAAACTGACGTTACCTTTTTTTTTTCTCCCTTCGCTGAGCATATACAGTCAGTAAGAGCCAGCCTTAATACCTCTCGGAAAAGGTTGCAGTCCGCGGCTTATATTGTCAAGCTACAGTAAAGACAAAGAGAGAGAGTGATAGAGAAAGAGAGAGAGAGGGGTCTAGAGAGAGAGAGAGAGAGAGAGAGAGAGAGGAGAGAGAGAGAGAGAGAGAGAGAGAGGAGAGAGAGAGAGAGAGAGAGAGAGAGAGAGAGAGAGAGAGAGAGAGAGAAGAGAGGAGAGAGAGAGCTGCATGCAGAGAGAGCCGATGCTTCAACTGGTTAAAAAGGCAAAGATTCTCCCACTCCAACCAACCACTGGGCGTCATGTTTCTACAGTGAGGAGGTATAAAACAGAAAGAAAAAAAACAAAAACAACGGGGAGATGGGACAACAACCGACAAGTAAGGACAGAGCAGTAAAGTGAGGGTAAAGAAAGAATGAGGTTCGATTATTACAGTACGGGAACAGTGGGTTTGTCCTTTACGTCTCTCTCCTTCTCTGTGTCCTCGACACCTGAGGAGTCCTTGTCCACGCTCAACCAACGCATCGGGTCGGCCGTTCAAACCGACCGCTGACAAGGGCGGAGTCGGCCGCTCGAATCGAACAAAACAGCACAAATTGCTAGCAAAACAATCACTGGCCAGCAATAATGGTCTCAAAGTGACCGATTAACCAGCCAGCAAAGGCCGACCTAGCTCCAGTGAACAACTGGATAGAAATTGCTTAAAAAATATAAATAAAAAAAAAACAAAAATAATAACTCGACCAGCTATCTTGGATGTTATTTAGATTGTTTTGTTGTTTTTTTTTCTGTCAGAACAGAGCGAGAGACTTTTGCTTATTTTCTTCCAAACCTGACTTCTGGCACCATAGTAGTATTTGAAGTTTTTAAGTAGTAGTCTCGTTGGCGTATGTTGGCAATGATGAAAGGTGGCGAGGTTTAGGTGTCGAGGCAGGTGCGCCTCCTGCTGTCCAGGAGGTCTCTGTAAACGGAGGAGTTGAGGAAACGGGGGAAGGAGTCCCGGTGCATCAGGGTGTAGATCTGGAGCTGGGCCTCCTCGTACATCGTGTTGCTAGGCTCCGTCAAGCTCTGGTTTATTCCTTCTCTGACCCGAGAGTCCAAACTCACCTGGAGTAAGGAGACGACAGGGGTTAGTCATCTACACCGGCAATCTCCGGCGTTCTTCATCGACACACCACACACACACACACACCAACACACACACACACACACACACACACACACACACACACACACACACACACACACACACACACACACACACACACACACACACACACACACACACACACACACACACACACACAACACACACACACACACACACACACACACACAGCGGCCCACCTCTTTGGGCGACAATATAGAGACGTAATCTTCGTATATAATCCTGGCCTTCTCCTCCACCGCCGAGGGGTTGGTCTCCTTTTTCAACTCTTCGCAGGCCAACCAGAAAAGCAGGTTGTCCTCGCTGTACTCGGAGCGCAGGAAGTCTCTGAAGATCTCTCGGCCCTCCAGCGAGCGCAGCATCATCTCGAAGCTCCGTGCCCACGACAGCAACTCTTCCAAACTGGGACGTCTGCGGTGGGAGGGGCAGTCGACCGCAGGTCAGGGAAAAAAAAAACACAAAACAGAGGCACAACGAAAAATGTACGACGACGGAGTCGGACTGCACTCACTGTTCTTCAGCAGCTTCAATACTGTCCATCTTGGTGCAGGTCTGCCGTTCGCTCCTCTCAATTCTGTCTTCATTCCTGTCAAATACACAAAGTAGTAATCATCGCACGCAGATAAATAACTGAATTGTCCACTTTTCGGATAAATAAAGTTGTTTTGACTTGATTTAAATAAGCACCAAAGCTTATTTCCAGCAGGTCAAATATAAACAGATCAGTTAAAATTCACTTAACTTGTCAGTGGAACGTAGTTTTCTGTATTTCAATAACATCACAAAGTCGCATCACAATGAGAGAAATAAGAATTTGATTCATGTTTGCCCTCATAAAGAAATGAAAAGTCTCCATTTAGTAGTTATATTTAATGTGTAGAAACAAAATCTAAACCCAAAAGTTCAGAAAAATCACATTGCACTAAAGCAAAAAGTTAATTACAACCAAGTCAATATTCTAATGTCCAAATACTGGCTATGTGATCACACTGAATAAATCCACTACAGGACACTGATTATATACATTAAGAGCACATCCACAGATTCATTCATTCAGTCTACATATCGGACGCCTAATGAATTAAGCTAATATTTTTTATTTTAAAAAAAAGCACATGTCTAAGAGCAGTACCACGTCGCTTAGGGTGGGTGGGCATTAAGACACTGCAGTCTTGTGTTGAGCAAATGGCAACAGTCCGTTCTCGAGGGATGGCCAGTAGTGCACCAAACTCTGCAGTCACTGGATGAAAGGCAGGAAGAACTGTTTTAATTGGACGTCATATAATAATCTTGGAGAAGGTCTGGCTTGAGACTGAAAGTGTATTTGTGAAGATTAGGGTGATGGCACGGAGGCCTTCCAACCTCAAACATCTGGCAATCATCGCCAAGGATAAATCATGAGTATGCCAGTTGGTCAGTAATTATAAGAAGGGTACAAATACTTTCAATATGGATTTTTCTTTAAAGAAAATGTAAATAATAAATGCAATAATGTAAATAAAAACCTAGTGAGCCTTTGACTTGCTTATCTTGGCATGTTAAGGCAGCCATATACTGAATATATTTATTTAACTGTGGGACAATTTGTTATATGGATTAAGGTAATAATTTTGTTTCAGTTTTTCAAATTATTTTTATGCACATAGTTTGTATTAATTTCTACAAAATGTACTTTAATCATTAAATAGGTGGACGTTTATTTTGAACATTTTGAATTTAATCGATTAGTTGTATGACAACTTAATTATTACTATCATAGCCTTCTAAGCTTCCAAAACAACATTATTCACAGAAAGGCCGTGGGTGGCAACAGGAGGAACACACTTACAAGTTAACTGAAAAATATGTTACTTTAAGGAAAAAATAATAAATGTAGAATTTGGATGCCAACTAAAGTTAGCTTAATCTGACCTTAGAAATTCAAAACGTGATCAAAGACTTATTTTAAAAAACTTTCCTTTGTCACAATGGACCTTTGGCAAACAAACAAAAAAAAACATGTTGGTGTGTTCTTAATCTATTAAATTAATGGGAGGTTCTATAAATTACCAACGCAATCACAACAATTCCAAATAAGAAAATTCATTGCAGATTTTGGTCCAAATTAACATAAGTACTGTATATTCTAACTAACTGCCTAAGGATAAAAACTAAATTGATAGTTATGATTTACAAATGGCCACTGCACTTCTTTTATTTCAGCTGTACTCTTATAATCAACTCCATGACCTTTATATATGCCCCTAGAAGTCTGACTTTATTCTCAAAATCTAAAAAGTAAAGAGTTGAACGTGTAATTGTGAACAATTTCTCTCTTTAAACAACCATAGCAGTCTACAGTGGAGTCCAGCTGCCAGCTTCGCTCTCCTGTTCTGGCTGCAGTTAATTACCAGCGGACACAAACAATCAAGTGTCAGTGTCCGTCTTTATGTAAATACTGCAAACTACGCAGCAGCCTCTCTGTCTATCGTAGCTCAGTCACACTTGAGAAACCACAGTGTAACACACACTGAGAAGTCTATTTTTGGTCCCTCCATGGAGGATCTTTCCTTCCTCTTGCTGTCTCTTGTCAAAGTCCCTATTGTGCAGCAGTAATGGGCTAAGCCAGCCGCAGCCCCCCGGCGCCCTCACAATACGGCTAAATATACAGGCTGTTCTTCACAGCTGTTTTGCATGTGATTGGGGATAGAAATAGAAGACACCCTGACCAGATAAGGTCCTTGTGCAAGACTGTATGAGGATGCTCTCTCTGTGTGACCCTTTAAAATCCTCCTTAGCATTTAGCCTCCAAAACTCAGCCATGAAGCTCCTCTGACTCAAGAGGCTCCTCTCAACCACTCGCCTGAGCAAAAAGGGTTGACACCGGGCGCGTTTGGCGATTTACATGCGGGCTTTGCTAAACTCTTACACAACAAATTCTGCAGAGTTAAATCAACACTATGCCCGGCCTCATTGGTCCTTTTCGGAATTGGTGTTAATTTAACTCTTACAGAGTTATTTCAACAATAGTTTGAGTAGTTAGAAATATTTCAAGTGTAAAAATTACTCAATTTCTTGTTGAAATAACTCTGAAAGAGTTCAATTAACACCAATTCTGATGAAGACAAAATATACTCGGCATAGTGTTGAATTTGCTGCGTACCCGTGTCAGTCGAGCTAAGCAAATTAGCCCTGCCGGGTCGCCGGCCGAAACAGCAAATAAAACGTGTGTTAGCGTGGAATTTGTTTTTCTAGGCTGAGTTTTAGGAGACCTGACACCGGCGCTCGGCTGGGAAACGCACAGCGGACTCACAATCCACAAGCTGTGGCCACTTCAGATGAAGTGGCGTGAAAGAAGCAGAGCATTCACCATTCACTGCCTGAAAACAATGTTTCATTCACTCCGCTCTCCTGGCAGGAGCTGAGCCACAGTCAGGCAGCTGGAGGAGCTTCGGATCAGCTCAAGAGTTTCTGGTGCCTTGCTCAGTGACAACGTGTTGCCCTTGAGGTTGTGCAACTTTATGGCCTGTGGTCAAGTTTGTTCCAATCTGGATTTTTAAAAAGGCACGGAAAATTAGGTTTTAATTGTAATTTAATCTATCTGTAAACGTAAGACGAGCAGCTGAGCAAACATCTTCACTCAGTCATTAATCATTTCACCAAAAAACATTAATACATTTAACCAAAATACCGAGGGGGGTGCGCAGTGTTCCATATTGCTTAAAGACCTTTTAGGAAATGCTGGTTTGTAAGATTTTCAAAATAATAGGAAGCCCTTTCTACTTCACTTTATAAACAAAATAGCCAATATTTGGTCATAAAAACAATTAACTCATGCATTTAATTTTTATTAATATACAGAATAACTACGGCAGGGACTTTAATGCATTAATTTCAATTAATTGACTTTACAGATTTTATGCATTAAAATGTTTTTAACTGTTGTAATTGCTCGTTTCTGGTAAGTCTGTAAATCTGACGCACAAGCGACATCTGCAAACAACAGCGATGGACGACAAAGCCGTCTCTCTTGGCTCCCTGTAGGCTCGTTTTTTGCTTTAAAACACAATCTGATGAGACGCTGGAAAAGACTATTGTTTGTATGTTGGATCCAACAGCACTTTTCACCGATATGATGGTTGAATGACAAGATTAAAAACAATAATTATCTCTGTTGAGCTCTTTTGTCCATTTAATTCAGCAGCAAAAAGGGTTTTTGAACTGAAAATGTTGCTTATTTTGTCAAAATATGGTTCTCACAGTCATGTTCTAACACAGGAACATACTTTGATCTAAATCATTAAACTGTAGCTCTTGTCGGAGGGTGAACAGGTCATCTGCCCTGCATTTAGCTCCATTTCACTTGTCATCAGCCTGTGTGGTATCCCCCACAGCATAATACTACCACCATGGTGACCTGGTGATCAGAGTGATGTGCAGGTTTTTTTTTCTTCTTTTTTAAAGGAAATGTTCCACAGTGCAAAAATTCAGCCAGGGTTGGTGGTGTTGTTGTGACTTCCTGGAAATGTTGCAAACTTCCCTAATTAGCAAGCTCATTTTTACATGTTCCACTTGAATGCAAAGTGCATTAAACATGCACTTTGCATGATAGAACATGCAGTGCGCTCTAAAAATAAAAAAGGTTAAGTCACGACAGGCAGCCTCAAACTGTATCCAACTATTCGCTGGAGTTCAGTTCTGCGATCCGCTGCTATAATGTAGAAATGCAGTTGAAAACTGTGGTAAATGGACTGAACTTACATAGCGCTTTATCCGATCATTGTTTTGACCACTCAAAGCGCTTTACACTAGAGCCACATTCACCCATTCGCACTCACACATTTATACACCGATACACAGCTCGGTGGGCAATTTGGGGTTGGGTGCCTTGCCCAGGGGCACATCGACATGTGGCAGGAGGAAGCTGGAATTGAACCCACAACCTTCTGATTGCAAGATGACTACTCTACCCACAGAGCCACAGTCGCTCTGTGTGCACAATTTCCTGTGGTAAAGAACCGTTGAACCATGGAAAATTAATAGTTGGATGTTGCAAAAAGGTTTTATTGAATAATTATTGATGAAATGTGAGGGGAAAAAGCACTTTTTTAGATTAAGATCAAGAAATAAACTTGTTTTTTCACCAAAAAGAGAGTAAATAAAGCTATAATAAGAGCTAAAAGTTAATAATTTTAACAACTGGAAAGAGTTTAAAATTTAAACACTCTTCCCTCTTTCCAATTGTTAAAATTATTCTTCCTTAATAAGTTTATTTTAAATCCTACATCATATTCAAAAACAATCTAATTATTATTAATAATAATGTCACCAAAAGCTGCTAATGCTGCTCATCTGATGGAGACACAAAAAGAGAAGCTACGACTCTTAAAAACAGATATAAACATTAGTTTACCAGTTTGTTTAGTTAAAATACAAGAAAAGTGAAAAACAAACAGACTCATAACCAGTTTACAGGAAAGCATAGAAATGGACTCATTTATCTCCTTCCCAGCCAACAACAATGTGGGTTGTTGACGTGCTGCTGTTTGTGTCAAACTCTCAATTGCACATAAAAAGCTGGAAGACATTACGTTCCGTCTATTGTTCACGTTTCTGCACCGTACTGAACAAATGTGTTCGAGTGGGTTGTTCAACCCATCAAATATGGAGCGGCAGCATCAATTCTTTGGGATCATTCTTTATTCTATATTTATGCTAACTTGTAAAATTATTAAACCAAAATTATTTCTTTGTAACTCTTCTCCAAGCATGCAAAATTTCTTGTCACTTTTTACAACAACTGCACCAGCAAATGTCTGTAAGTTACATTTAATTGTACTTTTAAGATATTTTTAAGTAAAGTATGATTCAAAATTTTAAACTTGATAGAAAGATGAAAAACCCTACTTAAATTAATGGTTTTAATATACCACTGTCAATCTAAACTTAATATTTAAGTACTAAAATCCAGCCTCCGGAATATACAATTTCCCAAAACAGAGCTCAGAATGAAAACAATTATGTTTAACATGACCTACAGTTAAAAACACTTACCGGTAATTACGGTGTACACACACATGCACGCAAGCACACGCACACAAACAAAATAATATAATTATAGAAAACCAAAGATAATATTAAATAATTTATATTATTATTCAAAGTAAATGTATTAATGGTAATATATTTAGAATAATAAATATAATATTCTTCATTTCTAAGGTAGCGCTCCATTGTGAGAGAACCTAAGTCAGGGGTGCCCAAAGTCGGTCCTCGAGGGCCGGTGTTATGCCCAGAAACGCATACCTCCCCAAAATTGCATCCCCTGTCGCGGGAGGCATCACTCTAAGCTTCTCCCTGGTTTAATGCACCTGGATTAAATGATGGCTCGTTAGAAGCCCTAAGAGGAACATTGACAGGCTGAGAGGGTTGTTGCCGCCACCAGGGGGCGGGCGCGGCGCTGGTGGGGGGTTTGGGGTGCACCTGCCCCCCGGTCGGGTCGGATGGGGACCCGGGCCTGGAGGTGCCAAGGAGGGAGGAATGGTTTCAAGTCGCTTAAATATCTGATTATAGATGGAGAAAGTGCGCCCTCGCCTGTTGAGAAAGGTGTATTTAATGTTAAAGTTACCTTCCCCAATGGAATATATACTAGTCAGTCCCAATGGCCGTTTCACTCATGGTTCAGCCAAAATGCTTCCTGGGTAAAAATCAAAAGACAAACGCGACACCCCCCCACCTCCCGCTCAACAGTTTCAGTTTCAATCACATTAGGAGGGAGGAAATATGGGTTGTTTGGAAGCTAGCTATTTCCAACTTTTGTAAAAACTACTGTCTATGAGCCCCAATCAGGTTTATTATGTTTACAGACAAGTTATCTCCACTCGAATAAGAAGAAGCCACAAATAAATTGGTAAAAACAACTTGATAAAATAACTTAAGTCACTCTGTTCGATGCTCCCATCCTTCACTTCCGACGCCCGTCATGGGGCCTCAAATGATTAAGTGACGCATTTGCAAAGGGTTAATAGTTTGAGTCATGCAGAACTCATCTGACCGTTTCCATAGCAACGATCAGAAGAAAGACATTCCCCTAGATCTACAGTGAGCTCATTGTAGCGATGACCTCTTCTATGACATAGATCTATGTCATAATAGATCAAAGAACATTTGAGTTTATGAATGCTTGCAACTCAAACCAGGAGGTAGTATTCAAGCTGCTCTTTGACGCTTTGCACTGTGTTTTGCAAGGATTTTCAGTATGGAAGAGGTCTTAACTACCATGTTTTTCCCGCTGGGTTTCAGCATTGGATATTTGATCACCAGAGGAGTGAGGGGAGGTTTTAACACACTACTCCCTGGTGTCAAGTTTGAAATGAATAACTCTCAGGACGAGTGCACTGAATATGATATATTCGATTCTTATCTGTTTAATCCTTCCCCGGCTGGGGAAGTTTCTTCTTCAACTTCTGCTTTTACCAAAAAGGCGTCAGAAGACAATACCCAGGTAGAGATTGCCTTCCTAGGGAACGATTTCTCAAAGTTTCTCAAAGAACAAACTTCCCCAGCTGGGGAAGTTGAAAAGAAGAAGACAGTTGAATTTGACAGCTCGACCTCTGCTCTAACAAAAGCAGCTTTAGAAGACTGGACACATCAAAAGCAATCTGGCCTAGGGGACGACTTCTCTAATTTTCCCAAAGAAACTTCCCCAGCCAGGGAAGTTTGCGTTGCAAAGGAGACAGTTGAGTCCGAAAGCTCATCCTCCGCTCTGGCAAACGCGACGTTAGAAGACTTGACCCAAGAAGAGAAGTCTGTTCTAGGGGATGACAGATCCAAAGATCTTCCAAAAAAGAAAGATTCCGCGGATGCGGACGATTCCTCCTGAAAGGATTCAATATCATGGCAGACGACGAGGTGGCGTTTCTTGTTGTTCGACATTTTAACTGACAACAAGAATGTTACATCTGACTGAAACAGGATGTTACATCTGTCACGCTCCTCTTGCTGTTAATGAACAGTGACAAAACTTGCATAAAGTGCATTACAACTGTCCATCCATTTTCTTCTACTTATCCAGGGTGGGGTGGTGGGGGTAGCAGCTTAAGAAGGGAGGTCCATACTTCCCTCTCCCCAGCCACTTGTTCCATGTCCTCTGGGGTAATCAAAAGACATTCCCAGGTTAGCAGAGAGGCACAGTCCCTCCAGCATGTCCTGGATCTTCCCCGGGGACTCCTCCTGGTGGGACATGCCCGGAACACCTCATCAGGGAGGCATCCTTGGAGAAGTGGTTCGGGAGAGGGAAGTCTGGGCCTCCCTTCTGAAGCTGCTGCCCCTGCAACCCAACCCCGGATGAAGAGGAAGAAAATGGATGGATGGATGGAAGGTCAACTTCTCTCTAAATTCGCATTAGGTGACAATAAAAAATAAATTTTATGAATAAAATATATTAAAAAAAACATCAGGGCTACACAATTGGTAGCATAATTGCCTTGCAACAAAGAAAGTCTCGGGTTTGAATACTGACCTAGGTTCTTTATGCAGGTTCTCCATATTCATGAGTGGGTTCTCTCCGGGTTGCTCCGGCTTCCTCCCACAGTTTGTTCGTTCCTCCTTTCTTTCTATCTAGCTACATATCTCTATCTCTCTATATAATATATAACCATCAATCCATATCTCTATCCATCTAGCTTTCTATCCATCAATATATATATCTATCCATCGATCTATCAATATATATCTCAATCCATCTATCTATCATATATATCTATCTATCAATATATAATATATATATATATATATATATTATATATTCTCCATTATATATTATATACATATGTATACTATATATATATATACATCTATATATATATATATATATATATATATATATATATATATAATATATATATGCACACACATATCTCTATCTATCTATATAAAACTATCAATCTATATGTATATCTATATACATCTCTATCCATCTACATATATATATATATATACACTATCTATCTATATACATATTTATATATATATATATATAACTATAAATCTATATCTCTCTTATATATATATTTCATTTATATATATATTTACATCTCTATCTATTTATTATCTATATATCAATCTCTATCTCTATATTTATACATCTCTATATCTCTATCTGTCTATCTATCTATCTACATTATATATATAAACTAGCAATCTTTATCTCTCTCTCTCTCTATATTATATACTTATATATATATTATATATATATATATATATCATCTCTATCTCTCTATCTCTATACATCTCTATCTATCTATATATAACTATCAATCTATTCTCTCTCTCTCTCTTTCTATATATAATATATTATATATTTATAAAACTATCAATCTATATATATATATACATCTCTATCCAGACAGACACAGACAGACAGATTTGTTTGTAGGCTGCAGATCTGAATATAACTGCTGGAACAGACATAAGGTATAACAATCCAATCAGCTTCAGCTTCGGACATCAGAAACAGCTTCATATATACAGCAAACTTATCAACAAGAACAAGGAATCATACAATTTTGGCATGTTATTGGTCTTAAAATATGTCACAGTTTTGAAAGTAAGCGCTTAAAAACTATTACTCTTTTCTGTCTCCTACCCAGGAAGTTATTTCAAATAAAATCTCTTTTTTGAGGGAGACCTGAAGAAATCTCCCTTAAAATATGAGAAGACTCGAGTACGAGCCAAGTTTCCTGTGTGGGTTGGTCTCTTATTGTGGATCACCTTTGTTTTGGTAAGTCTGGTGTAGAAGCCAAAGGGGTGTTACCCATGCCAATAATTTCAGAACATACAGTTGCCTTCTTGAGCAGCATATCATACTGCAGGTTAGCTATTAAGCTGTGTTACTGTAAGAGGAGCATAAAGAAAGGGTTTAACATTCTCCACAATAAGCAGGCTTACTTAAAAACTAAATTCAGAGCGAGTGTTTTATCTTCATATTTTGCTTTTGACCACTGTGTACATTGGCTAAACGAATATTTTAAAATCACCTACTGTTTTAGCTGGCATCAAAGCTATTTCACTAAATGTGACATAAGTAGAATCTCACATTTTTGAGCTGATAAAAGTCTTAAAATAACGTGAAACTTTGTTCCAAAGGGTGGGGTATATTTCACAACTTTTGAGGCCTAAACTTAAGATGATAATCATTTAAAGATGCTTTTAGACCTTTCAGAACATCCTGCTTTAACCTACTTCAAACCCATCTCTGCCACACTGATCATATGACTATTTAGAAAATCCTTATGAAATACAGGCATTGTATGGGGAAATGTGATGAAATGTGGACAAGGCTTTGTAGATTTCAACCGAAACTCCTCCATTTTAAAAACATCCTTGTTGTACTGCTTCCTTCCTTGAAGTTACTGTATGCAACTTTTGTAAAAAAGAAAACAAAAAAAACAACAACTCCAAAACAAAAAAACAAAAACAACCAATCAGATTTCGGAGTATTATCGCTGTCAATCATTCTGGTGTATGTGCCACTCAGAACTTCTCCCTTTCTCTCTGCTTAATTACAGCTTTTCCCCATCAGTAGAGCTGGCCATGAATGATCAGGCTAGTAAGCACAGCCATCAATGAAAGGGATAAACAGCTTTAAGTTCTTTCTACACTGTCCATACAGAAGGGTGATGGACAGCGATAAAACCCTCCTCCTGGCTCTGATTTTTTGTTTTTGACCAGGAGTGGTGGAGAAGCTTGATTTTTTTTCCCACAGATTACCTGCCTCATTTTCACAAATGCATAAACACACTCATCAGATTTAAATAATGGGGGGTAGCGGTCAAACGTGTCACTTGCTTACCACAGACATTTGCAGCAGCCGCACCAGCAGAGGCAGCAGGTATTCGGTCGAGGCTGTCCAGGGGCCTGGGGTGGGGCCTCGATGTGAGCCGCCTGCCTTTTTCTCATCTCCACTCCACTCACGCTGTGGGGCTTCATGCATGCATGGAACAAACACAGTTGAAACACAACTCAAGTCAATCGCAGGGCGAACAGAGAGAGCAGAAACAAATCAACAATCATGCTCCGCTTTCTCCTCGCCAGACAGCACAAAATCATCTGGGGGGGGAAAAACAAAAAAACCAAAGAAAAGTTTAAAAAATGGAGTGTGTGGATGCACGTTAAGGATAAAGACGACGCACCGAGGAAGGAGGAGGAGGACTGAGAGGATTCCCTTCCTTGTTTGGTACGAGGACTTTCTGGCATCAGCCCAAGTGTTTCACTCAGCTCTGACACACACTAAATGTGCATTTTAATGGGCGCAGACAGAGACAGAGGAACAGGATCTGCATATCACACACATGGACCTGCATGTGCGTGCAACAAACACACAAGTCGGCGTACATTCGCATTAACCCATTCCTCTCCGGCCTTCACCGTCTGTCAGAAGATGCGACATCCACCACCGACTGTCTGGAGATAAAGAAGCATGTAAAAGCGCTTTTACAGCGTTGCGCCTTTGTTTTTACTGCGGTTGCCTAACTGATTGTTTTAACCGACACCAATATTTGGGCCTCTTCCAATTTTCTCGGCTAATGCTTTTTGCTTCCTATAGTATGAGCTCTTCTTCCCAGTACAAAACACACAAGAACAGCATGGCTTTGTGGTTCAATATCACAGAAAAACTGACTAACTCTTTTTAAATTCTGACTTTATTTCTGTTAATATGTGACACTCCCACTGCATGACCAGTGTTCCAGTCCTCCTCAGGCCCTTGAACTAAAAATATAACATTGTACTTCTGTCAATTTGCCTTGTTAGACCTACTAATACCCAACCTTCTCCTCTCTATCATCATGTTAACACTTACACAGGTCACAGCACACTCCACACTTATTGGCACCCATGGTAAAAGCATTAAAATGCCTTGAATTTACTCCCCCCCTTCTCACAAGAGCATTGTGTCCCACAGGAAAGTTTTTCAAAATCCACCACTTAATTTAAGCACATGATTTTTTTTGGCCCAGATCAAGAGATGCCCAACACTTACTGCAACTTTTCTATAACTTTGTTGGGATAATTAGGCTGTGGTTGGCTGAGGTAATTCTAATTAAATTATCTGATTCGCCAGTTTAACTTGTTTCAGTGTTTTCAGGGTTTTTTTGGACCACCACCATTGTACTCGAGTGCTTTGCTTGTAATCAACAGCATGCTAAAGTAACGCGTGGCGTTTCGCTGGACGCATTTCAAGAACTTTCTACCACCTTAGAGGCATCAGTACAACAGCTGAACAGAGACAGAACTTCCTGAATACATTCACAATAAACAGAACTTCCTGAATACATTCACAATAAGAGTTTGACACATTGGTAACATTTTTTCCATTTTCTACACTCAGGTTTTACAAATAAGAGGAGTTTATAAAGGTGATTTGAAAAACTCACACTTTGAACTTTACAGAAAATCTAACATAATTTTTAACACTTTAAACAAAACTAGGATCTCTCCAGCATACATTTTTAACCAAGACTTTTCTTGACAGACGACCAGCAAAAGCCACAAACCACAGCAGCAGAGGGATTTTTGCCCTCAACCCAATAAAAGTTTGGTCCTTTGTTCTTTTAAAAGCATCTGCTCTGTGCTGCTCACTAAGTGAGGAGCTGAATTTTACATTTTGGTGAAGCTGCCCTTGAACTTTAAAATATAATTGTGCCAAATTGACAATTGTACCTGCTTCAACCCTTTTGGCATCTCTGGATAGAAACACAGCTCAGAGATTGTTTTTTTTAAAACTACTGAAAATCCAATGTAGATACTTCTCAAACCAGGATTATCTCTAAGCACATACAAAAACAATAAAGCAACTATAGTACAGATTTTTTAAAAAAAGAACTCTTACCTGCAAAGTCATATTTCCCCTATAGTCCTTAAATATCCAAATTGCAATAATGATGTGTTTCCATAAAAAAGGCTTCTCCTCTTGTTATCATTCCCTCTACTGAGCATAAACACATGTGATTTCCCACAATGATCCTACAACGGGAGGTAAGCTTGGCACAGCCTGCCTGATATGCAAAAGCACTCGTCAGACCAGCGGAGCGACCATCAGTTATTCAGCAACCAGGCAGCACAGTGGAAAACAGTCGACTGGATGCAAATGACCGCGAGGGTTCGGCTTTGTTACAAACCTGGAGCAGAGGCCGCATTGACAGGATATGCAAATATTGGTTGGAAAATACAAACATGCTAAGACGAATGACCAAAAAGGGAGCCACCAAGGCTGCAGCATGGGTATTTTTGTTTGGTTTTCTGCAGAATTCAGATCTATCCCAAAACAAGATTTTAGATTAGCTTAAAATGTAATGGAAATTTTAATTTCCCTACTTGCTTTTTAATTAATTTATTTTTTTTAGCAATAAATGTGTAAGCTGGTTTTATCCTGGTTTGGTGAAATCAGCTGACTTTGAGTTAAATGTTTGCTGCTTTAGAACTTGGTAATGTTTTTTTAAATGCATTTATTTATTCTGACATACCACATTAACTACTGTTAGTACAAATCAGAAAACCTTTAACATTTTTTAATGTGTTGCTTTAAAATACCTATTAGGAAATATTGGTGGAAAGTTTAACACATCTAAAGTGACTTACAAAAGTATTCACACAAATTGAACTTTTCTCAATAGCTTACAACTATTAATTCCAATGTAAGGGTTGTTTATCATTTATTGTGATACATCTTTTATCACAATAAGATTTAGATTTTATCGTCATGATAAATTACAATTAATGATGTTTAAAAACGCCTAAAATTGTCAGGATTGTTATTTTTACTATTTTTATTCAGGGTTTGTTAAATAGATATGTATCAATAAATATGGGGTAATTATGTCTCTACTAGCTTTTGCCCATTACGTCTTTTCTTTGTTTCTTGCCCATGCGAACTAATCCTAGCTGAAAGTGTTGAAAATTAAATGTGTAAACACAAATTTACTTGCAGCAAAGAAACCTATCAAAATGTGGGGGAAGTTGTGTTTCTTCTTCTGAAGAAAGTTTGTCACCCTGCAGTATCTCTATAAGCTCTAGGTCTGGGGTTGGACTAGGCTGAACACTTTCCACTTTTAGTTCTGATCTTTTTCTACGTTCCCTTTGCCCTTCATGTCTTTTCACCAGAACAAAGGTTTCTGCCTCAAACACCAGAAAATGCCTGGGCGGTTTTTTTTTTCTTCTTTTTTTAAACACTTGGGCTGTTTTAAGAAGCAGTAAAAACCCAAACAGAAGTACAAAAACGTGTAAAACATGACATTTGCCTAACAAGTCTCCTTTAATGTGGACGTGAAACCAGGGAAGTTCAAAGGAAACACGCAAAAGAGTTACTGAAGTATAATTATTCTGATCTGAAACAAAAGCACAACGACACCGAAGTTCGCCTGCGCAGAGCGGCAGCCGGGAGGAAGAGAAACACTTACCATGAATTAATGAGTTCCTAAACACAGGTCAGACAAAGCGGTCATGGCGTGAGGTAAAAAGTTGCCGGGTGATAGCAAGCTGGTTGACAAAGTGACTGACTGGTGGAGTGTCTCTGTGTCCGCTCGGCAAGCGTGCTGGCTGTTGGACTCGCGGGAGCGGTGGGACGAGGCGCGGAGGTACTTGTCACCACGGAGAGGAGGAGAGGTTACTGGTGTCACCATCCCTGACCGAGGAGGACAGGAGGGGAACGCGAGAGACGAGGTGAGGTGTGACGAGCCTTCTCGCTTGCTTCCCACCGCGTCGGCCTCCTCGGACCTCAACAAAACGGATCCTTCCTTGACTTGAGAGAGCAGCGAATGTGCGGCATCTGGAAAACAGCGGGTGGAGGAGGGTTAGTTCGACTTGTTTTAAACTAATAAGATGCAGGATCCAGATTTAGTGGAGCCGAGTCTATTTTTCTCAAATGAATTTGATGAACAAAGAAATCTAAATCCGTCTTAATAAACTTCTTCTTTTTTTAAATGACATTTATGATCTCTGTTATGTCATGCAGTTGCAATCCTGTTGGTTTAGGTGCTGAAATGATTTACGGACCAATGTGTCAATTTACAAAGAGAAAACAAGATGAGCCTCTGGTCAGATTGCGAAAAGCTAAATACTTTATGGTCACAAGTTATTAGCATGTGGGGAAACAATTATCTTGTGGCCATGCCTTAATACTGTGTGTTCACAAGATACAAATACTCAAGTCTTCAGTGATCAGGAGAAGGAAATAAAGTTCCACGTTTAGCATTTCGCAGCAGAAAGCCACAGGAAGTGCGCTTGCACTATTATTTTGCTGAAAGCGGGGTGGTGCTGAGGATGGAGGAGCAGAGAGTGTTTTACTGATGAAGGCTGTAAGTTGCTTCTTTTAACTTTGATCTTTAACCATCATCTATATATATCTAAAAGTGAGGGTCTCACCCTTTTTTGCCATCATGGGCTCCTGTACTCGTAATCACTCGTAATTTCAGTCCATGTTCACTGAGAGCGGTTCTCTGAACGACAAAGAAAATAAAAGTACTTTGTGAACCAGATTAAAAGTTGGGGAGAGGAAGTCAAAGTTTTTAAGTGACTAACTGCGATTCCTGGGGTTTGACTTCTTTTTTTTAATCAGGAATTGGGAGATCGTTTGGAGGATTTTCCTGGTTTCTCTCTGGGTAAAGATGCCAGCTGTCAGTCAGCTGCTTTAGAAAACTGAAGGAAGAGGAAACCTGGAGAAGTTTTCCCTCTTTTGAAAAGCAGGGTAACCCTAACCCTTCTCTGTTATTCACTTAACATTTTTCAACCAATAACCATGATAATCCCTCCTACTGATGAAATAAAAAGAAATCTAAATCATGACATGTGTAATGACGTAAGCAAAGCATTTATTTACTGCTATTGTAATTTTGGTACAAAATCTTAAGTAAACATTGGCTACAAAACAGACCACCACTCGTAACTAACCAACCGTCAGCATTACTCTCAATGTGACAGATTTGCTTCTTTTAACTCTAATAATATGAAGTTCTGCAACCAGAAATAAGTCCAATACAACAATATTTTTGTCTTCTATGTGAGTGAAAACGGTAGGAGCCTCATTTCAGCCAGTTGGCCAGCGGTGGATCCGACCCAATTTGAAACAGTAATTATTTATAACGCTGCTACACATAAAGCTGGTAATCAATCAAAAGCACTGCGATCCTCCACAAAAATCAAACTCCTACTGGCTGAGAGAAGTACATAGCAGTGACGTGGCACCGTACTCGCTTTCTGATTGCGGAAAAAACAAATGAGTTGTTTCACAAAACCCTGTACAGACTTTTTTTATTCAACGCGAGAGAGACCAGGTCACTGTCCACTGTAGGAAGACGGTAACTGCTCCTAACCTCACCACAGCACCCCACTTTAGAGAACGCTGAACGGTCCCTTCAAGAAAGGTTTTCCAAAACTGAATCAACCAACACCAGCAGCTTTAAAGAGTTCATGCACTGATCCAACACAGAGGCTTGTTCAGAACTACTAATGTTCTGTTTGGACTAAAAAAAAGGAGGTAAAACACAAGAAGGAATAGTTTGTGTATTATCTTAATAATCTATCAAACACTATCTGCATCTTTATTTGTGTGACTTATGGAAACCAACCTCACATGCATCTTCCCTCATCTCCTCTGCTCTACAATAACACAACATGCTGGGTCAGTGCTGTTCCACAGAGAAAACTAAGCCCTGAAAAGAGAGAAGCTTTTATATCTGCTGATGGCAGTTAAATAAAAAAAAGTTAACTGGGTTGAAAACAAAGGGTTCTCCTGTATTTTGAGAGCTTTTGAAAAGGGATTTTGCATAGCCGTGTGCAAAGATAGGGTTTTCTTTTCGCATGGCACTGGAGAGATTTTCCACAGCCAATTTCCAGGAATTAGTCATCCCCAGAGTGACTCCATCAAACATGCGTCTGCAAAAGAGAATGCAAAAAGGAGAATGGGGAAAAGTTAAACCAGAGTCCCTAGGAGACTAATGCTGATTGGTTGAGCCGCCGGAGTCAAGTGTGCATGCAGAGGTTTTAAAGTTAAGTTAAGATACGAATATCAAATCATTCCCAATTTCAAGACTTTTTAATCACATGCCAGAAAAAGTGCTACAGCGACCCAAGTTTTTCTGGTTTTATGGCGAGTAAAACTCAGCTCTGCCCCTCCCCCACCTGATGCTGTAAACCTCCAGGCCACTGGCTAATTCTGTTAGCTTCAGACATGCCACCCATCATTCTTAGTAAGGAAAGTGTATTTAAGACACAAGTGGCAAGTTACGAGCAACATGCGTGTAAAACAGCCAATTGCAGGAACTTCTTGAGCAGATAGCACCACTAATTATCCAGCTAATCTATGTTTAATATATACTTGTTGCACGATAAAGCAAATCATAGCAAAAAGGGAGACTATACTGCAGAAGAAGCATTTTAGAACTGTTTACACAAGTTTATTACACTAGCTTAACATGCCTAAATTGGGTTTTCAATCGTTGGTCACCTGGAGAAAGTACAGCAAAAAAAATAATATCAGCAATAATCCTCACTAAACTGAAAAAAATATGCTAAAAGGACACACCAGGCTTTTAGCAATGCCAAGCACAATTGTTGCCATGAGACCGAACATCACCTGGCATCCTGGGTAATCGCAGGTTCTACAATGTTTTACTGCTACATGTAAACATCCTCAAGTTAAATATCTGCCCATAACAGTCTGAAACGGAATGATAAGAAAGCTCGCAGTGTTTGCCGTGTCTCACTGACGGGTACAAGTTAATGGGATTTATAAGGAAGTGTCCCAGGATGCAGTTGCAACATAACCTGTGTTGCTCTGACTCAACACACCCATGGGAAACTGCAGTGTGGGTGTTCCTTCAGCTGTGCACCGCAGGATCTCTGTGTTCCAGCAGATATAAAGAGGGGAGGTGGGTGGAGTGGAGGGGGGAATAATGTCAGACAGCGGCTAAAACCCTCTTCCAATGCAGGAACTTGTCAGGATGGTTTATTTCTGACACCCTCCGTGAACTGTCACAGTCGGGGGGAAAAAAGCCTTTTACAATCAAAAGGCCCCCGTGCATATCTTCAGATATGAAGTAGACCCAGCTTTCCGCATGCACTAGCTGCGCTGGCTATAGCCTGCTGGTCTGGTCTGGGTCGCTTGCCGCTGCTCGAACCACCGCTGCGCGTCGGACCAACACCGAGAGACTGGGAGTCTCCCCAGCTGACACTGTCGAGTCACAAAGCAGCCGAGCTGTTCCGTGCCGACTGTCGCACGGAGGCTCTCCAGAGATCAAACACCACCCACTTTCTCGCTGGCTAGCTTTAGCCCGAGAGCCGCTATCTCTTGACAGCGAGAGGAGGCGGAGGCGGCGGAGGCGGCGGCTAGCTCTGGTTAGCCCGAACAGGCGGAATCTTACCCCTTTACGCTGGGATGTCACTGTCCTACAGTGATGGGTGTGAAAACGCGGCGTCGCGACGCCTGTTTAAAGACATGGCGAACGGGAATCCCGCGGTGTGATCGTGTCCATCGCCGCTATTTTTCCAGCCATCCGCCCCGCTTCAGCACCGATCTCAGCCGAGCTCCCCTGGATGCACTGCGCAGGCGCGCTGCCGCCGCCGCTGCTCTGTGGCTGCAGTCGGTCAGAGGATGCACCGCTGGGCGCGCGCGCGCCCACACACACACACGTTTGCGCAGCTATCTTTGTGGGGACTTTCCATTGACTTCCATTCATTTCTACAGCCTAAACTTACCTTTACCCTTTTCCTAACCCTAACCATCACATACCTAACCCTAACCTAAACTTAATTCACACCTTAGTCCTAACTCTGACCCTAAAAGGGTTTCACCTGTGGGACCAGGCTTCGGTCCCACAAGAGCAATTGGTCCCGCAACGTTGTATATGTCAGGAAAATCGTCCCCACAAGGTATTATAAACAAACGGCGCGCGCGCACACGCACACACACACTGTCTGCAACACACACAGGGTCATTACATCTGTGAGCTCCACGACATCCGCTTTACTACCATCGCCCCCGAAACACACAACATGGCTGTAAAACAATGCTGCGTTTATTTTCCTCCATCCGACTTGCAGGGACAGTCCAAGTCACTTTACTAAATTTAGAAGGTAACTATTTATTCTGGGGGAAACGCATCCTCGGGTTATGAACATTTTTATGTAATAAAACTAGCTTTAAAAATAGTCTCACATACAAATAACTCTTGTTTAAAGACAATGAAAGCAACTTAGAAATAAAAATAGTTGAAAACGGTTTCATATTTTAAATGATAGCATAACACTACAGAACCTTGCGATTAGCAAACATGATTAATTAATTACGAATCAAATATGAAAACAAATCTTAGAGAATTGCTCATGATAATAGTTGGGCAAAAAAATCAAAACAAATTATTTTTCTCTTCATATAACAGCTTTTAAAGACAGTAGATGCATCTAATCTGACTCATAAACAGCAACTTTGAGATTAAATATATTTGCCTCTTATACTACAACCAGTAATTCCAGATATTTTGTACATTTAAAATAAATTCATCCTATATGGGATGCATGTTAAGTACTTCATCTTTTCTGTGTAATATTAACAAAGTGCACAAAAATCATAACCAAATAATAATCCATCCTTTGTCGCTATGAATAAGCAATTTTACTTTCATAAAAAAAAACAATTGCAGCTGATTTCCAATCAGTTCCTACGCAGGTCTGGGGAAAACTCTGCTAATCAAAACTGTCTTATTGGTTAATTTAGTCGCATTGTACTGGTTCATAATAATTTGAATTAGAAATCTTTATGTTAGTAGCCACAGTAAGTCCTGGTTATGATGTGTGATTGTAGGAACATGCTGTACAATTCAATAAAAATCTGTCACAAATGACACAGACAGATTTTAATGCTAATTTCAGATGTCACTTAAACACATCAGAAGCTTTTTTTGTCGATTTAACCACTTAATCACTAATTATAATCATAGACTACTATTTTATTCTTTGTTGGTTTTTTGTTTAGACAAATAGACTGTTGCTCACAACACGTCGGTAGGCATCCCTGTTTCGCCGGTGTTTATTTTGCCTTTGTTTTGTGGCTAAATGCCACATTCATTTCAAGTGAATCTGCTTTGAAAAGCATGAAAATATGTGACAATGAAAAAAAAAGAGAAAAAAATGAAAACCAAACCCCCCCAAAACTCAGTTCATTATGTTTACACAAGGGGGCACCAACACTCTGTCCTCTCTCTTTCTCTTAAAGCTGCACATACTTTCACCTGCTCTGTTGCAGCAATGCGCCCACTTATGAACTCTGTTTGGTATAAAAATACAAAAATAATTAGTGCTACTACTCAGATGGTAAGGGCAGATCACCAGCTGATTTGAAGCCTGCATGTACTTTTAAATTGATTTATTGGTTTCATATTTGTCTGGGTTATTAAGATATAAGTGAGTCTCTATAGGAACCTTTAACAGAAATGCCTCCCATTCTTAATGTTATAAGTGCAGGACACCGGTGGATTACGAGGAGGATCGTTTTCTTTCTTCCTCTCTGTCATGAAGACAGTTTCACTGGCTGGTGAGTGGTGATGAGGTCAAGAGCTGTAGACTGAGTACTCTGACTTCAAACTGTGAATTGAGAGCAGACGTTTTACAAGATGAACACATTAGCACAAACATGACCTGCACTTTCTCTCATATCGTTTTTTATTTTTATGTTTTTTCTTTGCAACCAAATGGGCCAAATGTTCACATTCATTCACCTGCTGTGGGTTTGTTAGAAAGTTGTTTTATGTAAGCAGCATGCAGCAGCATGTTTGTACTGAACCACTTTTGTCAGCATTTAGGGACAACTCTGACTGCCATTATGTTTTTAACTCGCAGTGAAAGTGCTTTGCAGAAAACGCTTTCGATTTTTGCTGCATGTTAACAAGACAGTCGCATTTGGTGAAAACATCAATAATGGCATTTGTTCCACAGACTGAATGCATAAATGCAGTGAATTTAACAGGTTGCCACTAATCATCTCTTTTCAGTGCAGTGTTTTGGTAAAAATCATTAGGTCAGGGATCATTTGGATGTTATTTTGCACCACCCACATATTTACCACCGCATGCCAAGCTCAGCCTTGATGAGAACAGTATCTCCTGAAAACCTCATCCATAACAATGCTGCTCGCTCCAAAAAATAAAATAAAATAAATTGAATGACCCTGGCTCTAACTCCACAGCACTGTGATAAGACATTTGCAGGATCCTTGAAAAGTAACTTGACAAGTCTAAACACTGCTACTGCAAAACATCGTTTCACCAGACCCTGCACAGCATCCCGGAGGATCAAGGTCTGGTGGTGTGAAACATGATGTTTCAGCACAAAGAGAGCTGGGCTGTATTTATGGTCTACTTTGTGCCCAAACCCTATAGATAAGAGACAGTTTGAATCCTGCTGAACAATGGCTCTTGTATAAATGCACATAGTATTTCTATGAGTTATTTAGCTGAATATTTTAATGCACATTAGGTTAATGGTTAAAGCCCAAATCTCACTACCACGCACTTCTGTTCAATCCACTGGGAATTTCCAGCTACAGAATATGACTGTGACGTGTTTTTGAACACCTAGTGCCCAGACTTTATCAGACGAAACATAAAACCCTGATCTGATCAATAAATCTATTGTAGATCCAGTGGTCCCCCAAAGGCTAATTATGCTGCAGTGTGAAAGTTGAAAGGCAGCAGCTAGAAACCCAAAGAGCAAAAACCGGAAAAGATATATTTAAAATGTATTTAATGCCCTCTTAAATGTACATAAAAAAGAAAGATGAATAAAAAAATCTTAAAAACGCAAAGCTTATCCCAGTTCTTTAGAAATCTCTCATAAATGTCACCAAAAACAGCAAAATATTCAATTCAGATTTTAAATTTGCAGGGAGTGATGCTCTCTAACGAGCTTCGTCCACCATTTATCAAGCATCTTTTCCTTTTGTTCTGGGGTTAATAAGCACAGAAAACCATAATGAATTCATTCTTTATCATTTCAAACAGCTAAAGCAACAAAGTTGTTAAAAAAAAACGAAATTGAGGAAGATATGTACGTTTTACATTCTGACCATCAACATCTAGTTTTGTTTGATAGGACATTAGAAGTAGATCTGCTGCCAGGCTGGATTTTCATGCCATGAAATGTCAAGCAGTGAAAAGAGTGTCGCCCCCTGCTGGTCATTATTTCACAGGTTTCACCCTTTGGAACCAAAGGTTATTTCTTTCCATTTTTCACTCAGTTTAAAGCCTCTTCAAACGTGTTTTAAGTGAAAAAACATGTATTTATATTTGGCGTTAACATGAACCTTTCTTTCTCCATTTTGCCTCTGTTGGCTGTTGGCGTCTCACTAGACATGACGAAATAAAAAAATAAGTGGCACATAAAGCAATTTAAGCTCAGTCTAAAAGGTAGATCGACTGATAGAAAACCCATTTATCCTTGGATTGGAGCAGCTGGCATGGATTTAAGAATAACAAAATAAAACATCCTTCAGACCTCATACTGCTCAAGCTCTAAGTCATCTCTGTTGTTATCTTTTTTTCACCCTCGTGGTCATTGTGTTTGATTTATCAGTTTGAGCCCAGACGGCCTCCCAAGGGTTATTCTGTGGTTAATTTGTCTCACTGCTCCTTGTGTGTGTGTGTGTGTGTGTGTGTATATATATATATATATATATATATATATATATATATATATATATATATATATATATACTGTATATATATATATATACATATATATATATATTGTCTGTGCCGGCGAGATAAAGCGAAGAAGGTGCGACGTGAACCAAGTTCAGCAGGAGGCTGCAGTGATGGATATGGAGCCTATCAGGCAGACCTAAAGTGTGAAGTGACGACGGCTGAATGCAGACTCAAGAAGAGAGCCACAGGTTGAGCAAAGCAGCCACACAGAATAGCAGTGACATTTTTTTAAATTTGTTTTTCTAAGAAAATTCCAGAGGTTTATATATTCAGACAGTAATTCTGAATATAAAAAAGAGTCTAATTCTTTCTTTTCTTTTTTCAACAGGGATCTGTCCGTTTTTGTATTTTGAAATCCATTTACAGGCATCTGTTACTCCCACCACTTTCTGTTGTGTGTGTGTGTTTTAGCACAAAGCACACAGAAATAAAAAGATGTGGACTTAGATGTCTATCATCGATGTGATAATGCTCTCACCAAATCTATCACATTGCAAGGCTCCTCTTCAGTTCAGCTCTCGCCACAGGTCTTTTCTCCCAGTAATTGACTGGCAGCCTGCCAAGGGAAGTGAGAAGAGTTCATTATGATATAAAAAAAACCAGTGATGATATAAGGCTTAATAACCACAGCCTAGAACCTAGTTCTAATTTCTTTAATATGTTTCTGAGCAATAGACAATTAACTACTTAATGTTACCTCCCAAATACTCATTTGCACACTTCTTTTTCTATTTTATGAATCTTTCTGCCTCTCATTCTCCCCCACTGACACACAGATCATATTTTTATACATTTTCTAACATCATGAGTACAGAAGAGGATTAAAGCCATTGAAAAAACAAAAGGAATTCTGACTGTAATCTTAGAATTTTGAGAAAAATTCAGAATTCTGACTTTAATCTCAGAAACCTGAGACTTTAATATGTGATTAAAGTCAGAATTTCTTTCTTTTTTTTCAGTGGCCCTTATCCCCTTCCATACTTTGGACCTTCCAGGATTACTTTTTCTTTTGTATCCTTTGTGTATTTTGACATTTTCCAAAAGTTTCATTAATCATTTTTCTTCCTTTAGTTAAACCAGTGGTGCAGCCCTTTGATTCACAGTGCTTTGGGTCTCACTGCATATTGTAATGTTAACTCTTGGCTTCCATATCTAGGCTCATCATCAGGATAACTCAGGAGTATTTCAGTCTAGCGGAGGTTAAGCTAGAACGCTGTGAACCCGGGCGTGTTATCTGCTGATTTCTAAGTATGCGATCCGAAGAGAAAGGCAAGGAAAACAGACATTTGGGCAAATGAGTTGTCAACCATGGCTACAGCTTAATCAGCAGGTTTGAAAAACATGGATTCGGCCACAGGAAGCATATCCATATGTCAGGGAAATTGGATTTAAGTCAATTTGCAGTGTTCGCCTGGCACCCATTACGCTCCCTTCCTAACTGTCAGCCTATAAATTTAATGAGTTTCCGACGAGACGAAATAGAAAAGTAACTTTAAGTCCCTTCAAGAACGGTTTCCATGGCATTTCCATCTTACTCTCTCTGCAGGTAGGCAGACTTGTCTTAAAGAGCTGCGCTTTGGCTGCAGGCTGGATTCTCAACTCCGAGCTGCTGTGCTAAAAGGTCCGGACACATGGGCAGATTTGAAATTGTGCTTTCTCGTGATTTCACCAGCAGCTCACACAGAGTTCCTGCGCGCTGCTGTCTGGAAACCCGGCCGTCAACGTTTATTTGTCAAAGCGCGACAGGCTTCAGATGCGAAATCACTGCCATCTCAAAGATTGTTTACCACACGACACGTCAGCTTTGCTTTCTGCTGCTGCAGGAATACAGGCTGCTTTTGTGACGGATAAACAGAGACAGTCTATTTTCTGCTAAGCCCCGGCAGGTTGGGTTTAGTTTCACATAAAAAGGCATAAAAATGTAGCATGTTGAAAGAGAAGGAACGTTCACTCTCAAAACGATTAAAAAAGACGGTCAGTCCAGTTATATAGCGAGGAGACGCATAAAAAAAAATTTCCACTATCTTGTCATGAATTAAAACACTTTTTCTCTTAGTTGTTCAAAATGTGCAGTCATGACTTTATTTGTAAACCAATTTGCTTTGGTTTCTTAGTTTAAGTGAATCACTTGGCTTGTTGCCATGTCAAAAGAAATATCAGAAATTCATTCACTGAGAAAAACAATGATGTGTTTTATGCTTGTTTTTTTTTTTCCGTTTCCCCCCCACAGGAGATGTCGTTTTGATCGTCTGTCACCAAAACTGTTTTGTGTGAAACCCTCGGAGGTCTGCTGCTCTTTGCTCACCGAAGACCAAAGAAAACACCAGACAGGTGAGGCATAAAGTTGTGTGGGAGCTTAAAGAGGATTATAAAATAACACATCAGACTCTGAGTAGAGCTCGGTCTGTCACAGAACATGGCCTAACTCCATCGAGACAAACTGTTATGAGCTATGCACCTTTACACAGACCCATCTCAGAAATTAGAATATTGTGAAAAGGTTCATTTTCCCCCCATTATTTTCAGATAGAATACATGGTGTGAAATATTTCAAACTTTTATTTCTTGTCTGTTTTTTTGTTGTTTTTTTGATGATCATGGCTTAGGGATGGAGAAATAAAAAAGATTCAGTGTATGTGTGTGACGGCTCTCGACTCCAGGCAATGACAGCTCTATCAAGGCTGTTGTTTTCCTTGTTGCTGGTGAACCAGTTTATTGTTGCTTTCTGTTTTTCTTTTTCTTTCTTTTTTTTTGAAAATGCTTGCACTCTGTGAGCAACCAGCCTCTCTAAAAATAACCTTTTGTGACTTGTTCTCCTTGTGAAGAGTGTCGACGACTGTCTTCTGGACTTCTGTCCACCCAGCGGTCATCCAGGATTGTGTCGCCTGCTGACCCAGAGAGCTTTCAGAGGCTCAGGAAACCTCTGTGGGTGTTTGGAGATAATTAGCTGATCAGTGTGTGAGACCATGAGTTTCCAAAAAATTTGACTTTACCAGAATATTCTAATGATGTGAAACCCTGAATTGTATTTTCTTCATGATCTGTAAGCTATGATCATTTTTGGTGTTTTTTTAAATTTTTTTTACATCCACCTGCAGAAGCAGGAAAATTCTCAAACACGATTTTCTCCACACGGGAGACACATCAAAATAAAGCTTTTCCACACACAAGTGGAAGAAAGCGATTTCTGGTGAGACCAAAACTGAACTTTTGATACTCTGTGTTACTCTCTAAAAACCCTAAAATAAATCTAGTGTGGTTTTTAGTGTTATTGTGACAAAATATATCTAAACAAAATTAAAGTAGTTTTTTTTAAAAACAAACTGTGGAGAACAGAAAAGAAAAAAAGACACTGCAAAAGCACAAAGTATTTTTGGTCTAGTTTCTAGTACGGATATCTTCAAATAGGACAAAAGTGACTAACGAGTAACTTTTTAGCAAGAATAGAGACTTGTTTTAATTAAATGATTCCTCAATATTGATGAAAAGAATTTGTTAAATATAACTTATAACAAGACGTTTTTCTCATGTTAGAAGTTAATTTATCTGCCAATAGAACAAGACATTTTTCATTGATATTAAGGAGTTATTTACTTAAATCAACAACAAATCTTGCTGAAAAGTTATTTTTAAGTTGGTTTTATCTTATTTCAAGTTTACTTATATTTGCACTAGAAACTAGACCAAAAGTAGTTGGTAAGATTTTGTGATTTTGCAGTGCAGGCAGATTGTTTTGCACAACGCAAATCTTACTCAGAAAGAAATCGGTTACTTTAAACATAGAACATTGTTAAGTCTATCAGCAGCAGTTAAGCCGATAACATAATGACTATTGTTTGCTGCTGATGAACCATATAAACATTCCCTGTAACAACTGCACGTGTGAACGTGTTGGCGTTATAAATCACAGTCTCCCCGGTTGTACGCTCACACGGATCAGATTTGTGACGTTGTCTCATGGAGAAATTGGTCCACTTCTGTGGCTCTGTTGCTCTTAGTGACTGCAGGAGCAGCAACTTGACATGTGGGTACCTGGAGGTTCAGCAGCTCTGCATTCAGTCCTCCAGCACTCGTTCCTCTAAACCTCTCATGCTTGCACGTTCCCAGCAATCACAAATCGACAAACTGATTCAAAGCTTCCCATAATTGTGCTAATAATCGACAGAAAACCGCTTACAAGTTTCTGAGTTTGAATCAAGATTCAGGATCGCATTGTGGAAAGAGTTGTCGGTCTCTTTAGTTTCAGACCCAGCCAACACATATTTTTGCATCACACAGGGTTAGGATCGCTAGAGACCCATGTGTTCCTGCAGTCAATATGATAAGCTTGGGGAAAAAAAAGACCAGACAAACTGAAAAGCAATCAGTTTGTCCAGAACTACGTTGACTCTCTCTCTGCAGCACATCATTATTTTCAAGTAATAGACAAGAAAAAAAAATCCTTATTTTTGGGGAGGATTTAGTTTGTGCTCAAGGAAACAAAACATCTTCTACAGTAGAAAACAGCAGAAATAAATGAATCCACTCAGGCAGAGAAGTGACGTCAGTTTTTTGTTGTTGTTGTAGAGACTCAGATGTTTTTTATGTGCCTTTCATCTAAGATATAAATTCTTGAATAAAAAACAAAATTCCAAACCACCTTTTCTGACCTCACTCAGTTTAGTTGGAGGTTATTTTTTTAAAAATATAAAACTTAACTAAAGAGGTAAACTTAAATTGAATTTACAATGGGGTTTAACGTTCAGTGTCTGACATCGCTGCATGTTTTCCTCCAGTCTGTTTAAAACTAAAATCTAAAGTCCTGCAAAATTAACCAAAGCTTGAATCCTTGTTTCTTGAATTTTGTGTTGTGGATAATGTGGAATACTTAGGTGCTTTAATATTTCTCATTTTGCTTCTTAGCTATCCCAGCTAGCGGAGAAGTTTGTTAGTCTCCCGTCTTTCAGTCCAGATTAAGAAGTAAACATGAACATGTTGTGCAATGTTGCAGAATTTAATGTTTTGTGTTTGTTTATTTATTTCTCTTTTTTTCACCAAATCTCAAAAACATTTTCCCACCTTCCTAAAGGCTTGCCACATCCTAATGTAATAGTTGAGCTGGAAGCACTTTTTACTCCTTTTATTCCTCAATTACCATCTACTGCAACAATTTCTTCTGCAAAGGAGGGGGGATATAATGGTTGTGTTTCCCTCCCACATGATGAATTAAGAGGACGCCAGTGTTTAAAAAGCAATAAGAAGCAAAGTGTGCACTGTCATGAGGCAGCAATCATTAATTGCTGCCTCAGCAATTAGTGATTCCTCATAAAATGAGAGCTGGACTGCAGAAAACATCAACAGCTCTGGAGTTCACGGGCGGAGAAAGGAAAACATCTAGATAGTAAACGTGAAATAAACATCATTTGCATGCACACAACAGATACCAGGACATATTAGTCTGGATAAAGTGATGAGTGATGAGACACAAAACATTAAAAAATGCATCTATGTAATGAGTTCAATGTTGTTTTAGCTGGCTAATCTAAAAATCTCAAAAGGTTTCTGTATTTCTACAACAACAAGTTTTCCCAATAAACTTTGTGAAAAGGTTCAACTTTTAACTTTAACATATTAGTAGATGGTTTAGCGGTGGAGGTGTAAATTGTCTATTTTTTTAAGTTTCTATCTTTGTTTTAGCCTTTTTTAAATTAAAATAGATGTTCCACAGTCATTACTTAGCACCTGGTCTTCTCCTTGACGTTTCCCAGCCTGAAGCTTACAGGGAGACGGATCTTTGACTGTTCCCTAATCTCTCTATTTCATCTATTGAATGTCCTGGTTCCTCACTTACGCTTTTCTCTTTTTTTTACTCTTCAGCACATCTCACAGGTTTTCTGAAGGATTTAAATCTGTAGATAAGGATGTATCTTCAGGGAAAGGGATATTGTGACTGCACTTATTTTCAGTTTTCTTACAGAAACTCCCCACAGAGCAGTGCTGCTTAACATCACCTATTATCTGAAAGATTTCATGATGGTCCACATTTTAACACGCTACCCAGGACATTTGAAATGTTAGCAGACATTACAGCATTACAGATTCTTATGGGTACCCCCTACTTCTGCCTATGGGGAAAGCAATAGAAAATTTGTTCAAATCACAACTGACTTTCATTATATTTCATTATCAGGGACTCTTTTCTTCCTGTTTCATGAGGCATTTTCATGGTGTTGGTGTACTGTCTGTTTTGAGAGGAATGTATTATTTATTTATTAAGTGTTACCACGAATAATTCAGAAACCTGAGTTGCAAGGGGTAAAAATATACTTTGGTTTCACCTGTAAGTATTGTTACTGTCGCTCTCATTCTTGAGTTTTAATAACTTTTCTCTGCACCACCTTGGTGAAAACCGTCTAGTTTCTCCTTTGTCAGCAGTCTGCTCACCTCACATTTTGGCCCAACTCAGCTCCAATGGGAACAAAAAAAAAAAGAAGAAGAAGAAAAAAGCAGCTAAACCAGTAATGGAAACCGTCACAAAGCCAGCTGAGAAGAGGATGCCGGATAAGTAGAGTCAATGGGGAAAGGCGATTATATAGTTCAATCTGACCAAAACACATCGTTCAAAATAAAATCCCTTTTGTAGTTTATCAGACTCAGTGGGACTTAAAAACAAAAACAAAACAAAAACATCCGGTCCGTCAATTTCAATCTCATGGAGAAAGGTTCATGTAGTCTTGGAAATCTTTTGAGATCTTTTATTTTTTACTCCATTACGATCCCCCTCACCGTGTGTGTCAGTGTTGGTATAACTGAGCTTGGTCTTCCTCTAGCCTTGTTAGCCACACGTGTTAGCGTGAGCGTGAGATTTCCTCTCCACACCCCACAACTAAATAAACAATTAAAATTAAATGGTGTTTTTGCAGTGTATGATTAATGTCACTGGAATAAATGAGAAATCTGTTTTGAGGCTTTTCGCACATTTAAAAAACTAATTTTACTAATTATGGATGGTGTCGTAAACCTTCCCATTTGTCAGAATAACAAAGTTAAGACTCGTTCGACTTTAGCGTCTCATGCTGTGGCGTTTCTGCTCATTAAAGGCACTAGGGCTGAAAATTCATTAGCATTGTATTTGTCTTAATTAAATCCGTGTTTGTGGTTTCTGATTAAAAAAAATAAAGAAGTTTACTTGGAGCTCATAAAACTCCACAGTCTCTGGATTAATGCCTTAATCAAACTCTGGTGCTTACAGCAGCACTTCTGCGCAGATCAAACAAAACAAGCAGACTAACCAATAAAGTGTCAAAATCCTAATGATTGTAAGTAGTTCTCTGCCCTCAGCGTTCTCTGTAGGCCTTTCAACTCTCTAAAGCGGACAAGAGGCGTGATGAAGAGCAACCGAGATTTCCATCCAGTCAGCTGTAACTTGCTTTTCCCTCAATTACTTGCTGCAGATGGTAACAAAAAAAACAACAATGTCAGATGTAACAAGTGGAGCTGAAGAGAAGCATTGACGTACAGAACAAGACGAATTGTAGAGTATTGCTCCAAACCTCATCTTGAATTATGTTATTTTTTTTTGGTTCAAAAGAATAGATGAGAATGAACTAAGATGAGCTCATTCTCATCTTAGTTCTTGTCGATTTCCAAGTACAGCCGGAAATTGTCAACAGAAAGCTTGAAAATAAAATAATTTCAGTGTTGGAATGGCTCATTGAAACCTGCAACCTGACAGAAAAGCTGCACATTTCATACAGAACTGCAACAAAAGACTGTAAGAACAAAGGGAACAAAAACATAAAAATATTCTTCTCAGTTTATTTATAGTGGGCTAATTCACACCTTATGTCATCTTAAGACACCTTTCAGAAACACCTAATCAGCTCAAATCAGTGCAACACCGTCATACAGGGAGACTCAAACTCAAGTTATTAAACAATGCAGTCAAATGAAGCTTATGCTAAAAAAACGTGATATCGAAGGAAACTCAAGATGACTGCAGTGTTTCTTTCACACTGATTCAGCAATGCCTTCTCCTGAGCAAGGATGTGGCAATGGTGGAGAGAAACTATACCCTACGAACAGCAAAAAAAAAAAAATATATAAACCTCAGTGAGAACCAAAATCTACAAAGACCCATAGGGGACATGGAGGATTTGATTTCTTTTGCGTTCCCTCACAATAAGCAAATACACTGTGGTCTATTTCAGATTTCAAATTTATACATGCTCAAAGAGCCTCAGTGTTTATTCTTAACTCTTTGGTGCAAAGAAAAAAAGACTGAAAATCAATTTGTGTATAATTGAGATGGAACTGCACATGAAAATGGCCTTTTAAACTATCCAGACCATCAACACAAGGAAGACACAATCAAAACTGTCAGGTGACTTCATAACACTGTGAAAATAACTCAGATATACATGGAAAAACCTCATGAAAACCTTGTATTATAGCAGAAAGTACAACAGCCGCCATAAGAAAGGCTTACAGTATTCAGTTTTGACGCATGAATTGATTGGTATGTTATTGAGAGAAAACGCAGCACGGCAAATCCAGGAAGCCCAGATTAACACTTGTTGTGTATATGGTCCACACCTGAAAGTGTTAATTTAACTCTTTTTGGAGAGTTGGTACCTTATAAAGTGTCAAATATCAAATCTGATGGAGTTAATCATTTAACTCTTACTAACACCAATTCAGTGTTAGATCTTAATATTAACTCTCACAGAGTATTTCTTTAACTTCTTAAGAGTTATTTGTAATTAATATTAAATAGGTACTTTATTGTTTTGAACTTTTAAAAATTCTTTGGAAAATAAACATTTATTAAAGAGGCAATGATTTTCTCAAATGCATTTATTTCAAAACGTGCACCATAATTACAAAACATTATAATGTGGAATAATGTGCATGTTTCACATGTCACTTTCATTCACATATTGCTTTTTAAAAGGTCTAACATATCAGTTGTGCAATACAAAATGCAGTATGCTTAATACATTCTTCTTCAATACAATATGCATGAAATTATTCAAAGTACAAGGTGGAGAAAGTAAAACAAGCAGTTCATGTAATATGATAGAGTACATTTTCTTTTAACAGGTAGATTGCTAGATATGTACAATACATAACAGACCGACCTGATATTCAAATCCATCATTTCTTATCCAGTTTATGTTTCTGTTGATAAGAGTCAGTTCCTCTCTGGACTCCACCAGAGAGATGTCCACTCACTAACAGATTGTCTTCAGGTTGTTGGGCTTTTCATGAAGTTTGGCCGGAGACACCAACCTGCTCCTCTACTGCATCGGACAGTCTTCAGTCTCTGAGTAGGACAGCCAGTGTTGGTCTCTGGATCATAACAAACAAAAAACATAGGAATGAGGAATGGAACGAAGGAATACATTTTACTACAACTCTAACAACAAGCCTCAATTACAGAAATGTGGAATTTCAGAGATATCAACACTTACAAAATCATTTTTGGAGCTTGAATCTTCGAAGAATCCATGGAGGATCAGGAGAGGGAGGTTAGGCTGACGACTGGAGATTCATCATCAACCAAACTGGTTCTAATAAACACAAAAATGCAATAAAAGGATTAAAACATGCTGCACAACGTATATAAGAAGACATAACAGCGGGAATAATGCTCTCAATGTGAAAAAGATCTGTTCAATTTAGCCAATAATTTGATTGAATGTTCACCGGCTTGATTTTTTCCAACTCCGCCAACATTCGGCATGCTAAGCTAAACATGCTAACACTGAGCCGTGTGGCGAAATAAGCTAAACATGCTAACACTGAGCCGTGTGGCGAAATAATAGTTATAAACCATCTCAGAAAAAAATGACTTACCAAGTGCAGTAAATAACTCAGACATGTGGAAAGTAAATAGTCCTGAAATGACTTGGCTTCTGTGGCTTCCTTCGGTGGGAATTTAGAGCCGCTGGTGGAGTTCAGAGTTCAGAAGTCAAGAGTTATTGATTCTATTTTAACACCTCTAGATTTGATATGGAAACACTTTGTTTTAACACTGGGTTTTAACTACTAATAATAAACCCCCCAGAGTTACATAAACAGAATGTGACTCTATTAGAGTAAAATTAACTCTGCTTTTGCACAAAGTCTACTAACACCAAAGCATTTAACACTTTTGAATTTGCTGTGAGGAAACGCAAAAAAAAATCCCAAAACATCCTCCATGTCCCCAGGGGGGCTCCATAAAAATCAATAAGACTCCTTAAGAAAGTCATTTTCTTTTTCTCGATGAATTGAAATTCTTAAGATTTCAGGCTGAATATGTCTGTAAGCCCTGGTAATACATACAGCAGCATTTCTTTACCCACCTTTTGGAGCTCAGTGTGGGTGGATGCACCCAAATCTATGATGCTCTTTTATTTCATTATAAATTTTTGCAACATAAAACCTTTTAGATAAAACAGTCTTTTTTTTTTCTTTTTCTTTGTTTGTTTTTACAGTCCAACGAAGATGAAGCTCCGTTTTTTAATGATTTTGTTCTAATGCTAGCAGCACAGAGAGGACTGGAGCCGCTGAGCGTTGAGGTGAGAAATCAAACATCAGCTCCGTTTAAAAAGGGTGAGAAAAGCCTAACGTGGCTCCGACTGAACGGACCCTTTGGTTGAAGTTGCTCTGACAACGGGCTAAATCTGGTTACTGGCCATTATTATTATTCTTTTTTTTTTCGAAGATCGAATCGCATTAATCTGTTGACGGCCTCACCAGGCAAGACTCATCAGGGCTGCTGCTCATGAGTTGGCGCCCGGCGATGGGGACTGAGACCAGCCTCGTTCCTCCGGTTTTAATTAGGCTTTTTAATTACAGAGCCGTAAGGACCGGCTGTGATGCCACGCTCGAGAGGAGAGGACGGTAAACACGTAAATCCACTAAATAAAAAAGACTTACACACTTTCAGAAAATAATCCCTCATAAAAACACCGAAATCTCCCCCCCCCCCCCTGCGCTGCAGCAGCTTAGCAGAGCCATCATGGCGGACAGAGTAAACGGTGAGCTTCTACTGCAAGTGTGAAAACTCCTAAAAACATCGAGTGAGAGACCTAAAGCAGAGAAGGAGAGGAGCCTTTGCGACCGTGTAAAGTTGAAAAGACGAAAGCTAAAGCGGGGGTGTTTTGTTCAAAAAGGAGAAAAAGGATGAAAAGTCAACGGATTTTTGATAAGCCATGATGTGGCATGGAGTTTGCTCTAAAAGTTTATGAGGAATTTAAAACGTTCAGTAAAGCTCTTGTACGTAAGTTCCTTTGCAACTTTGTCTGTTGTCAAATGGTGGGTCACAACATCACAGGTAGATGGTAATGATAAAATGAAAACATAAAATTAAGTATAAATAACAATAATAGACAACTATAAAAATGGCAGAAAATACCAAAAAACAATAATAATACATGATTAAAAAGACACACTTAGTTTCAACTGTAGCGATTTCCAAAACTTGAATCCATTAAGTTCTAATTTCCCCCCATTTTTATAGTTTTTTTTTAACTGATGGTTTAGCTGACTGGCTGCTACTGACACCCAGGTAAAATAGATATATGATTACAGAACATCTTAATCATCAGTTCTCACACTATGTTAGGCGCTCAGTTGTTGTGAGACGTCCAGTTGGAAGTGGTGTCATTAATTGTCGTCTTTTACCTTTGTGTGGATGTCAGTGGGAATAAAATGGGTTTTCTTGCTCTCCCTCGTTAACACAACCTGTAAGCCTCTTGGTTTTCATCCTGTCAGCCTTCAGCAACCTTTGAAAGACTCTGACTCAGTTTTATTGAAAATTAAAAAAAAAAAAAGAGGATTGATCAGGGATGCATACGGGGAAATCTGGGCTATAAAGATGTTAAAAAAGTGTGAAAAAACCAAACAAACATGTGGAGTATTGAAATAAACACACAAGACTCTAAATCAGCAATAATATGAAATGAAAAAAAAGATTTCCTCAGCTTTCTTTTCACACCAGGCTCCCCGGAGCTCGACTGAGGCAGCCTCCTGGATTAAACCCTGCTGTGAGACGCACCTTGAACCGAGACGCTCACCCTGGGAAGTTCATGTGTGAACAGCAGGACACCTGGAACAAAACGCAGACCTAATCTGCACACTCTGAAGTTCCCCCACTCCTTGTGTGTGAAAAAACATGCAGGAATAAAAAGAACATCAGCGTATTGTTTGACAGCGAGAAGAAGAAGAAAAAAAAGAAATAATCTTTGGATCTTTTATGTCATTATACCTTTTAAGATACATAAAGAAATAAAAGATAAAAGAAAACAAGGTTTTGTAGCCACTTTTTCTACAAGAGGAGCTGCAGCTGAGCCTGACAATGTGGGTGTTAAATTATTTCTGAAAAAGAAAAAAGCTTTAAAATCTACTTTAACTGTTGAGCAGTGTTATTATCAGAGCAGATTTAAGAATATTAAAGAAGTTAATAACGGTGCAGGTGAGGTAAAAGTTTAATAAATCAACAAATGGAGCAGATAAACAAATGGAGAATGTGAAGGTGTTTGAACATTAGAGCAAAACGAAATGCATTTACTTCAACAGAAACTCAGACTCTGTGCTACATGGATGACATTAAGGATTTTCTAAATGAGTGAAGAGAAGTGATTGGGAACGCAGGTATTTAAAATTTTGAACATTCAACAAGCGGCGTACCAAAGTACAACAAAGTACAAAATCCATACAGATCTCACAGACAGCTTAAGTCTAACGGACACAAAAATCAGCCCATCGTCTACGGTCAGCTCAGTCCTCGAAACCTAAATCCTGAGGATATCTGGAAGGAAAAAAGGACTAATAATAATTAAAAAACGTTTGTGGACAAAATCTTAAATATTTTTTGTTATTAGCTGTCACTATAGCCGAGTGTCTAGTAACAAAAGACTTTAAGACTTTATCACATTATTTTTACCGTCTTTTGGTTGTTTTTCTGCCTGTTTTTGCTAGTTGTGGTCCATATCTTTGACTGAATAAAAAGTTTTGATCGATTGTTAGACACTGAGATGTTACGCGAAAGGTTTCTGGACAGCTCAGGATGAGGCCAATGGTCAAACCTCCTTCTCTGCGCTGCATTGTTGTTATATGTTATAGGAGAGGTAACAAAGCTAAAAGCATTTTAAGGCGTAGCCTACATCATCACAAGAGGTGCTAATGAATATGTTCGGCAGTGGAAGCGTGTAGGACTGGGGTTGAAAACGATAGTCATTTTTCTTTCTCTTAGTTTACACACAGACAAGGCTCCAGTTCTTTGACAGGAAATAATCAGCGTGAGGGGCAAGTGTCCCGAGCGTGCAGGAAGCATGGCTTTTGTGATTAACCTCACAACCGGGTGGGAAGAACAAAAGTTCAGCAATGTACAACCCAGGAGAAAGTAATAAAAAAGGGCAAAACAACGAAATTACTGCTCTCCATTTACACTCACGTTCTGTTGTTGTCGAGAAGGAAAATCTCATATGTGACACAAAAGCCGTTTGGTTAAATAGAGGAACGGTTAGCACTGTAAAACAGCGCAAAGATAACAGAATCATTCATAATGTACAGACAAAATTGGCTTATTAAAAATGTCGTAAAAGATTATTACGTAACCGTCACATAAAATCTTAAAGTCGTTGAAGGAAAATTCCACAGGAAAATCGACGCCGTTCATCTCAAACCTGCAGAGAAGAGAGATCTGTGAGCTCTGCTTGAATGAACGGCCTGCCTTTAATTCTCTCCATAAATTCTTAGTTAAATTCGCATCTGGACTGTTTGATGGCCGAAGGAGCGAGTCAATGCCTTTCCAAAGGAAAGGTTTTATTACACTCCGTTTCGTGGCTGGATGAAATGACGCCCTGAAAATTAGGCCCTCATCGCCTGTGCCTGTTTTTGATTGATGTGATGTGAGAGATGTCCAATGTTTTCAGCAGAAGGCAGATTTTTCTCCAGAACTATTGCTCCCTGTTTGTGCTGCTCTTTTATCTGATGTCTAATTCTGAGTGTTGAAATTTCTCATTTGTCTCTCCAGGTCTGATTACAGATGCGCCCATCAAAAGTCCTGCATATGATTCCTGATAATCATGAAATATTCCTGTTTATCAAGTCAGTCAGTGAGTGAATGCCTCATTTTAGCTCAGTGCTTCTCTTCTGTTTATGTCTTATTGAAGGTTTATTTCTTATTCTTCTGTGAGTGAATTTAATTTCCCTCATTAAGTTTTTTTTTTTTTTGAAGCATCATTAGTAACATTCATTTCTGATTCCATCCATCCATTTTCTTTAGACCCTTGTCCCTTAATGGGGTCGGCAGGGTTGCTGGTACCTACCTCCAGCTAACGTTCCGGGCGAGAGGTGAGGTCACCCTGGACAGGTCACCAGACTATCGCAGGGCAACATAGAGACACACAGGACAAACAACCATGCACACAGACACTCACACCTAGGGGCAATTTGAAGAGGCCAATTAACCTGACAGTCATGTTTTTGGACTGTGGGAGGATCTGGAGTACCCAGAGAAAACCCACACATGCATACGAAGAACATGCAAACTCCATGCAGAAAGACTGGGGCTGGGAATCGAACCCAGAACCTTCTTGCTGCAAGGCAAAAGCTCTACCAACTGTGCCACTGTGCAGCCGTTTTTTGTTTTTTTTGACAGTTTTCAAAACGTACCAATAAGTTTCTCGTTTGGAATTTTGCAATCTTGTTCGCAGAGAGCTTTTGAATTGCCCTTTTGAAAATGGCACAAATTCTGTTTATTTTCTCTTGTTGGGGCACAAATTTGCTTCAATCAGCTGCAACAATTAAAAAAAATAGTCTACATGCCTTCCCTTCTGACTGTCAGCACCTATTATATGTTTTAGTGAACATGCAAGGTTTAATGAATATTTGCCTTTCATTCAGTGTCCTGCTGACACTTATTAAGAAATATTGTTTTTCATGAAAGGTTTTTAAGTGACAGTACATCATTAAAGTGAAGCCTGGTGTCTCTAGTTTGGAATCCAAGATTTCTAATTATGAAAAGCTCTTCTAAGAAAAATCTGCAGATTTCAATAAATCACTACTTTAATGCTTTCTCCTCCTCTGCAAGTGCAAAGTTGCAGTGGAAGGAGATCGGCTTTGGGTGGCCAGCCACCAACTCAGAATTTATCTTGTAAATCTTGGAAGAGAGACAAATAATGCAGAGCACATCCTAGGATAACCTTTTATGTCAAAAACATAAAGGAAATCATTAAAACCAAAGAAAATAATTCAAATAATATGTATATAATGAAAGGAGAGTAAAAAGAACAGAATGATCACTATGCATGTTGTTGGTGACGTTACTCCATCTACAGTATTACAATATTACTTTATTGAACTTTTGAGTGTGTTGCAGGATGATTTCTAAAGTCATGCCTCATTGCAAAGACAACAAAACCATGTCCATTTTCTTACATTTTCTGATTAACACAAATCATTTGAATCTAAATGATCAAACAACTCTCAGAAGTCAAATTATCTTGGTGTAATTTTGAATTCATATTTACATTTTGGGACCTGTGACCTATCCAGGCTGTACCTCTGTCTCTCACCCAATGCTTGCTGGAGATAGACACCAGCCTGAAACTCTGCAGGGGCAAGCTGATTTGGACAATAGATGGATTAAAAATTTGACAAAAACTTGAAGACATTAGGCAGTGTTGCAAAAACAATCATGCATATGTCTAGACATTATCATGCAATCAGTATTTCAATTAGAGTGTGCATTAATAAAGCCACTAAGTTCAGATCAAGCCAATGCCTTGTTAGTGGACTGTGAGCCATCTTTAGTACTATTCAGTGAACATTTTTACTAGGGGCTGCTGGCTGTATTGATTCTTCACATCGCTATCTTAAATCAGCAAAGTGACTGAAAAGGAAGAGATTACTTCTGCAAAAAGATAAACAACTGCATGAGTATAGAGAGGAATACAAAATCTAACTCGTGATACGGAGCCGATTGCCATGGATACCATGTGTGAAACGTGATGAGGACATAATTCGGATGACAATGGAGTAGAAACAACAGCATGCACCAGAGTTCCTGGATGTTTCTGTATGCTGGTATTTTAATGACCTTTTTGTTGTTTTTCATTACATATTATGGAATCTTTTTGAATGTTAAAAGACATGTCAATGTCAACATCTTGGCATAGACCTTCATCCATGCAAAAGTACAAATGTATGCAGTAATGAGTGAAAGAGAAGGTCAAAAAGCAAGATGTTCAAAAACAAGGGATAAAAGTAATCAGTAGGACAAGAGACAACATGCCTATACATAACCAAGAACATAATAATTTGCTTATCATCACTTTTCTGTTTTAAAAGGAGTAGGAAGGAGTGAAGACATATTTAATTCTGCCCCTAATTAATGTTGCTGTCATAACAGCTTTGCAACATGCATTACGTTTCTCAGTGCAGTTGATGAGTTTGTCAGTTTTGGTCAAAGTTAGAACAAAAATTATGGCATTTAAGCTGCAAAATGACACCATATTTCAGAACCAGTACAACATTTGGTGAGCTAAATGAAGGCCTCTGGAATTATTGGATTTCTCTCTAATTGACCTAACGTCACTCGGAGACTGCCTCCGGGCTGCAGGTAATAATCTGCAAATCAAACTTAAATAAGAAAGGTTAGGTTCTCGGTGGGAAAAAAACAAAGAGTTGAAATATTGAAATATTATATTTCTCAAATTCTCTTAGGTTCTGCCTGAATCTCGTGATTGTCTCTCAGCTGTGAAACAAAAACTGACAGCCTCATCTATATTTCCCACATGGAGATGAAATCCTTTCATCCAGTTTGCTGCGAGGAAAAAAACACTCAGCAGAGAACAATTTAGGTTTCATGTTACATGACAAGATAAATAATGTTGGCCAAGATGAATAATCTGGCACAGTTGCAATTAAAATTGATGTTTTTAATGAGTTGCAAGTTTTAGTTTCTGTTATGAACCAAGTTCTTTTTTAAACTAAAATGATTGACAATTTATTTGAGAGGGAATGCTTTGTCATTTATTTGATAAATAAATCACTCGAGTAATTTCCAATTATGCAAGTTTATAGCTAATAGTTTATGTGGTTAGAGCCTCATGAAGCATTTCATGCTAATATTATTGTTAGGAAGGATTTAAGGAGCTTTAAAGCTGCCAAATATGTCAAGCTGAGAGATAAACTAGGAGAAACACACCAGCATTTAATGGGAGGGATATATTTGGTTTGTTTCAGAATTTATTGCTGAAGCTTTTAAAAAAGAATGGCTCAGCCTGAACCCCACAAAGACAAATAGGGCTGATTATCATCCAAACAATTCATTAATGAGATGAATGGGAAGCCTTATTTAATGAGAAAACCATTCCTCAAGTGCATCTTGGTTGATTCAAAGAGTAATGGATTCCAGGTTCGGCTTGCTGGAGCGAAGATAAATTATTTAGTTACAAAAATGACAGAGTGCTTTGCCAAAAAGAAAGCGGTGGCTAAACACAGGCTGAAGGTAAATCTGTGAACATCAGAGCAAAGTCCGAGTGGGATTTTAATAATTTAACAGCAGCTGACAAGATGGGAGGTGTGACCGATATTTAAGGCGTAATAAGTTTGTGAAGGTGGTGTTAGATCATTAGATTTAATAATATAGCATGTTTTAAAATACAAAGGATATGTACTTCACAAAACTGTGATTTATTCTCAATCTAAAATTGTCATGTCATGAACGTCCACAAATAGTTTAACCCAAAGACCTAGCAAACTGGCACAAAACCAAGGGATTTAAAAGCAAATGTGGCAACATATGCTTATAGTCCACCTGTAATTTGTGATAGTGGAGAATGACCAATTGGGACAAAACAATCAAAACAATCTAAAATTGTTGCAACTTTCAGGCAGATAAAATTCCTGCTTTCAGACCAGCACAAGAACACAAGTGCTGTCATGATGTGTCAGTGGGTTGATGAGGACCCAAATGCAGAGCAGCAGAGAAGTGGAGTAGTAAATGTTTAATGAAAATGACGAACAAAACTAGAAAATTCCTCAGAGAGGCAGGACAGAATGCAAACCATGATCCAAGAAAACCACAACTGGCTAACGTAAGGAGACACAAGGAGAACGGATAAGAATGGATAAGAAACATAGAAATGATGGGAGGAACCAGTGAGGAGTGAAAGAGAGAGAGGTGCTTATGTACTGGGAGGTTGAATGTGGGAACAATGGACCTGGGCTGGTTAGCTGACTGTGTGCAGGAGTAAGAAGAGAAAGCAGCAAGCAGAGTGAGGAGAGAGGAAGGGGAAGTGACACGGGTTGAAGGAAATCGCACTGAGAGCTGGGAAACAATCTAACAAAATAACTAGAGAGAGAAACACAACAAAGCTAGAGCAACTAAGAAAGGAGTGGACACAACGAGTAAACATAACCAGAATCACTAACTAAAGTAAAAATAGAAGCAAGGCAAATACAGTGATAATGAAAATAGAATCACTAAGGGCTGAAGTAAAACAGGAACATGGCTGATCTGATAAAAGAAAAGGAAAACAGAAATAAACAAAACCCAAACTAAGCAACCTGAGATCCTAGCAAGTGCTACATTTTCTCTTACCAGCTGTCATGAGTATCTCTTTTGGGTTCATACACTGTAATGTTCAATAAATCACAGTCACTGCAAAGTCGAAATCGTTTCAGTGACTAAGCTTACAAAGCGATTCGCATTTTAAGCATAAATTGATGTTTCTAAGTCTTTGTTACAGTAAATGAAAATGCAACATTTGGAGAATAGAATATTACATCAGATAAATGCTTGATTTTAATGAAAAGTATATTCAGTCTGTGCTTGAAGGCTATTTTCAAAAAGGTAATTTTGATCTGACAATCATAAATCATACTCTTTAGATCTGTCTAATTTGTTTTCTAAGCAGCCACCTTACGCCAATGCTAGATGTGGTGGGTTGGAATTTAAATCAATAGGTTTTTCCTTTCGTTTCTTTTCTTTTGATTGCTTTTTTCTGTTTCTTTTTCAAATTAAATAAAATATTTGTTTTGTACAGAATAAATAAAAGAAGAAATGTGCTAGAGTTTTTTTTCTTTTTACTTTTTGTTTCTCGAAAACATTTTTGCTTTTCATGCAAGCGGCGTCTTCTGATTGGTTGGAGTAACAGGCTAATAAACAATGACACTAATAAGGCTACGAAGGTTACTAACCGGGCAATTAAGATGGTGGCTCTTTCCTCTATTCAGCTAAATGTTGTGGTTGAATTTGCCCTTCTATCTTTGTGTTGCTGCTGTTTAGTGTCTTCAGTGAAGAGAGATCTGAACATTCCTCGCTGCAACAGATTGAATATAACACACTGCTGAGCCTGGGCTCAGCTGTGTTATCCTTGGGATGAACCAGTCTGTGTGTGAGATGGATGATGGGTTTAAAAATGCACTGGAATGTCAGGCTTAGGAAATGTCCTCCTTGGTTTCTTGGAAGCTGTAGCCACATATGGAATGACAATGTTCTTCTGCTTCAGTGGGCTGAGTTTAGTTTCCTTGAAATACTGGATGTTTTAAGCATAATCCCAGTTAGTTTATCCGCAGGTTCAAAGGGCCTTCTTGATGTCACAACCGTGATTACTGGCCGTTTATTTTCTAGTGAGTGGTGAGATTCAAAAAGCAGGAAATGGTCCGTGTATGTATTTCTCTTTTGACGTCAGTAGTGAGGTTTCTGTCTCTCTCGATGTGCATTTCAAAAATAGTAGCATGTTATCTTTGGAGCTCTCCCCTGTACACTTGATGACACTGTTCACTGGGTCGACGCGTTCAGGAAAGGTTTTCTCCTCTGTGGCTCGGACCTGAGTGTCTTCCTCATATATAAATTCTCTTTTGCTTGTATCAGTTCTGTCACTGTACTGCAGTAACTCTTACAGGCAATTTAATTTGAATGTCGCAGCGGGAATTATTTCTAAATTCTGATAGATTTCAGCTGGTTTCTCGGTTTTCTTTGATATTTTGCTCCTTTGATTCCTGTGTTCAATAGTTATTTGTCATTCCATTCTACTTTACAGTTAATAACTTAATTAATGGATGAATTCCTTGTGATGTCTTTGTATTTGTGGATTATTGTTGCTGACATTTGGAGCTTTTTTTCTTTTCATTAAATATATTTTCTGAGAAAAAGATGAATGTGTTAAATACTTTAACCCGCTACATGTGAGTCATAGTACAGAGGATCCACCTGCTTTTGACCTGAAACAACAAAAATGTCACAAACAAACTCTTGTATAAAATCTATTGTTCTGCTTAGATTTTAGTTCAACATAAACCGTGTGGCATTAACAGGGGAAGCTGAGCAGTCGCTTCCTGTTAGGAGGCATCTGCTGCGGCTAGTCAGCAACAACCAATTATACTACCACAAGTCATGTCAGTTCACACAATGACGTAGTTCACAACACCATGATCAATCCTGAAGCTCATTAAACGCCATGTGAAGGCAGCACGTTGAGCCCGACGTGAAGGAAAAGAGACGGAACCATCGTCACTAGAGCTGGAGACGAGCAGGGCAACCATCCTATGTTCGGACCCCAAATAATTATAAAATAAAGGTTGAAGTTACAAACATAAACACAAATGAAAAGGATCTGATGGAAAAATGATGACATATGCCTTTATGTTGCACAATAACAGCATAGAGGTGGTTAAGGACCACAGCCGCCTGCAAACAACTGAAATCCACAAATGCTTGAGACTTTGTCTAAAAAACCCTTATAACTGACTATAGGTAACACATCATATATAACCTAATATGCATGAATACACACAGCAAAGCCTCCATATTACTGCAGAAGCTAACATTTGCACTTATTTCATCCAATCAGCACCAAGTAAAACAAATGCAGCTCTTGGATTGGATGCTTTGGAAACGCTAGCTGATAGCTTGTGAAGTAGCGCTGCTCCCAGTCGTGCCAGCTTCCCAAAACTGTGCAAATAGGCACGATATCCGTGAATAAGTTAGGGTTACGTTTCACATGGGTTCACTGTACTAATATAAACGAAGGAATGCTTTTAATATGTGCTCTAATGAAGTATTGGACCTGGTATCTGTCCCAAAACGACTTCTATCAGTATCTAAAATATTAATCATTTAAAAAAGTTCTATTCAGGACATCTTGATTCTCTTCCAACAATAATCATGGTAAATGCAATAGATGAGATCACTTTACAAGCTGAGTTTAGACTTTAAGACGTATGTTTTTTTTCTCTGCTTCTTCGACTACTTGCAGGAGGCCGTACTTGAAGAGACTGAGGAAGACAAAAAAAAAGTCTTTTATGGTTGTAGATGTCTGCAACCTTGAAGCATTAGGTGTGCATTCAAATATTTAGCAGAAGTCGTTATTTCACCAACAGGATTCTTTAACGTGGTAGCATTTTAAAACTATGAAAGAGACCATTTCATCTTTTTCATGGAAAATATTAGTTCTTTAAATGAGTTTTCATACTGTGGGTGGATGAATCACAAGAGGTTATTATGGCTGCAAATCTTTTCAAGAGGAAACGTTTAATCAAGGAGAAGAAAATTGGCATCTTAGCAAAAATTAGAACCTATTTTTCTATACAATTACTTAAAATAACTGAAGTAGAGCACAGGGAGAGAAAAAAGAAAACACCTGTAGAAGTTTAAATTAGTTTCCTAAGAAGCCAACTTTCTCCATTTAATGTTAAAGCTTAAACAGCTGATTCTCAATAATAAAAATGTCCTGCTGTCCTATGAGTTCATCCTACAGAATAACTTCTTATCTAAAAAAAGTTCACGGTCTCAGTCGCAGCGAGAACTTGAACCAACTCCAGCCTGGAAGGAAGCGCGGCTTTTTGTGTAGCAGGTTTCCAAGCAGCCCGACAAAATTGTGTCACGATGTAGAACATTTTGATGAAAAGTTTATGAAAAATTAAATATGTTGTAGCGATTGGTTTAAATCAAGGAGATGAAATACCTGGTAGAGAAATAAAATTACTCTTGTTAAGCAGTTATCAGATCGTCAGGTTTCCTTCTCGACGACATGAGTGTGTGAGGCAGAGCGGTTTTCAGAGGTGATGGTAATGCAGAGCCTGACACCAGATGGTTGTTCCTCCTCTCAACGAGACTGGCAGGCCAAAAGGTTAATCACGGAGCTGAATGGCTGAACGGCGGCCCTGATCCACAGAGGAGCCCCACACTCCTCTCTCCTCTGCCACTTCAACATTCTGCTCAAGGCTTTTGCAGTTTGCCGATTGAAAATAAATATTTAAAGTGCTTTTTCTTTTTGTCATCGGTTTCAATATAAAGAGGTGTGTCCAGGTTATTTCCAGGATGTCACTGCCACGGATTCAGACTCTCTCATTTATTTAGAGAAAGGAGCTGCTTTATTGGTGGGAGTGTAAACGCGTATCAACAAAAGCTTGTCCAGGGGCTTTGTGATGAAAATCCCTTGCACACTTTTGGCTGGACTCCTTCTGCAGAGAGAGGGATTAGAAGAAAAAGATTTTGATTAAATCTCTGCAGCAGCAGAGACTGATACTCACTGTGTTTGTGAGCATCAATAAAATGAGTCAGCATCCTTTGGGGCTTCGCTTCCTTCCTCACTTAGCTCTGTAGGTTATTAGGAGAGACTCCTTCAAGCTATTTTCCAGGAACAGTAATTCTACGTATGTGTGTGCGTGTGTGTGAGCGTACGGCAGCGTGCGTGTGCCTGAGTCCTCTAATGGATGTATCCACTGTGAAGAGATCCAGTTTGTCTCAATAAATATAAAAAACATACTTCCTTAGGCCCCCGGAAAGGAGAATTGGATCTGACTGAAATGTCTCTGTTGCCTCTTGTCCATCATATTTTTCTGTATTTTATTTCTTCTCTCTCTCTCGCCACTTAGGGCCTCGAGAAAAACAAAAAAATAATGGTTGTTTTTCACTGAATACTTGTTGCTGATGGCTCTGGCTTGTAACCTGAGCTGAAGCAGAAAGAAACGCTCTCCCATACAGATCAACGGTTCAAATACACATTCAACAGGTTTTAGAAAGATTTAAATGTTTCTTTTTGCATATGCAAACTAAGCTGATGTTGTTTTTGGTTCTACGTGTTTACTGAATCCTCGAGATTTTGGCTCAAGATCTTTTTTTAATGTTCCTCTTGGACCTTTCCTTCACTCTGATTTTTACCTTCAGGGGAAGGATAAATAACGGCGGGCAAATCAATGTTCTAGCATAATTTCAGTAGGGGGAAAAAAACATCATGAGCTCCAAATAAATAAGTAATTAAGAGAAAAACAGTAACACAATTCCAGTGAGAAAAAAACCCCTCGGCATCCAGGCATAACTCACTTGTTGTTATAAATGTGAAGAGCAGGAGCCAAATGCAGGAAGATGAAAATAGTTTCACTTAGAAGAAGGAAATTCAACAATTTCTGAAAAATAAGGTCCATGGGAGAACCAAGATAATATACAACATGAACACGAGGGAGCAGGCCGCTGGCAGTGACAGAATGATCTGACACAGAATGAGAAAAGTAAGTGGCGTTTATACTGGGTAGCTTGATTAAAGGGCAACTTAATGAGCACCGGCATGTTTCTGGATAGACATCCCTTTGGGTTCTTTGTGCTTACTCATAAAGACATTTTTTAATTGGGCAACATACCCAGATTTGTTGTTGTGTTGTAAATTCAGTGAAAAAAAAAAAAATAAAATATATATATATATATATATATATATATATATATATATATATATATATATATATATATATATACTGTATATATATATATATATATATATATATATATATTATATATATATATATATATATATATACAGGTATATATATATATATATATAAAATTCCCAGTTTTATTTTGTCTTTCGGGTTCAGCAGCTTTTGTTGTCTGTGCTAAACCAACGCCCCACCACAGCATGATGCTGTCACCACCGTGTCCCGCAGTGGGAACGGTGTCTCCATGGCGATGAGCAGTGTTAGTTTTTGCAGTCTTCCAAGCTAAACTAAATTGGTGCTGCCACTGAGCATCAGAGCAAGCTACAACCTATTGAGACACTTCTGTGATTTTTAAAGAAATCTACTGATTACAGCGCTAGGGCAAGAAGAAAACCTCCATGAAGGTAAGTTGCAACATTTAGACAAAATCCAGACCTGACACGATCCTTTACTAGAGCAATCTAATCATTTTAGCATAATTTGACACGACGATGAAGGACAAGGGCAGACTCACGGATTCGCACAGGAATAAAACAGCAACTTTATTTCAGTAAAAAAAAAAAAAAAGGGTCAAACTGACATTAGTGATGACGCATTTTCCAGCAAACAACGTTTAATTGAATTATTTCTGTGTCGACGAAGCTCAGAAACGAATGTTGAAGAAACTAATGGATCCATTTAATTCTCTAACTAGACCAAAATCTGTGCGCTCGGGTCCGGCTGGGAGAGGACGGCGTGTGCAGAGCAAAGACAGGATGCTGCGATGACCAGAGAGCCTCCTGCTTCATCCACAGCCACAGCAGTGGATGAAGCAGTCAAATCACCTGTGCACCTGCTTATTAACAACAACAACAACAACAACAAAAAACAGTGACTCAGCTAATCACTAGGCGAGTTTCTGTCTCTGTTAAACCATTGAGCCGATGTGAGCACTTTGTGGTTTGATGAAAATAATCTGCTCTTTCGATCCGCACTCCACTTCATGAGAAGCATTTCACTTTTTCACTTCACATGCTCACCCTGACCTCTCCTCCAGAGTGACACCTGCGCCCTTGTCAAATGTTGCACCTGAGAATTTGAAGAAATGGACAAAGTGACTCCGGAAGAGGAGCTGCTTTCTCCCAACCTACTTGTAAATAAAGACGGATCTTTTAACTCGTCCTGTGCAAAGCGAGCGTTGCGGGAAGAAAAAATAAAAAATACAAAACTTTCAAATCTTTGTGATTCTGATAAAACCTTCTGCCTTCCTAGAGGATCGGCCAAAAACCCGAGTGACGAAATGAAACGGGCTTTGAAGAATGCATGAGGTTTGTGTCCACGGTTACACAGTCATCATGTTGAAGAGGAAGCTGTGGAAGCAATAGCCCGTGTTACGTCTTATCGCTGAAGGGCTTTCATTTCACAGAGCAGCGAGCGGTTTTATCAGCTGCCATTACGACGTTATATTGGCCGCCATGAATTTCACAGAACGCGGGATCGCATCAAAATCTGCAGGCAGAAGAAAGAGTTACTGTCCATGTCTGCTTTATCACACGGAAGGTGAAAGGAGGCAAAGCGGATGATTAGATTTGCTCTACTTTGACGGATCTTCAAATCGATCGTAATCTGAGCAGTGAGGGGTAAATAACGACGCGCGATTTGTGTAAAGACGCAGCACGCAGTCTGTTTGTTATTTGTAACTCTATTGTGTCTACGGCCAGATTTATATGTTTTTCACAATCGCAGGAAGACGTTTTAATTAAGCCGCGCGAAATCTATTCCGCGTAAAACAGAGGCGGTTATATGTAGATGTGAAAGTAATGAAAGTAATTCGTCCAACATTTCCTTCCCGAGTCGCTGACCAAAGCAGACGAGACCCACTCCAGGGAAAAGGTAGAACTTCAAGTGAAATTCTTTGATTCCTCGATTGATATCGTGCAGTTTGTTTGCTCCATTAAGATTCAGGTGAACAGAGAAGAACACGTTGATGTTCCTGTCTGATCAGATTTTACATATACCAACATGTCTCTGAGTTTCATCCAACTGAGGCAGACATTTTCACATGAGCAGCGAGGAAAGTTCTGGCATCTTGTTCCTCAAAAGACTTTTCTTTTTTTTTCCCCTGAGCAAAGATGAATGGCATGTTTGTCTTCAATGGAGAGAAGGATAATGGAAACTGGCTGCAAGGAAGGTGTTGGGTTAACTTGCCCTTAGGGACAAGCGTGTGTGTGGAAAGCTGTTTGTCTTTTGTCTCTCTGTGATGGACTGGAAACGTGATCAGGGTATACATTTTCTTGCACCAACATACTGTCCCCACCAACAGGCTCCCCACAGAAAACATAAGCTGGTACAGATAACAGATGAATGGACGGACGCTTGTGAGACAAATGGTTATAGAGAAAGAGTCACACTGCCAAGTGCTGCATTACTAACTGAGCCCGATGATCCATGGAAGTTTTCAGGAAGAAAACTCTTCCTGAAAAGGTCCTCATGTTGCCATGAGGACCTTGTAACCTCACAATTAGGACAAAGCTTTCTCATTTTGTGGCGCTGCTACATTTTAGCGGACGAAAGGTGCGCTACCCGAACCGCTGACGCCCTGCTCTGCTGTTAAAGCTCAGTTCCATCACATGTTTGTATTTTCCATCCCTTTCAAACCACTAAGTTACACAGAACAGCTCTAGAAACATTTCTACAAAGTCACATTTTCTTAGCGCTGGCAGCAGCTAAGCTAAATGTGGATAAAGTATTCAAAACATGGCGATTTCCTGCTGTTGTAGTCAGCTGCATCGAATCGCTGAAATTCATAAACAATTATATTTCATAAATAAATATATTTTATTTTTTACATTGTAAAATTGTGTTTGCAATACTTAGCAAATGTGTTAATTTGTCTAAGTTAACTCTTACACCTAACTGGTAAAGTTTTCAGCATGTTTTATTTTATTGTACAGTTTTCAGGGTATCTTATTTTATTGTAATGAATTCACTGAACTTTGAACCTGCTGTTTTACTTCAAAACATTTAAACAACCCTGCGATAAGCCTTCCTTACCCAGGTCTTTGGTATTATGTGGCTGCAGCAACAGCCTTCATGATTTAGTTTCATTCCTGCTAACTTTCTTCAAATAACAGCAGCACTCAGCCACCACACTAAGAGCACGAACAAAACGACACCCCATCTAGCAAGATGGACAATTTACAGCTCCAAGTACCAACAACAGCTGTGCACACACTACACAGCAATCTCTCTAGACCCACACGGCTGGTGCTGCTACTCTTCCTAGTGCTATTTGATCTCAGAACATCTGAAGAAAGAAACTACTCCACTGATGATATTGCGGCAAGAGAAGTACTATCTTTTTCTCAGTGTGTATATGTTTTAATATGCAGGTGGTTGAGACAGTATTTGAACCCTACGGTGATTTCCAGTGTCCACCAACAAACAAAAGCCTTTCCTCTTTGATTTTATTCAAATGCAGAGAGGCAGAAAAGCAACAAGTCAGAAAAAGAGCAATAGATGAAAGTTATGACTTAATCCTCCATCAAAGGATGGAAACCTTTCAGACAAACCCAGCATTAGAGTGTTGTTTTCTGAAGCTGGACAGACATTTTTACATGACAACAAACCAGGGTTATTTTGAAACAAATTCAAATAAAAAAGTGAACTTTTACATCTGAGAATAGACGATGATACTGTATGATCGTCATACCATTTTCTGATGCTTTCCACTGCAAACCTACAGCAGCGTCGCCAGGGATAGGGTGGTTAATTTGACCAATAAGTGACTAATAGCGGTGGGTGAATCGATCCAAAACATCAATCCAAGTCAGGAAAAGTGAAAATATGCATTGTGCACCTGACTAACACCTACATCAAATAATAGTGTGCTTTTTCTTGAATGATATTAGAGCACCTACAGCAGAAAAAAAAATATCATTTTGAGCTTTTATTGCATCAAACGACCCACAAGCTGCATTTACTAACATTCAAACAATTACGAGGCCATTTGTGGCTGAAGGACATGACTTTGGTTCTATCATCTGAACTAAAAAAGGACACAAATGGCCAAAGCAATAGTAGATCACAGCCAGTTAGCAGCTCTGGACTATCGAGTGCAAAATATAAATAAATAAATAAATAAAAATATATATATCCTAAGTCATTTTAACTGTAATTAAAAAAATGATTAAAAATATGAACAGAGAGAAAGACCTTGATAAAGACAGCACTCAGAAACTTTGCCACAGCCATTTTTAAGACTACTTTGAAGAAAAAAACTTATTCTGTGTGCATTAGTCGCTCAGTCTGAAGCCACTGAGGTTTCTTTTGTGGCTTCTGTGCCACTTTAATTGTCAATCTACTGTATAAACTGTTTCGCCTCACTGTCAGGAAATTGTATTAATGTACATTTATCGTTGACTATAACTATAAAACTGTTAACCAATAATCGGAGGTTTTTAATTTGCAACCGCAATTTCTAAATGCATTGGAGAAATAATAATAATGAAACATAAATGTGCTTTTCAGCACTGCGACACATTACACTGGCTCTGCATACATTTGCACAAGAAAAACAGTTTTAATGTGGTTTGATGGCCTCTGGTTTGTGTTCCAGCAGATGTATTGATCAGTCTGGGCAGGCGGACGCTTATTATGCAGAGAGGTTTCTTACTGAATTACTAAAAGCAGCGCCATAAATTTTAATTTGTCAAAAGAAACAGTCACTTTGACTTCAATTTGTATTTCACCGGAAACATCCAGCTGTTGATGATGTGACTCATTTGAACAAAGCTCTGCAAAATCACTGACCACAATTTCTCCAATACAAAGAAGTCACAACGCCAACGTTGGATGATGGATAATGATCGCTACCGCCGTGGCTGAATTATGAATGTATTATCTTATGTAACTGTTTGCATTAGTCGTTGCCATGATTTTCCATGACTTATCCCGAGAACGACCTTATTTGTGTGTGATTTTAATTCCATTTTGTATTTAATGGAAACACCACAACTGAGAAATTGTGTTTTTTTTTAGACTTGGAGAATATAGACAAAATGTATGCATATTAGAAATGAAAGTGCAGCTATTGTATAAAACAAGAGTATAAAACATGGCTCCAATTTTGCCATACTTATAAGTTTTTTTAAAGCGGAGCGTAAAGGACTCTGTGATCAATGCTTTGTTGACAAAGACAGTTCAGAAACTCAATCTGGGATTTGGCAACAACTGCCTGCAGGTGAGGCAGGAGGCTTTAAATGGAAAATGTCTTAGAGTACTCTGCAAGCTTTCACAACACCCTTGATTCGACAAACTGTTCCTGCTGAATATATATACACTAGAACTCTGTTTATTGTGACATCTGGCAAGCAGAAGAAAAATAAAACATAAGTACCTGCAGAAACATTTAATTTCTCTCCACTTTGAGATTTTTTTTACATGTATCTGTATAGATCAAACAAAAATGTAACAGAACCTTTTAAATTACCTTCACAAAAACATATTTTTTAGCAAACCAGGTCAACAACCTTGAAACACCTGCATCTAAACAAGAACTACAAGTATAAATTGTGCAGAAAATAAAAATCATTCATCATTCCAAAAATAAAATAAAAGAGTATCTACATTTCTATTATGAAGTGGAACTAACAAAGGAAGAGCAAAATCAAGTAAAACTTTAGAATCCATTTCATTCTCACGCTGCCTCTGATTGGTTGATTAGGCCCTCCTGAGGTCTCATCCCTGAGCAACTACATCAGCTGAGTCCTGATACTCCGAGGGAATTACAGCCTTGCCCACCTGGGTCAGAGAGAGGCCTGACTCACTTGTCAGACTAGGTTGCAACAAGTGTTTAACCGGCAAGGACAACGTCGCAACAAATTCATTTTAGAGGCTTAATGAAGCAGGAGATTTGGAGATGAGTCACATAAGATGAGATGATGAGTCACTTGGGGAGACTTATTGTTTGATGGCTGGGAGGAGGAGACTTTTGCTGAGCGAACTTAGATCCTACAATGAAAAGGAGGGGATGGAAGTGAAGAATGAGACCATGAAATACAGAAGGAGGGTGATGAGGAAGAGGAGAAGTGATGAAGTGATGCCAAGCAGGGGGAAAGTGAGAAAGAAACTAACTGAAGCTAACTGAGATTGATGGGTGAGCTGGGTATCACTACAAGGCTGGGTTGGTTTCTTATTGCTCTATTGTCATTTTGTAATTTTTTTCTAAAGCTGTTCAAGATTAAAACCTTTTTCCAGTCACCCAGGACATTTATTGATGTAATTTTGTAACTTCTTTTGTCTGCGTTTCCTTTCATATATAGCCCCGTTTGTGAGACCAAATGTTGAGCATTCGGACAAATGAACGTCTGAACATTCACAGTTTTCTGAGCCACAGTGAACACAACATCAAGCACATTAGTTTTAGTTCAGCTGAGAAACAGTAGCCCACCTAGGGAGACACAGTAAAGCCTCATTTGAGTCAAAGAGCAGAACTGGAAACAAAGAATAAGGAGATTTCTCACCAGGATGTCAGTTCAGTGTTTATGTCCCTGTGATTCATGTAAAATAACTTCTCCAAATGGGAAAACAGCAGATGTCTCCACCCCAGGGTAGCCAATTTTTACAAATTAAAATACAGAACACCCGCCAGTGTTTGTGGGTTTTTTTTGTTCTGTTATTTGTTCCGCAGACTTTGGGATTTTTATAGAAACTAATACTGTAAATCATAAAGGAAGATGTTGCAACTTTTGGAACTGCTAGAATGTGAGTTTACACAGGCCCACGAAAATAAGCCAACATATACGAGGTGAGAGGAATTTGAGAATATACAAGACTTTGTGATCCTATTTCATAATGGATGCAAAATCAATTTATATTTTCATTTTAATCATTTAATCCCAAATATGCGACCTGGTACCCATAAATAATGTTATACATGCCTTTAATTACATCTTTGCATAATATAAAAAATCAAAGTCAGAAACTTTTTTGCTCAGGAGAAGGCAGTAAATCAGTGACTCAATGTGGCTAAGTCAATTAGCCGCCATTTTGCAAAGATAACAATTGACCTTTGGGCATTACAATCTGAAGTAGACTATCTCAAATTACATGATGAGACTAAACTATGTGACAGTCAACAAAAATAAAGTCTTAAAATGGAAATTAATGAGTTGTGTATTTTAGGAAGCAATCAGTTCTGGATGCAGTTAAAACTCCACAAAACATTTTACTGCAGGAAACTCTCTCCCCTCCTGACCTCTGCAACAAATCAACAGCTGTGTTCACCAAGTCATTAATATTGTGTTGCAGCAAAGCTTATCTTTTAAAATCAGATTTTTGTTTTTGTTTTAAGTATGTGGGTGAATAAGCAACATTTGTTTCTGAATACAGGTCAAAAATATTGCATCTCACTTTAACGATTTTTCTCCTTCATGTTGTTTTTCATCACAAATTCTTCTGTCTGGTTGGAAATTCCTGTTGCCAAACTTCATCTTGAGACTTTTACACAGTCCACCTTACATATCCTTCACATCATGGGTAAAAGGATTCAATACATCTGGCCAAAAGGGATCATAACTCATGGTTTACACTAGATGAGTGATAGATTTGCTGTTTGGGTTGATGAAAAACGTAACAGGCAGCTGGAGGAAGAAAGATTACATCTTTTGAGCTGTAATATCATCCATCCATAGAGGCAAAAGTGAAGTAAAAATAAAGCTGTTTAAGGTAACTTACAAAAACAATTTCATGCTCCAAAACTCCAAGAAGGCGCGAGCTGGAGATAGTTACACCTAATAAATCCAAAAACAAACTGGGAGCAGCAGAGAGGAGTGGCGGAGAACCGGGGGACCACGAAAAAACAACGACAACCACAGCTGAGAAAGAGAGCAAACAGGCAGACTGAGGGACGAGAAAGAATAACAGAGGAAGAGTGAAGCAGACACAAAGAAACCACAGACCCAGGGGGAAAAGACCTGACAATAATCTAAGAGAAATAAATCAAACTGTGCAAACAACAGAATGCAAGAATAAGCTAAGACACTAAACAAAAAGGAATGGGCCCATACGCCAAAACCGAAGTGACAACTGAATATTTGCAAGACTTTTTCTAACAACAATAAACCCAGAAGCAATGAGAGAGGAACACGGAAAACCAAAACACAAACACCTGTGGTGATTTGACAGTTTATTTATAGCTACTTAAAATTGTAGAATAAATTGCATTGCCTCATTTGGCTTTAAAATAAGGTGTGATTCTGTTTTTAAAGGGATGAGAGACACCAGTAAAAAATACTTTATTCTAAAGAAACAATCATTGCTGTCTTTTTTCTTCTGTAAGAAAGAAAGATTTCTAGTTCTCTGTGTGCCACCTTCCCTTATATTTCTGGTCCACACACACACACACCTACCTGGACTACACCTGAGATTCATGAAGAGTACAGAGTCTCCGGTACAGAGAAGTGTGAGTTAGGCGTTAAAATACCTGATACCTAGGTATCTAATTTAGATATCAGGTTCTAAATTAGTACATAAAATCCCTTTCCTTGGATTCCTGAGAGACAGATAAACTATTTAAACATCACAGATTGTTTATCAGACTCCAAAGCGCCTTACGCTGCTACATTTAGTCATTCATGCACACATTCACACACCGATGGTGGTGATAAGCAGCACTGTAGCCACAGCCGCCCCTGGGGCAGACTGACAGAAACAAGGCTGCCATCCAATCAGAGCCAGCAGGCGTCGGGGGGAAGTGCCTAGTCCAAGGACACAGAGACTTCATCAGGGTGAAGTTGCGATGATCTTCTCGCCCTCTGGAGCTGCGCCCCTATGCATTGCATACCCTGCATACCCACTTTTTGCGCCACTGTCTTTGGTTACCTAGCAACAACTTGTTGAGGAACTTACGCAGCAGCAGTTTTAGGTTTCCCCACCTTGGCCTCACAAGTGCTTAAAATTAAATTAAACAGCTCATTGTCTGGGTCTCTTCTTTGAGTTTGTCCAAGAAAAGCCATTGACTGAGGAGAACATTCAACATGGCTTCCATGTCCTTCATTGTCGTGTTGTTTCTGTGTGGTACGCAGATTACATCGCATTACTTTTGAAACTCTGGAGCCTTCCTATGTACACCCATTAAAGCTCTCACCCAGTTGTAATGGGGTAGAGTTGAGCCCAAACAACCAGGGAGGCTGTCCGGTTTTCCGTCTCCTCCGTCTCTCCGGAATGTGACCGGCAGGCAGAAATAAGAACCCCACTGGATCTTCCATCTTTAAACACCTGCCAGTCTCACCTGCTTTAACTCCCCAGTAAGCCCCACTCATTATTATTCCACAGTCTTACACTAACCTTTCACTAACCTTTGACCTCTCCTCCTCCTGAATCCTGAGTGCCCTCCAAACTCTACTCTTTCCACGTTCCTTGTGAAAATAAATTATTCTTTGCCTCTACTTCTGCTGTCGGGCCTAAAAATGTTGCCTGCGCCGGAGTCTGGCTCCCAAAAAGAAAGAAGAAAAATAAGAAACAACTTTTGGCGAGAAAATCTGCTACATTGGTGAAAAAGAAAGAAAGAAAGGGAAGCAGAAGCCTGCATGCAGAAAAAAGTTGAAGGATTAATTTATCTGTACTATAGCAGAAAACACAAATCCAGTTAAAATGAGCTCGACCATTGTAGGAGAATAAACTTTTAAGTCGTATTTCCGCCGATTTAAATTGGACGACAAGTCGATGCAGACACTAACACAGAAGTTAAAACTTCTACATTAAAATATTAAAATTTACATCCAAAGCTTTGTGCCGCTCTGACTTTCCTTTTGTATCAAGTGTATTTTGTTTTTCATGAGAAAACGTAAATGGGTTCAGAAAGTCAACATGTCCTGTGTCTTGAATAAATTTACTCCTTTGACTGATTTCTCGCCTCTTTCTTCTCCGTTCGCTCCAGAAGTCAGCAGTCTGCTGGCTCGCACTGTAATTCCAATCACTGCAAGGAGACGTCTAACCGAGAGAAACCTGCTAAAGTGTTTTCTGATTGGAGTCATGGCTAATAGTTTAGTGAAGAAACGGTTCTCGTTTCCTCGGGGAAAGTTGAAAAGGCTAAACAACTCTTGTCAAAACTTGGTGATGTGCCTCGACTGTTGTGCTGCAGTTAATCTTTCCTTTCAGCTACATATTCTCTAATGATAATTATACCTTCATTTTGTCTCTCAGGGATTCTGGACTTGAATATATAAATATATCTAGTTCCCATTCTTTTTCATCGCATCCTGTCGTATTTAACCATTTCTGATTGCGGGTCAAGAAATGTTATGTGAAAACCTTTATTCTGCATTCTGTTCTAACCTTTTATGCAGCAGATGGAGATACTAATGTAAGTAAGCGGTAATATAAGTGCAGTAAGGTTAGATTTCATAAAAGGAAGAGAGTTTTCAAGGAATGGAAATAATTAAAGCAATGTCCGATCTGATCTAAGGTTTATAAGGAAATAAATTGCATTTTTTTTAATCTCAAGGCTTTCTAAACTGATTGTGGTGGAGATAAAGTGGCCGTTGTGCAGGACTGATTGAATTGACCTCTGGTACTAAACCATAACTACACCTCTTTCTTCTCTTTCTCTTCCTCTTTCTTTGTCATTCTAAACATCCGTTCAGGCTCCAGCTTGTTTCCTTCACCATGGTTAGACGCCTCAATGCAGCCAGTTTCTGCTAGTCCATGGGATTGTTCAATATTTATGCTCATAAGCAACTGAGCAACTGAGTGTTACTAATAAAGCAGGCTGTGTGTTTAATTTGCGTATAATTTGGATGATAATGCTTCCTGTTCACGTAGCAATGTTGTGACTGTGTTTTTATAAATTGTGCTTGTGCATTTTCTCGTTCAAAGGCATCGTGCAAGAACTGGATGTATAGATAGTTTTAACACCTGGGATGGTCCTGATCGGTTGCTAGGAACCCCAGGGTGCTTAGCAACTCCTCAGGTCATTCCTGTCCTGTGATCCAAGGTCAAAAGCTGCTCAAAACACAAAATTACAAAGATTCACCCACACTGGATTTGAGGTTTTTTTTTTTTGAGCTGCAAAATTCTTTCAGTCTTTAAAAACAATACTGTAACATTTTTAAATTTCTCAAATTTCTTTCTGCTCCGCAGGCAAGATTGCTGCTTCTGATAGGAAGACAAAAACTACGTCAAATGTTATTAATTAAAACTGATTTAATGGCAAGAAGTTACTCGACACATGGGAAAAGCTACATGAAATATTAAGATTGTACAAGAACAAATATTTCCAGACAAAATGTACTGTCCAAGCTAGAAGAAAAAAGGATGTCAGATATGACAGATCCTTACCAGAGACCCTCAAATGCCTCCATGTTTTTTTCAGGAAAAATGAAACATTTACTTTGGACGGAGGTCTGGATGTGTGTGGGTTTACGCGTAGATATCTCAATGTGAAGTTATTTACAAAGCAACGCTCAGAACTTCACCGAGCGCCGAAAATAAGCGAAACTCATGATTTCACAACCTGATCAGCTAATTAACTCAAAACACCGGCGAAGGTTTCCTGAATCTCTCAGTCTGGGTCAGTCACAGGGAAGACTGCTGACAGCCATAAACACCATTCACAAGGAGGGAAAGCCACAAAAGGTCATTGACGAAGAAGCTGGCATGTTATTGGAAAATTGAGTGGAAGGAAGAAGTGTAGGAAGAGGAGACCAGCAACATGAAGTATTCTGATCTGGAGAGGCTTGTCAAGAGAAATCCATTCAGAAGATCCAATGTATATATATAAAAAAATATAAAAATCCCTTCTCACCCTGCGGGGGTGGTCTCTCTCTTTCATCCTCTGAGCTCGGGTCCTCTACCAGAGGCCTGGGAGCTTGAGGGTTCTGCGCAGTATCTTGGCTGTGCCTAGTACTGCACATTTCTGGACTGAGATGTCTGATGTTGTTCCTGGGATCTGTTTTAGCTACTGCTCCAGTTTGGGAGTTTCTGCCCTGAGGGCCCCGATGACCACAGGCACCACTGTGGTCTTCACCTTCCAGTTCTTTTCCAGTTCCTCCCTGAGGCCCTGGTATTTCTCCAGTTTCTCATGCTCCTTTTTCCTGATGTTGTAGTCACTTGGTATAGCTACATCCACCACAACGGCTTTCCTCTGTTCTTTATCCACCACCACAATGTCCGGTTGGTTCTCCATCACCATCTTGTCTGTCTGGATCTGGAAGTCCCACAGGATCTTAGCTCGGTCCTTCTCCACCACCTTTGGGGGTGTTTCCCACTTCGATCTCGGGGCTTCCAGTCCATATTCTGCACAGATGTTCCTGTACACTATGCCCACCACCTGGTTATGTCGTTCCATGTACGCTTTCCCTGCCAGCATCTTGCACCCTGCTGTTATGTGCTGGACTGTCTCAGGGGCCTCCTTGCACAATCTACACCTTGGGTCTTGTCTGGTGTGGTAGATCTGAGCCTCTATTGCTCTGGTGTTTAGGGCCTGTTCCTGTGCAGCCAGGATGAGAGCCTCTGTGCTGTCCTTGAGTCTAGCTTTGTCCAGCCATTGGTAGGATTTCCTGATATCAGCCACTTCAGTTATTTGTCGGTGGTACATCCCATGTAGGGGCTTGTCCTCCCATGATGGAACCTCTAGCACCTCATCCTCTGTTCCCAAAGACCTGGAAGGTGAAGACCACAGTGGTGCCTGTGGTCATCGGGGCCCTCGGGGCAGAAACCCCCAAACTGGAGCAGTGGCTAAAACAGATCCCAGGAACAACATCAGACATCTCAGTCCAGAAATGTGCAGTACTAGGCACAGCCAAGATACTGCGCAGAACCCTCAAGCTCCCAGGCCTCTGGTAGAGGACCCGAGCTCAGAGGATGAAAGAGAGAGAGACCACCCGCAGAGGGTGAGAAGGGAATTTTTATTAAGTGTATAGAAATGTACAGTACATGCTTTTCAGAAGTCTGACATTTTTTTGCTTAAAATGTTAGTTCTAATCTAATGTCCTGAGCATTCTGGGTTTTGTTTAGCTATAAGAAATAATCATCAAAATTCCTTGATATAATTGGCATGTGTAATGAATCTCTGTAAAATGGCCATTTCTGGGTTGAACTGGCAAGAAACACTGCACTCTGTGCACTATTCTAATTGGATGTGCCATAAGGAGCAGCAGAGGCATAAGCCACAATCACCAGAACTACAAGAAACGAAGGCCTGAATAGACGACAAAGAAATAGAAGCTTCTCTCATTGGCAGGAAAATTCTGCAGATTGCACAATGCAGATGAGAAGCCCGTGTCAGCCGGACGGGGAAGCAGCAGCGAAAACCTTTTAGAGAGAGAACTAAGAAAACAGTAGGAGGCCGACTTTCACACTGCTGCCATAACTCGTAGTTAAGCAACGTTCAAGCATTCCTGGGGTAATGGTGGATGATCCTCCATGGTGTCTGTTTCGGTTGAATGTAGTTGGTTCTCTTTTTGACACGTGAAAATCCACATGTGTGCTTCAAATCAAAGCATTGCAGCGGTAACAGACACGTATATGTATTTGGTGTTTGGAGTAGGAGGTATTAGGTGTTGGAGTGCTGATTAAAAAGAAGAGCTGGGTTTAGAGCTGATTGCTGGATTGTTCACTCTTGTGCAGAGGAGGGCCGGTAATTGGACAGTCGGGGAGATGTGGGCTTTCAACCAACTGCTGGGCTCCTCATGCTCACAGAATATTTAAAACGAAGTCGCTGCAGCTTTGAAGACTGTGTTTATCGCTCGAATGTGGAGCATATTAGCAAAACTGTCAATATTGGCTGTGTGTGTGTGTGTGTGTGTGTGTGTGTGTGTGTGTGTGTGTGTGTGTGTGTGTGTGTGTGTGTGTGTGTGTGTGTGTCATTTACTCTTCTGAAATCACAACCCCACTGGAGCTGGTGACAGTTTCGCAGCTGTCGACTCTGAAGCATCTGCAACTGCATTTCCCTGGTGAAATCTCTCTGGTCACAGGTTCTACTGTTAACCCCGGACCTTGATTTAAGCTGATTAAATTCTTCCTTGAGCCGCTGTCGTTAACTGTCAGTAATTTCAATTAGCCACGTGCAAAGTTAATTAGCTACAAGCAGATTGGAAGAGAACGAACGTGACATTGTATAAGGATTTATACTGTCGTCTGTTTCTGGGGTAATTATTCTGCTAAATGTTAAGTGTTGCCTTCAGTGACTCTTCACGCCAACCCGTCCAAAAAGGGTTCATGTTGTGAGAAACAACTCCGTGTTGAGACAGCTTGACGTTGTAACTCCGACTGCGGTTCTTATTTCTGCAAACAAAGACTCTGACAGCTCTTCTTTCTATATTGTGTCAGCAGTGATATTTCTGGGTCTGCTTCCTCTGTGGTTCTGTGTCTGTTTCTATTCCGACTCTGTCTGCTGTCTTATTTCAAACACCAGCCTCGACTTACTGAGTTAGTTCAATAAATAAGAGTCTTTTCCTGTTGTTTGTGTATTTAAAAATGTTTTTTTTTTTTTTTAAGTTCATTGGCTGAACAGGAGCAGGAACAGGAACCGACCTGGCTAGCAGCCGATGAAGAAGGACTCAACATATGAGGTGTTTTTTCTTGAAAACTGTTTTTAATAACTACATTGCAATATCCCAAACAAAATCAAAACACACATTGATAAAGCCGACTACTCAAATAAATTAAAGAGCGGCAGAGCTAGCAGCTACAATCGGTTGTGTCCTGCAGAGAACATCCTCATTTGACATTTAGGAAAAAGGGAAGAAATATGAAAACTTGAAAAAGTTCACTGGTTTTAATTCTCTGCTTGTCGTCAAGAAAAAAAGGGGGGGGAGGAAAGTCTTACAAGTGAAGCTGCGGTATAGCAATTCTTAATAAGGCAATGACAATATTTGAAAAGGCTCCAAGGTGAATATTTTTGTTAAGTAGAAAAGAGGTTGAAATGTTATTTGCAGCAGTGTTCTTGTGAGATTTATAAGGTCACCATGATAAGACCCAAAGCAAACGTTATATAGGAAAGTTTCTTTTTCGACAGTAGAGGAAAAAAACAACTTTATCTTATTACATTTTTTACCTCCTCATTTCCCCATCAGTCAAGCATTGCTCGTCTTTCGGCAATGTTTTTAAAAGCTGATGTCCACTGTCTATCTTTTGAGCTCCAACTCAAAAGACAAAATAATATTTATCTACAATTTCCAGAGCTTTAGATGTGGATTAGGTGGGAAGTTTTATTGTTTTTTTGGTGGGCTTTTGGACACGCACACTCTAGTCAAAACCACAGTCCTGTTTTATATGTGGGTATAAATGCTGCATCTTTGCTCAAAGTCATAAATAATCCCGACTTTAGCGCCAAATGGCACTAAATTATTAAGAGCTGGGTTTTGTGGTTGAACCAAAATACAGATAGGAACTGGAAGTTGTCAAAGAGAGAGAAAGGGAAGAACATTGAGGACAGAAAAAAAGACGTGCTGAGATGCACCGGCTCTCTCTGCCATCACAAGCATAACATGTGGAGGAGGCAGGACGTTTCCTTGAAATCTGGGTAATTGCTGTGTAGACATGACAGCTTTCTGTGCCTCTCCTGTTTGTAATTTAAGGGGTTAGTTTGGTTCCCCATGTGAAATAGTGGAGTTAGTTTATGAGGTTAATTGATGTAAAACTCCATACACTGATGCTTGTGCTTTTTTTTTAACTCCTCCTCCTCACCTCCAAAAAACAATATCAGGATTTTTTTTTTGCATCCTGATGAATACATCACGCATTTGAACTGGAGTCTGATCAATTCCGATCATCCAGGCTCTTTGGAGGCATGCATTAGATCTTTGTTGCTGCAGCCGGAGCGGTGATGATTTGCACACAGCTGCTGTGGTGCCAAGAGCGCCACTGTAAAATAGCCTGGAGCTCTGGCAGCGTTCCGTTTGCATAGTTAGGTTGTTATAAGGCTGGTGTGGCCTGGCCCCAAAACATTATGGGATGGCAGAGCTATGATGCTGTGCTCAGGGCACACAGCCCTCAATCCAGACATGCTGCATCCACAGCAGACCCTGCACACACCGTCCGTCCTCTCGCTAGTTTTAAACAGCAAGTTGCGGTCTTAGTCTGGTGTAATAATGGCTTACAACACTATTTTGGGTCTGTCCACTATAGTGTTTTCTTATCTTTCATAGTTTTATTTAGAAGAGTGGGTTTTAATTGGGTCTCTATGCAGCCTGCTCAGACCACAGCACTTTAATAAGAAATTTAAAACAAAAAAGTGTTTTCAACTATTTCTCCACACAAAACGTTTTTTTATCCTTGAGTGTAGGAAAAATTTTATGCTTAAATGATGTCTGGGTTAGTATTAAAAGACATCTCAAACTGATGTTGGAGAGAAAAAGCAGCAAAAGATCAAATGGAGTTTTTCGTCGAACTGCTGAAAGCTGGCAGAAATGTTGACGACTATCACTTTAAAAGATTAACAGAAAATCTGGTACCTGGTGCAGAATACATTCATTTATTTGGTGTTAGTTGCACATTTTAATTTTGTGGATACTGACTGCTGCTGTGATAATTTTAATCTCCTCCAACGTATTGGTTTAGTCATTATTTCTATCTAAACAGTGAAAGCACGAACGATTTTGTTGTGCATCAGGTATTGCTGCCTTGAAATAGTTCAAATTTGCTGCAGTTTGAGTAATACTGGAGCAAATCATCTTTTTGAAGATATGAAAACGTGTCTGAGCAGAAAAATCATGTTATCTTAAAGCTATCAGGGTAATTTTAAAACATGGTAGCAAAAAATATTTCTGTGAGGCTCATAGATGTGAGCAGTAGGATAAACAGCAGTGTGAATGAAAGTATAGTGTTAATACTGCAGTATCACAAATGTTATTTGTCACTCGTTCAGACAAAAATTAACACAAACACACAGGATTACACACAAGGTAGTCAGCAAGATCTGTGCCAGCATTTGTTTACATTCCTTCTTTTAGTAATCCCTGGCATTTCCTGCAAAATGACATCATGCAGGTCGTGTACAAGCTACAATCTGCTGGTGCCAGATCTCATGCTGTTATCTGATGTGACACACCGGCCATTATCTCGGACACAAATATCCTGTTCACTTCTCTGATGCAAACAGATTTAAAAAAAAAAACACTCTGTAGCTTTTCCCTGGTTGAGTTCTTTCCTGCCATGTTCCACTGCACAGATTAAACATGGAGAACTCTGTTAGCTCTTCTCCAGGCATCCCAGCTGAGACATGGTGGTTCAGCAGGCAAGCGGCAGGGAAATGACTCATTATCATTACTGTGGTCTATATACAGTGTGCAGCTGCAGATTGAGATTTTTAATGTGTACTTTTGTGTTACATGTTTTGGGTTTAAGCGCGGTGCATCTCCCCACACGTCTTGTTTTTAGGCACCAAACTGAGAACACCTTCGGGTGCACGCTGTGGAAAAGGAATCCGGTGGAAAGTTGAGAAGCCAGAACACGAATGGTTAGCAAAAATGTCTATCTCTGAACAAGACTTGCACAAGCCCTTAACCATGACATTAGGCTGAACTACAACAACCTTTTTTTTTTTTCTTTTTTTAAACAGAGATGATATCAGAGATGATGTTCCTGGCAATGTTTATGACTGACCTATTTTTTTGATGAATGCCAACACATCAATAATGCTCTTTAAAGGAATGATCAAATTCTTCTAATTTAGAACTTATTTATAAGTAGTTTTTAATTTTTAACCCATTTAATCCCACCGGCAACAATTGCTGCCAGACAATTTTTTTTCTAACTTCCGGAAGCTATAGAAGAATTGTTTTGACTTTTGGCAGCTAATTGAAGTTTTAAAATCAAATAATAGAGTGTCTACTCTAAGCAATATCAATGACATGCATCTAGTGTGAAAGGTCACATGACAAGAACTCTTTACTTCCTGCCTGTGATGCTGGAGGTAACTGTCTGTCAAACATGTACAAGTAGAATATTTGAATAAACAAATATAAATTAAATATTTTGTATATGTTAGTAGGTTTTCATGAAATGTAGTCAAAATAATTTTAGATACAATTTCAGTCCTCATGCTAAGCAAATGACAATGTATTAGCTTAAAGTGCATGAGAGCATCTTTATTTGCTAACATTAGCACGAGGGCTAATACTAGGACACTTATGTTCAATCTAGAATTGAAGTTTAGCTTGTAAGTTAAAATGCTATTGTTACCTAAACAGATAATTGGCCAACATTGATTGATTCTATTCAGTTTAGAAATATTTGCTTTTAGGTCAAAAAATAGCTTAAAAGCTATTCAGACACAGGTTCAGCAAGTATACAGGCTTTCAATAGCATTTTAATTATCAACCTAATCATTTCAATATGCAAGTGTTTAGCCTTTATATACAAATTGGCTATAATCTAAGATTAGGGTTATCTTTACCTCCAGTCTCTGAGAGTCTTCCTTTGTACCAGAGATCCCTGGACTTTTAATTAGTCTAATTGTAATTAGAGGGAATGCCTTTAGCATTCATACTAACATGATATAGTAAACAATCTATTAACATCAACTTGTCAGCAGCAACCCCCCCAAAAAAATATGCTTTATTGCTGCTTACTAGGAAATTTCTATTCGATGGTAATAGAAATAATCAGCATAATCTGTGAAAAAATACACATTCAAATTCAGCTGAAAAATAATTAAAAACTCTAAAGGAGAACAGAGAAAGATGAATGAAGAGAACCGTATTGTATAATTTCCTGGAAGCTCAAGAAGCAAGAAAGTAGAGTAACATCTGACACATGATTCTTCAAGAAAATAAATCCTGCTTTGTTTGAGAATAGAGGAACAAAAAAAAAAAAAGAAACAAAGCTGCAGCCAGTGGATAGGCAGTTTCCTCTCGAGGGAAAAAAATAAACACCTGTGTGCCATTTGTTTGAAATATTGCAGGACTGGTGTTTCATCATGCAACAATTACAGGACATTGTGTCCGGAGGACTTCAAATCTATAAATAGCTTATTTTAAATCATTGGTATGATTCTGCACGGCTTAACTTAAACGGGAAGCAATAATTGATACTACTTTGTACTAAGTAAGCCAACCTAGTAGGAAGAAATCATTGTTACCCTCTGGATTTGAAAAAGCACTAGATCAGGCTGTTGTGGGGACATATGGAGGTATTTAAAAACACAACTCAAACTCATCACTTCCTTTTGAGACATCCTGGGGAAAAATGTTTGTGGACCTGCTCAATCTAGTTCAACCTTGAGAAAAATCTCTAGATGTATGAAGATGCTGTGTTCATATGTCTCGCACCACTCAGGACGGGAAGATGTTCTGCATCTCGGTGATGAATGCATTTTAATGTGAAATGTGAGTAATCAGCCTGTGAACAAAAGCAAAAAGGCCTTGAGTTAATGCAGGCAGCTGGTGAGAGAGCATCATTTTCCTCACGAGTTGTTTACCGTATCGGTAAACAAAAGCCAATACTCTAATAGCAATTTCTATAAGTCAAATTACAGTTTGTAAATCATAATTTGGGATGCAATCTTCCTGTACTCTGGTTCATGCCTCTTTCTAAGTCCTTATGTTATTCTAGGCTATCTCTGTAGTTAGGCTACTTGAGGACAAACTACTTGTGCTCACTTTGCTGCTTTCTTCTTCTACTACTGCTCCAATTTGTTAGCTCTATGATTTCTTTGAGTTTTTTTTCTCTCCATCTGACATTCAGTTTTGGCTGAAGAGCCTTCCTAGAGGAGGGCATGCGTTGAAACACTGCTGTCAACAATTCAACGTTCTTCCTCTCCTGCTATTAACCGTTTTACTGATCTTTAACTTAGAAAAGTGCACCCACATTATTTCTTTTGTTTCATTTTTGTGCATCTCCTCAGTCCGGTTGAAGCCCCATTTGCTCATCCTGAGCCAGGTTCAAGTGGAGGTTAAAGACGGGTTTCTTTCTTTCCACTTTCACTATGTGCATGCTCAGCATGAAGGACTATCTGTTCAGGAGGAATGAATGTTGCAAATCCATAACTTGATGCAATCCGCTGAGTTTTCTTAGATATGTTCTTTTCTTTAATCGCAAGTCCACAAGTGCAATAGCAATTACATATAAATATGTGTTTATGTGCACATGTGTTTTTGTCAAAATAAAGGGCAAAGAATGGTGACTGAGCAGTCTCTATGAAACCTTGGTGCTAGTAGTGATCCCACTACACTCGTCACTTTGCCAACAGGGATGAAGGTTGGAAAGAGAAAGGCATCAGCAACGACTTTAGAAGCAGCTGCCTCTAAGTCCACAGAGAATTATAAAGACACATTTTTCAAGTGTTAAAAGAATCTTATTCTAAATTGATAAGCATTACTTGCAAGTGGAAAACATTTTGTTAAGATTCGTGTTTTTCTGTGTTTATTGCATCTCCTGCATCTTCTCACAGGAAGATGCAGGCTCAATGTGAGTCTGCATCTTCCCAGTTGATTGCCTCCCAGGTGTGTCTCGTTTCCTTGATTACCTCGTGTGTATTTAGTCTCCCCTGTTGTCTGTGTTCCTCATCGGGTCCTTGTCAATTGTTGTCGTGTCTTGTCAAACGTGTCTTGGTCTGCCGGCGCAGTAGAACTGTACAGTCCTGTGCCGGCTTTAGCTCTTTGTCTCAGTCCTTGTGTTTAGTCAGTTGCTACCGGTGCTGAGCCTCTGTGTTTTCCGCTCTGTCGTGCTGCCTGCCTGTTTTGGACTGTGAGCTAATCATTACATTCATCATCTTCTCCATACCTGGGTCTCGGTGTCATCTCCTCACCACAAACACCCCACCGATCATGACACATTTCAGATGATTGTCAGTTCTACAAGTGGACGCCCCAACAAATCCACACCAAGGTCAGACCTTTAAATTCTTTCAGAAAAACCCAAGAACTGCATGTCAGACTCTGAAAATACAACGGTGAAAAGCCAGGATCAATGGGCATCGGGGGGATTTGGGCACTTCTAAACCAGAACAGCGTCATGTTTGCAATATTGAGTCCAACTAAGTGATGCTGTACTTTTTGAGAGATTGCTTATTATGGAAAATAGATCCTATACTATGAGAAAGTTGGAAAGTAATAAGAGACTCCTGCCAAACTGGGCAGTAAAATGGAGAGACGGATACATGAAAGAAGCATTTAAGGAAATATCACAAATTGGTCAAATATGAGGTTCTAGAGCCAAACAATGACTCAGAGTTCTGGCTGCCTGCCTGAAACGGGACGACGGAGAAGCAGAGGCAAGAAAACAGAAAACAAAACCAACGTTCTCCACGGCAAAACGAAACTCATCTTCCCAGCAGAAAAATAAACAAGTCACACTCAAAGTCGGGACCCAAGAGGAGATGAATGACGACACGGTGGCATCACTCAAAACACCCTCACTAGTTTTAGTAGCTTGTTATAACAATATAGTTCAATATTGAATTTACCATTTTAGCGCAGCTCTCCACAATAGTTAGATAAAACACTTGAATTAGACTCTTTATTGTACCAGTTTATAAATCATACCCTGTTAATAAAGTGAAAGCAGTAAGACAGGAAAATGTGTTTTGAATTGTTGGATTTGATTTTTACTGTGGCAAAAGATTTATTTATTTATTTTTGTAGCAGGCTAAATGTCTCATGTAGCTCTGTGCCTTACAGCTGGAGGTCTCTGTTCAGCACGTCATGGTGCCTTGAAAAATGTATATTATGTCAAGCAAATCACCACACCAGGAGATTAGATCCTCAGGGCGAGATTAAATCTGTGAGAAGTGACAGAATCAAAGACTAAAGCTGTCAGTTTTGAAAACCGCTTCCTTTTCCACGCCCCAGGTCATCATTTAATGCAAATTTTAAACCAGAGCAATCAGCAAAAATGAAATGTTAATGATGCATCTTCCAATTTACTAGAGTCCTGGACATATATGTTGTAATAAAAGGATTCTAAAAGTGCTTTTGCAAGCGTTGCAAATGCAAATTAACACCCGAGAGAAGCCCTGCATGACACTAAAATCATCAATGGAGAAATTATTTGCTTTAGTTGAGTTTTTAGTAAGCAGAAAAGTCACCATTCAAACACGACAAACTTGTTATGCATGATACGAACCGCAGCTGTAATTATTCCTCACCCTGCTGCAATCCTGTGCTGGATTGCAGCAGGGACATTTCCAGTGTCAGAACACAGCAAACACCACAACTCTCCAATGTTTTTCCTGAGCTTTTGTTAAAATAATTCAACTTGAACTGCATCAGCACCAACAGGAAATGAGAAGAAAAGAGACCGGGCAGTGGAAATGTCACTCAAGGCGGTAAATCACATAATGCTCAGAGGGCTGAGGTTTTGTTATTTTTTACCTTAAGCTGAAAAAATATTCATCATGTTGGAGCACAACGTATTTTCAACTTGTCTGTCAAAATTGCAACGGCTCATACACCTTCAAAACAAGGCACATTTAAAGAAAATGGCCACCAATGAAAACAGAAAACAGAATACTTGATTAGCTTGCGTGCAAATGTAAAAGTGTTGTTCTTTTGTCTACTCCTCAAAAAAACAAAAAATAAAAAATTGACATGACTGCTGGGTTAACAACCACCTGTCAGGCATGCAAAGACATTTTTATTTTGCTCTCAGTTATAGCATTCAGTGTTAGCATGGCAACAGAAAAAGACTCTCATCTCCAAGCACTTAGCAAACAAGTCGCAATTCGAAACTCAGTGCGACAAAGGCTTTCTCATGTTCCTCATCTGGAGAGAGTAAACACGTTTCAAAGATTGTAAGGGAAAAGAAGTTCCAAACACCCTTTGAAATGTTTTACTTTAAGTATATATTGATGGTAGTTAGGAAGTGACATAAAAATGACAGTTTCCAAAATTGGTGGCAAATAAAAACCTGAAAAGTGGGTTTACGTTTACCTCTCATACAGCCCCACAAGAACTCCCAGGTGACTTCAATGAAGTACATTTTGAAGTACAAGACCTGCCTTGAGTCTGTCTAACATCAGCTGATTTCAGTTACCAATAAATCCACTTATGCTGTAAAAAATAAAACCCAAAAAACAAAATCATAAGACTTTAACACATGAATTTGAAACGTGTCACCGTCTGGTTCCCTGGGTTTCATAAGGACTTGTAACACCACCTTTTGTTGAAACACCTCTTGGTAATGCACAAGTGGATTATAGTTATCAGTGCAAACACACAGCCAGTGTGAAAGCTGACTGAAAAGGTCATTCAGTCAGAAGCTTGGGGGGATAAAAGCCCTCCAGTCACTTAGGTACATTAATTTCAGACATCAAAAGCTTACAGTTGTGATGTATGAGTCAAAGCCTGCCAGCCTCTGTCCACATTGTTGATCTGCCTTGGTTTTATGTCAGACATCAGATATCCTATGATAGACACGTACCTGTCAGGTGTTGGAGTCGAGAATACGGGAAATGTCGCCATCTGGTGGTCAGGAGCAAGGAGTGGAGAGTGGAAAGGGGAGGGGGAAGGAACGAACCTACAGGCGGTGGCTAGGAACTAGCTAAGTTTCTAGCGTAAGACCTAGAAACTTAGCTAGTCTCTAGCCGGCATGTGTAAACTCTGCTAAAGTAGAAGAAAAGCATTACAACAATATATCACTGAATCTAATTTACATAACCATTGAGGGCAGTAGCAGCGAAGTCCAGAAATAATTTGAGAAGTTGTCCACAAGGACCACTTACCTTCCTATTTCATATATTTGCATTAAAATATGAGAGCTAGGCAAAGGAGTGTCACTCAGCATAATCCAACAAGAAGTGATTTTAATCTAGGTAATGTTCCTGTTCGCCTCCTTACAGAGCACCTGTAAATGATCAAAGAGTACTAAATTAAACTTTCCTGCATTATTATCATCACTGCCACTAGATGCTGCCGTTTAATGTTTGCTTTCATTTAGAAATTTGACAAATTAAGAACAAAACTCCTGAAATTCACTTATTTTTCTTAGACACCCGTGAAAAAAGAAAAATTAAAAGCCATGAATCGTCAACTCTGGAGTCACAACTGCAGGTAATTTAATCTCAGGATACATCAGTCTGTTCTGTGAAGTCCTCAGAGGTTTGGGAACATTGGTGAACAGAGAACCTGTAGAAGAGCTTATCCCTGACTTACTCAGTTTAAAGCAAGTTCAGCTTATAAAACAATATAAAAGTGATGTCTTGTAAATCTGGTGTAATATTTTTATAACTCATAGTTTTCATAGACTCAGCAGGAGAAATGAGAATAACTTGTCTTTTTTTGCAGGCTGCTGGAAACGCTGACTGCAAACCAGTTTTTTTTTTTTAATAATGGTGGCATGTTGTCTGCAGACACAGACAGGACTGATCCCACATGGGTTTCAGAACCTTTCATAGCTCACTGACTCATAGCTGAGAATTATGTGAAAATAGTGAAAGCAGGGAATGTCGTTGAAAAAAAACCCCTCAAGAATGCCCAAAGAGTCAAGACTGCTCTAAAAGATTACAAATTATATTTGGCTTGTTGGAAGCAAAACTGGATTTTAAAAAAAATGCCATTTGATGTTTGTGTTTGGAACAAAACTTTTTTTTCCCACTTTCCGCTCTTCAGGGTTGTGCGTATTCATATGCTTCAGTGTTTGTAAAATCAGTGCTGAAAAATGATCAGAGTGGAAATGATGAGGAGAAAAAGGTCTACCTGGTCAGCAGTCAAACACTTAAAATTGCAAAACAGTTTGAATGACTCTGATGAAAAACAATTTCTGAGGTAAAAAACATTCTGTCATGCAACATAGACAGAAAATGATTCTGTTTTCATCCATTAAACAGTAAGCTGAACGGAGACTACTAATAAAATCACACCTAGGAATGCAGCAGAAGAACACGATGTGACTGGACTTCTCAACCAAAGCAGATGAAGGGGTGCTGATATATCTAAAATGCTGCCGCTATCTATTTTATATATATATAGAAAAAATATATATAATATATATATCTATATATCTTTTATTATGACTTGTAACACTCTCTGTAAAACACCTCCGCTGCACTTATCAGTGCAAACACACAGCCGGTGTGAAAGCTGACTGAAAAGGTCATTCAGAGAGAAGCCCTCCAGTCACTGAGGTACATTTATTTCAGCCATCAAAGTTCAGCAGCAGCGAATCGCAACCTTTTCTGCATTAACTTTGCTACGTTTGAAAAATTGTTCCTCTGTAGCTTTAGGTTTGTTTTGTTTTATTTCCTAGATTCAGTTGAATTTCTCTCCCTCGTCACAATTAATTGAATTTGTGAATGCCACACCTGCATCTACAATGCCGTCTTTTTCCTTAGTATTGCTTTTTTCCTTTTTTTCAGTTTGATACACAGCTTTTTAAACTAATAATTACTTTAGACTGTCTTGATATTTTGTCTTGTGCAACTCTAATACCATTTTATGCGCTAGAAAAGCAGAAAAACGACATTTTGGAGAAGCAGAAACAAAAGGAGACGTGATTTACTTGATATTTTCTGAAATATAATCTGAAAAGCATGCTATCCATTTCTAATTTAAAGGATCTCAGTGTTTCATCAGTTTTGCACTTTTCTGTAAGTTTGTTTCAGATATTTGGTGCATAGAAGCTGGATGATGGTTTTGGTTCTGGGGATGCCAGAGCAGAACCAGAACCAGAAGACCTGAATGGTCTGGAAGATTGATATAACAATGATTTTAAACTATTAAAAGACGAAACAAATAAAATAAAAATAAAACTGAGGCACTTTGTGTTGGTCTATGAGATAAAATCCCAGAGAAACATTCAAACGTAGAGCAGCTTTAAAGTGTCAATAAATGACACCACATCAGCACTAATTTGATTAAAACTTTCCTTCGTAAACTTTTGCCACCCTGTGCAGAGAATTTGAATCAAGTCCCATTTCTTTATAGTTTGCTTCCAACTAGCCAGGCTGTATTTCATTACTCTTTCAAAAGTAATCTTGATCAATAATTCTCTTGGATGGACTCATAGATTTTTCCTTCAGTCTTCTACCTGACCATGCCTGCAGCTGGTACAGTTTGTACGGAAAAATCAGGAGTGTGGGCAACTGGAGAAACATGCGAGAAAAATGTCTGAAGTTGATGAACAGTAAAGACTTTAAGGACAAGGGAGTGGGGAAAAATCCAGCGAGGAGCCGACAGGACCTAAGACACATTGTCCTTTATTTGATTTACTCGGTACATAACGTTTTTATTTATTAAATCCTTGAAATAACCTTTCTGATGCTTTCTGTTTTGTACTTTATCTTTTCATAAATTCAAAAAAGAAAAATGAACATATTGTGTCTTTGAAGCAGCATGTTGGTAACAAATTGCTAGAAACTTTTTTTCAGTTAAAATAAAATGGCTTCTTTGATGCAGCACAGTTTTATAGGGTTTAAACACTCAATCAGATGGCAAGCCATTACTTTCTAATGTTAGAGAGTTAATACATTACTAAAACATTGTATGTCACACAATTTAGGCATCAAACAACTCTATAGACTGTGAGGTTTTCATCCAATTATTTCACTTTTTAAAAAATGTCCTTTATTTAAAGCCCCGTTGAGATCTAGATCTCATTTTCAAGATTGACCTGGGCAGAAATCTGCAACACACCACAAATTAAAACATATGCACAAGTTTGAAACAAATTACAAATCAGTTTAAAAGCAGTGACACTGGTCAACAGAATCACATTGCATGTTTCTAAGAACAGCTCCAAATAAGTCCAATGAATGAGCTGAGTAGAGTTTTATTTGTTTCTCTGTACGCTTGAAGGAGGCCCTTCGGCTTTTGCATATGACTGACAGTGACGTTTAGTAGTGCCTGCTACCTGTTACAACCCTTAGTGATACACAACGATTCAATGACTGAAGACATTTGGTGGAAACATTCATATGTAAAACATCTCCATAATCCTGGAGTGGTAAGAACGTGGACAACTAGAGAACTTTCTTCTAGCTTTGAGAAAGAAACAGGATCCGTTACGATGGTAAAACCCAATCTTCATTTTCAATGTTCGTAGCAAATTTGCTAGGTGATTTTTAAAAGAGAGCTCTTCATCTAAAATAAAGCCAACACATTTATGAGCATTGACAAACTCAATTTGGGCCACACAGGGATCTCTGATATTTTGAGAGAGTGATAAAAAAAACATTGCTTTTGTCTTATCCACATTTCTCTTTGGTGATTCTTTCTATTTCAGTGGCATTCAAAGGAAGAATCCCACTTGCAGAATAACGTAAGTTACCTTTCTACATGTATAGCACTGCAGCATTTAAAATTTAAACATCATATCATGCAGCCTGCCCTGCGACAGACTGGCGACCTGTCCAGGGCGTACCCCGCCCCTCGCCCGGAACGCCAGCTGGAGATAGGCACCAGCACCTCCCGACCCCATTAAGGGACAAGGGTGTAGGAAAATGGATGCATGGATGGATCATGCAGCCTGTCACAGGCGTTTCAGACATATTAAAATTCCCTGTGTTGAGGAAAACCAAATTAACTATTAAAAAACAACCAGGCTCGGGCTTTCCTCTGGTCCCAGGCTCTTTCTCGTATCCGAAGCCGGAGCCGCAGCCGTGTGGCAGAAAACAGAGACGCACGCTACGTGTTGACGTCACAGGAGCTCAGAGTTTAATCCAATCAGTGGACAGTATAACACAAGACAGAAAGTTAAAGGAAAACAGTCACACATTAGTCACCTGATAGAATAAGACAGATAGAGGAAAAGACGAAGACGTCGAAGACGTCCTCGGAGAAACAGTCAGCCCATGGTGCTAAAATTGACTATTTCTGGCTTATTTCCTTTGTGCATAAGGTTTTATACTAGTAGGTGTGTTCTATTCAAATAAGGTGCAACACCTCTCGACCAACCAAAAGCTGTCTCTGACCCCTTTCAAACTCGGAAAATCCCTACAGTTCCTTCAGAGACAAAAACGTGGCTTCTCCTTTTGTTTTAAATAAGTTAGAAGCAGGATGTCTCCGATCCCCTGTTGGGTTATGGCCTTCTCAAATTACTGTGAAACAGCTGGAACTTCCACTGGTGATATCCTGACATAAAAAACCTAATCTGAAACCTTATATGACAATTCACTCTAGACCAAAAAGTAAAGGTCAATAAGCCAAAATAAGTTTCTAATTCCAAAACTATTATTAGACTATTTTCGATTAAATCAGGTTACCTTTTACAACTAGCATATTTTAAATATATTTTCTTAACACCTGAAAATATAAGCCACTGCCAGATAAACGATGCAACTCCCACTGAGATGTCACTGCCTTGTCCCAACAGTGGTATTATTGGATCTAACACTCTGTCTGTAGTTTTGTCCCTGGGGTGCACAAGTGGGGACACAGACTGCAGAAGGATGACACCTGGAACATTTTTTTAAAAAATGGCCTGCAGTCAAGTGTAGCCTTGTGATGAAGTTGCAAATATTTATTCACCTAAATATTTCACGGTGAACTGTGCAGGATTTAAAAACGGGGGGCAGCATCGGACGCCTCTTGCATGTAAATAGATTTAGTAATAAATCGCAGTCTCGACTGCAGCACATGTTCTTTTAGTGTGAGAACTACAGAAAACAAGAGTTACAAGTCGTGTTTATGCACGCTGCCTCTGTACGTAAAGGATCGTGATGGCGATGTGTTGCTTCTTCCGTTGCTGCTGGGTAAAGGGTTGGAACGAACTCATCCAAGTTCAGTCATCTTGTCCTTCTCCTCATAACACTAAGGTTTTTATTTATTAAAAACCTTAGTTGTTGCTGGGTATGTCATCATTCATTGTTGAGTGCTTATGATTTTTTGTTAGCTGAAGGACTGACAAGCTGTGCTCACAATACAGCAACTGATGAAAAACTTTCTTCTTTTTTTTTCATTTTTAAGGTGCAGTTCAAGGAGAGTTGTAAAGTCCCCTTTTAAGGATGATGCAATCCCGTGCTGCACCTTTCTCTCAGCCACTTGTGCTGCCTCATAGAGCTCATGTTTGAGGTGGTCATAATCACGGTCTTAAAGAAACCAAGACTCAAAATGGTTTCCTCTTCTGAAACAACTCTAGCCTTGGGGTGAAGTCCTTGGATATTCATTGGATAGCAGTGGTGTCTGCCAAACAGCCTGTCTGAGGTAAAAGAAGTAGGAAAACACCAATCTTTAATCTTGAACGCATTTTGACTCGGACCAGCAGTGGATTTGACAATCGAAAAGGAATCAGACCAGAGGATATTTACTAACACTTATCTATCCATTTTCTTTACACCATTGTCCCTTAGTGGGGTCAGGAGGGAGTGCTGGTGCCTATCTCCAGCTAACGAGATAGGCTGGTGGGTGTGAGTGTGTATGCACACAAGCACACACCCAGGGGCAATTTGGTGAGGCCAATTAACCTGACAGCCATGTTTTTGGACTGTGGGAGGAAACTGGAGGACCCAGAGAAAACCCACACATGCACAGGGAGAACATGCAAACTCCATGCAGAAAGACCAGGAATTGAACCCAGAACCTTCTTGCTGCAAGGCAACAGCTCTACCAACTGCACTACTGTGCAGCCCGTAACACCAACCCTGAATATGAGTATCCAGTTTATATACTTTGGATCAACATTAGTTTTTCTTCTTCTGCTCTTTCCTTTGGTTTGTTATTTTGTTTGCATTTCCTTTTAATAATCTTCATATCTAAGATTTTTTGACCATAAGACTTTTAAATTCGTGCTAAAAACCTACTTCTTGATGCTTTGATTCATTATAACTGGAACATTGATAAATGATAAATATTTGATGTATATTTGCTCATTTTAATTGAATAAATCAAGAAATGAAAATGTATGATTCTGATGATGGCATTTGACTAAGCATCAACTTAAATTATCTAGTTACTTGTAGTTTGAATATCACTTTGTGAATTCATCTGCTCATTCAAAGATCATGATAGGAACAGGAGAGAAAGAAAAATAAAGAGATGTTTTGAAAAGGTGAAAGAAAAGGAATATGTGGGTAAAATAACTATTTAGTAAAGAAGGAAGCCTTATTAATATATCATGAATGATTTGTCCTTCTCGAGATTTAAATGCTGTTGCTGTTGGCAGAGTGTGCAAACAGTTTTAGATGCCAAAGAACGTTGGTGTAAAGGACAATGTGATACAAAAACTATAAAAAATCTAATAAAATTATCTTGAGCTATTTGAATACCCAGTAAAAAAATCAAGTGTCGTCATTGTCAAGTCTTTCCTTTAATGCTTCCACAGATTGATGAATGGACAGACTCTTAAAACTGGATTGAAATACGGTAGACTGACTGATCTGTTCTTGAAATAACATCTTTAATCTTTAAAAGTTTGATTCAGTTGAAAGGTTAAGAACAAAGGTGACTTCACTCCAGCAGACAGACAACAAGACGTCTTCGGTCAGAGGAAACCGATGGACAGTTTGAGGAGGGTCAGGACGAAAAGCAGATGTTTCCTTGATCCCAAATTGATTTAAAACTTAAAAATATGACAGTGGTTCATGCCAGCAAGAATCTTTTAAACCTTTTCACCTTACATGGTGCATGAAGCGCAGAAAACAAAACACAGAGGTCTACAACTAAAGAGAACTTCTCAAAATGTCTTAGAACATATGAAAAAGCAACATGTTCAAGAAAAGAAGTTTAAAAATATTGCAGTTCTGTCTTTGATAACTTTGAGGTTGCACAACTTTTGTAACCGATAGTTGCTCTGGTACTTCTGAATCAGTTTTTATTTATTTTTTCTTACCAAAATTGCTTTTATTTTTAACCTAAACTCTTGACCAATCACATTGTATGTATATCAATTTAACACTGTACTGGTGTCATGTCTTGTTTTTGCCAAGTTGAAAGATCACAGGTGCATTTTGGGATGAGACATCAACATCCAGCGAACGCCCCCCAGTGGTCAAATGATTAACTTTATCAGAAAATGGGTGTGTCTTCTAAATATTCAACGTGACAAACTAACTTGATGTTCATCAGTGCAGACAGAGTGTCTGCATAGCATAGAATGAAGTTACATTTTGTACTAATTGGAATGTATTATTGCCATGTTGCTATGAATTTGTTCCGATATCTGCTTTAGTGACCATGGTGTCACAAACTGGCCTGATCTAAACTGCATTGATAATCTGTGGAATATTGTCAAGAGCAAGATAATAGACACAAAAACTAATATTACAAGGTAATTTTGTTTTCCATTCAGTGACACAGGTGGATTGCCTCTATGCCATGCTGCACTGAAAGCAGGACTTCATACCAAAGAAGGTCCAAAATGAGTCATTTTTTAGTTTCAAATATATATATTTTGTTGGCTTTGTGTGATCATGCAAATTTCACAAGAAGCTGAATTTGGTTGTTCATTCGCCACAAAAATAAAAAGCAACCAAAATGCATTTCAGACTATGTTTAGTGTTTGGAAATGAAGGTTAAAATATTTTGAAAGGAAAAAAAATTATCTGAGCAGAAAATAGATAAGAGAGAAGGTAGGATGCAAGCATAGCGAGAGTAGAAAGGGGGGGGGGGAAAGACGACGAGAGAGGAGGTACCAATGAAGTACTGATTTGTGAGCTAAAATAGGAACATGAACGGAGGAGGATGGTGAGGAGAGACGCGGCGCTTGGGAAAAATAAATCAAGAGCGAAAATTTATTCACTTCCACGCTTCCTGTCTGCTCCCACGCGGCGTTACGGTGCCACGAGAGGGTCGTCGGCGAACTCAACCCCTCTCTACCTTCTCAGCGCGGTCATTCCCACAGCACGTCGCGGCGCGGCTCAGACTCGTCCTGCGCACCACGCGGCACAACCGAACGCCAGCCGGGTGCTTCTCACGCAGCCTCCGAGTCCGCGGACGGGCAGCCGTAGTTAGAAGAGCTTAAAGAGAGGGGGGAGCGGGGGTCAAGGGGGCCATGGAGAGCGCCGCTAACAGCTCAGACCTCCAGTTTATCGGTCAGAACAGCAGCGTCTGCCGGAACTTCACCGACAACGGCAGCTTCGCGGAGATGCGATGCGGCGGCGGCGGTGGCGACGGGAGCGGGGACGACGGTGTGTACCGGAGCCTGGACGGAGACGCCAACCCCGTCATCATCGCTATCATAATCACCGCTGTTTACTCCATAGTTTGCATGGTGGGGCTGGTGGGAAACGTGCTGGTCATGTACATCATTGTAAGGTAAGAACTTTTTTTTTTTTTTTTTAAAGTAGAGAGAGAAGAAGGAGTGTAAGACGAGGCTTAGTTGCCCCTTTTTGTGCCGATTCCAAGCTTTGTCGACGCTTTAAATCTCTTCCAGCCTGTTGCTGCTGGACGAATAAATGTGCGCATTTGTGTGCGCGCGAGAGTCTAATGGACACGCAGTTTCCAGCCGGACTGGTGTTCGTGCGTAAAATGCGTCTATAGCCTCTCCCCCCCACCCCCTTCACCCTTCATCCTACCCAGCGCGCAAAGGGCGACAACCCAACGCAAGTGTAAAGAAACGAACACTTTTCTTTTTACCGCTTCACAGCATGAAATTGTGTCTCTTGATGCGTCTCCTTGATCCACAGCGCAATAACCGAGCCGGGGGGAAATCGCATTACTCCGGTGTTGACGCTGAACAAAAACATGATCCACCGTAGAGCCTCTGTAAAGTGTCTCTGGTCTAGCAGTGCACGCACGTCGAAGAAAAGCCCATAAATAGTTGAAAAATGCGTTTAAATAAGCAACAGATGGCTACGTGCTTCTCCCTGCTCAGCTTCACAATTTCAGATTTTACGCACAAGACTGGGAAACTTTCAGTTTCTGAAGAAGGAGCCATTAATGGCTGCATTATGTGCACTATTTTTACTCCTTTATTTTAATCCGATTTTACGCACAAGCAGCCCATTGTGATCCACATGCTATTAGTTATGAAGTTGTGCGTAAAGAAATGCCAGCTTTGGAGAGTCTTATCTGAATGTCAGCTTCTGTTTCTCGCATGGCAGACATTTGCTGCTCTCCTCAAACATCAAAGGTTCTGATAGCATAATTCGTCTGGAATCAGTTTAATCTATATGGTGGGTCTAGCTAGATATGAAAAGCCGAAATTTGTGTTAGTAAGACGCACCTGGTGAAGCTCTTTCTTGTGGATTAAAGAGTATTAGATGGGTAGAGGGAACAGCAGGGAAATGACACATGCGTTTGGAGAAGAACTGGCCACGGGAGAACACTTAAAGGCCGAATGATCATCGTTGAGTGTATACAAGGATTATGTGAGGAGAACTAAGATGAAGAGTTAAGGCTTTCTGCTCTGGTGTCTGCAGAAAACCTCAAGAGAGAGATTCTTGTTTATCTCCAAGAGGGGGCAAGCAGCAGCCAGGCAGAAGTCTGGCTTTGAGGAGGTTATCAAGCAAGACCTTAATTCCATCTGGTGGTGAAGTGCAAACAAGGAAGAGATTGATGTGCATATTTACTTAGATTTATTTTATTTTTTTATGCAGATTGGCGTTACACAACTGCTTCGTCTTATCGAAATATCGATCCATTTATCTCTGTGTGATTCTAATCTACACCCAAAATTCTTAAACCTTCACCGGAAATTAGGTTTAATGGCAAAAATCTACAAACTACCAGCTGTTTGTAACAAACAAATCATCCAGACTAAAACTACAGGTAGTTTTTTTTTTTCCAACATTAAACACAAAATGTTACTTGTAATGACTGCTGCGTCTTTAACGTTTGGATGGTTTGCTTTGCTCCTGGGGAAAGTCCATCAGTTGGTTTGATATTGATAATTTTCTTGAGTTTGCATGTTTCAACAGAGTTCAAGTCGGGTGATTATGAAGGCTGGATGTCCTCTTTGACCAAGGTGGATTTCCTGTTTGAAGGGCCACTGATGCCTTCAAACAAATGACTTGATTTTTGTTTTTTAACCAATGAGTGAATTTTACTCCCACACACACACCACACAACACACACACACACACACACACACACACACTACAGATTCCCAATGCTAGCGGCAGCACAGCAGCCTATGAGCACCACTGAGCCACAGAGTGACGTACTGTGAATTTCTTGTACTTTCAGGCGCAGTGGAAGTACTATGGCTCTACAAGGAGAGCATGCGGCCTTTTCGTCATTAGTCAAAAAAATGGCCCAGTGATTTTTTGGCTGTGATTATTTTTATATTTGAAGGCACACGACACACCCGAGGTCATGTGTGTTTCTTGTGTTGTTTCAGAAGTTAAAATAAAGTGCAGCAGCCTTCAAGGAAGCGAGGAACCATGTTAAAAAATTGATGTGTTCTTTCGCTGCTCAGAGTCCATCTCGTGAGAGAAGGCCACAGTGTAACAATTACACATCTTCAAGTAAACGTGGATGTCGAAGAGATTGCCTTTTCACTATTTTTTGAAATATATCGTTAAATTATGCCTATAGTAAGATATGTAAAATAAAGAGCTCCTCATCAACGTGGGTCCTTAAAGTATGAAAAGCAGAATTTCACTAAGATTAGTTCTATGGTAAATAATGATAAGTCATCCATTTCAGCAAGGCAATGTTTCACTAATACTGTATGATAATAACTGTAAGTTATTATAGTCATTAAAAACTATAATTCAGCTTGTAAGACTTAAAGTTATAATCTGAAAACTACAGATTATAACTTTATGTCAATAAACTAAAATCACACCAAGTCTACTCAGAGCAAAACATATTCTATAAAGTTACACAACACACACTTATATATATATATATATATATATATATACATATATATATATATATATATATATATATATATATATATATATATATATATATATATATAGATACATATAGATATGTTTGAATGTTGGCTGAGCAAAATAATTCTTGTAGAAATTTATGTTGAGCACTTGCACATTAATCAGATACCCTGCCGGAATAATTAGCTGGACAATGGAAGAGATAAAGGCCACGGATGTAAAGACTCGGAAGTTACTAACCATGCATGGAGGGTTCCACCCCAAATCCAGCACCCTGAGACTGTACACGAGCCGTAAGGAAGGAGGCAGAGGACTAGTGAGTGTGAGAGCCACTGTCCAAGATGAAACATCCAAGATCCATCAATACATCAAGGACAAAGCCTCAACGGACGATATGCTCAGCGAATGTCTCAGGCAATGGGGAACAGAGGATGAGGTGCTAGAGGTTCCATCATGGGAGGACAAGCCCCTACATGGGATGCACCACCTACAAATAACTGAAGTGGCTGATATCAGGAAATCCTACAAATGGCTGGACAAAGCTGGACTCAAGAACAGCACAGAGGCTCTCATCCTGGCTGCACAGGAACAGGCCCTAAACACCAGAGCAATAGAGGCTCAGATCTACCACACCAGACAAGACCCAAGGTGTAGATTGTGCAAGGAGGCCCCTGAGACAGTCCAGCACATAACAGCAGGTTGCAAGATGCTGGCAGGGAAAGCGTACATGGAACGACATAACCAGGTGGCGGGCATAGTGTACAGGAACATCTGTGCAGAATATGGACTGGAAGCCCTGAGATCGAAGTGGGCAACACCCCCAAAGGTGGTGGAGAATGACCGAGCTAAGATCCTGTGGGACTTCCAGATCCAGACAGACAAGATGGTAATGGCGAACCAACCGGACATTGTGGTGGTGGATAAAGAACAGAGGAAAGCCGTTGTGGTGGATGTAACTATACCAAGTGACTACAACATCAGGAAAAAGGAGCATGAGAAACTGGAGAAATACCAGGGCCTCAGGGAGGAACTGGAAAAGACCTGGAAGGTGAAGACCACAGTGGTGCCTGTGGTCATCGGAGCCCTCGGGGCAGTCACCCCCAAACTGGAGCAGTGGCTAAAACAGATCCCAGGAACAACATCAGACATCTCAGTCCAGAAATGTGCAGTACTAGGCACAGCCAAGATACTGGAGGAGAACCTCAAGCTCCCAGGCCTCTGGTAGAGGACCCGAGCTCAGAGGATGAAAGAGACCACCGAGGAGGGTGAGAAGGGATTTTTATATATATATACACAGTCCAGTCACATTAATGTGACCACCACGTACTTTCCACTTCAGAGTTAAATAACCAATCACAGAAGGCAGGTGGCAGCACAGTGCAGTTGAGCGTATATAAAGGGTGTGTGTGGGCTTCGGAAAACATTTCAATCGTTGGCGTAATGCAGAAACGAAGCGATTTATCCGACGTCCAAAAGGGCATGATCATTGGCTTTCGGGCCAAGGGTGGAAGCATTTCCGAAACGGCTGAGTTTGTGAACTGTTCGCGTGCCGCCGTGGTAAAAGTGTACCGTGCATGGCAAAATGGGACTGTCCAAAATCAACGACGTGGCAAATGTGGTGCACCACGGGCCATAGATGACAGAGGCGAACGACGGTTGCGGAGATGCGTTCGGGCAGATAGACGGGCTACCGTTGAGCAACTGACCACTAAAATGAACCAAGGGGCTACCACAAGTGTCTCCCAAACCACTATTCAGCGAACATTGCTGCGTCTGGGCCTCCGAAGCAGACGCCTGGTTCGTGCACCTATGCTGACTGGTGTTCATCGACGACGAAGGCTAGAATTTGCACGCCAGTACAGCAGCTGGACGTCCACTGAGTGGCGACAGGTAGCGTTTTCAGATGAATCGCGTTTTATGCTCCATCGGACAGATGGACGTTGGCGTATAAGGCGTGAAACCTCTGAAAGGAACCACCCTGCAACCATTGCAGGAACGGTCCAAGCTGGAGGCGGGAGCATTATGGTCTGGGGAATGTTTTCCTGGCATTCTCTGGGTTCACTGATTATTGTGGAAGGCACGATGGATCAATACAAGTACGCATCTGTCCTTGCGGACCATGTCCACCCCTACATGCGCATTGTTTTTCCTCAGGATGATGGCATCTTCCAGCAGGACAATGCGAGGTGCCATACAGCTGCCAGTGTACGTGCGTGGTTCGAAGAGCACCAGGATGAGTTTACCGTCCTCTCCTGGCCAGCAAACTCACCTGACTTAAACCCAATCGAGCATCTGTGGGACCATCTCGATCGAGTTGTTCGCGCCATGGATCCTCAACCGCGTAATCTAGCGCAGCTGGCCACGGCATTAGAGTCGGCATGGCTCAACATCCCAGAGAAGACCTTCAGGGACCTAAGTGACTCTCTTCCTGCACGTCTCGTAGCAGTTCGCTCTGCGAAAGGTGGTTATTCTGGCTTTTGACAGATGGTCACATTAATGTGACTGGACTGTGTAGATATATATATCTATTATATATATATATATATATATTATAAGATATATATATCTATATATATATATATACATATATGTTTGAATGTTGGCTGAGCAAAATAATTCTTGTCGAAATTTATGTTGAGCATTTGCACATTTGCAATTTTTGCATGTTGAACTTGTGTCTAATCATTTAAAAAAACAACCAGTTTTTTATAGCATTAATTGTAGCTGTTTTGCCACTGTCCTACCAGCGTCTTACATCGCAGCTCCAAGACTTAAATCATTTTCCAGGTTATTTGTTTAGCTTTCTGACCATCATGCTAATCCGGGTGAGTGTTTGTAGCTGTGTGCTGCTTTACCTGCTGTCTGATCCTCCATATGTCTTTTTTACTCCAGTAAGCCTCGATGTAGCCAAACTTCGTCATTGTTTTTATGTCTATTAGCTTCGTTGTGTTGATGCATTTTGACGAGCTTCAATTTTCCGCCGCAACACGCAAACTTTCCCATTCACTCAGTGTGTTATAGTTCCACATCGCTTAGGATTTGTTGCAGCACGTTTGCTCAGTGAAGGAAAGAGGAGACCAGTTGCACAAGCTGAGAAATGAGATGCAGGTGATTGGTATCGGCAACAGAGCCAATGATCGCCGATCACCGATCATGCACTTTTTCAAGAAAATTGGCCCGATTGTGATCGGTAACCGATCGATCGGTACACCTCTAATTGACATCCATTAGTAACTGCATTTATGCCCAACCCATACATTTTCCCTAACTCTAAACATTACTAGTTTATTACTAGCCTTAACCAAAACATAATTCACAAAAGGCCTCCAAAACTAACTCCTGATCTTAAGTAAGGGGTTCCACCATATTGGGACCGGGCTTTGGTTCCCTTAAGACCCGCCGGTTTTCAGAAGTTTAGTAAATACACCAGAAATGGTCCTAAGAAACAAGTACAAACACACACGCACACACACACTCTCCAGTCCACAAGCCCTCTGTGAAACGTTCCTCTTCATGAACACTTTGGATGTTTCTTACCGGGCTGACAGACACTAATCTGACCTCTTCCTCAGTCTGTCCCTGGGTCACAATCTCCCCTGACGAATCCGGCAGCACCTACTGCTGCAGTGGCAGATGTATTACTTAAGTGTGAGACATTTTGCTGAATTCACTTGTTGACCTTTTAGCCTTTTTTCTCTCATCTCTTCAGCCCCCTGATGGAGGCGCATGGACTAACCCACTGTCCTTCAAGAAAATCAACCGATTGATGTTCACCATCTACACATATTATTTACATTTTTTTTTGGTTAAGTTATGATTGGTCTGCCATTATACGAAAGTTTCTGACCACCTGCCACCTTTGGACAGTCTCCTATTCTCTGCTAAAGGGTCAGTGCAGTTACTGGGCTTTTAACTTAAAACTTGCAATATTTTCTTCCAGCTGACTTACAGGGAAATTCCTGGTCTTTGCTTTGTTTTTGTTTCTTTTTTCTCCTTGTAATGATAATGATAATGATAATGATCTTTTTTCTAAAAGATGTCAACTCTTGACTTAACCATTTTTCTTACATTCAATGAAATCCAATTAGTCTCCACATTTTGTCTCAGCTTATCTGAAGATGAATCCCTCGGCTGGTGTCTCAGACAGTAGCCGATTTTCATATATATACTCTTACAAAGAAAACTATTGACTGCAGTTAAGATGAAAAAGTGCATTTAGTTTTGAATTTTGATCAAATCTGTGTTCTTTTTTTCTATTTTAAACTATTCTAGGTGCAGTTTTATTGGAAAAAAATGCACCTGTTTCAAGAATGTTTAAAATAAAAAAAAGAAATACATGGTATAGCACATTTGTGCCAGATGTTGTCTACCATAAACAAATTGATCACAGCCCATCTGCCCTGCTGCTGGTTTTCAAGTGGGAGCACAACTGAGATGGAAGTGACATTGTTTGAAATGTGAGTGAGCACCTTAATCGTTTTTAATCATTGCATTTCTGCAGCCACCGACATGCAGACAGCTTGAAATACAAAGAGTGGCGTTATTTAAATATTCATAAATTCATCCTTGGAAAAAGAAAAAAACAAACCAGGAACAGTCCAGAATCCAGATCTGGGTCTTATCGTTTTTCTTGCTCTTTTGCAATTTGCTACGCTAATGAGGCTTTAAGGGAATTACAATGCAGGTAAAAGCTGAAACCATAATCCATTAGGACTGCAAACAATGTCATTGTTCTCTGCTGCAGCTTTCCATTCATCTTTTCTCTTCCTCTTGTTGGCAGAGTGAAAGTGACCTGCCATTTTGATGATGACACTCAGTAAATGGATGTTTTCCTGTTGTCTTGAGCTCTCCTTTTCCGTTTTATGGATGTGCCCTTGAATGAAGTTTGGCCAGATTAAACCGAGACAGTTGACGGTAGTTTTCTATTTTTATTTTTTATCCTTGTTTTTACAGTCTGAAAGCCATTAAGCATCTCTCCATTTTCTGCCACTGGCTTTTTTTTGTTATCTCTCTCTGTCTTTGCGGTTCCTCTCCTGCCCTCCGTCAAACTCCGCAAACTTTTGCTGCACAAACAGAGATGACCGGAGAGCTGCACGCCCGATTGGGGAAAAAAAAAAAACTATCGATTCTGGTTGAGCAGAAGGGAGTTTGAGCTCCGTAAGGAATACGCTTCCTCTGCCGCCAGAGCAGATTGCTTCCTGTTGCCATGGAAACACTGGGAGGTGTTTTGCGGAGCCAGACGACGAGCAAAATGAGTCCGCCACTTCCCCCAAAATCTCCTTCCTCCATGGCCCATCCAGCAGCATGAGCAGATGTGGCTGAGGTCCGTCTCTTCCAGCAGCTGCAGCGTCTCTGAAATGAATATTGAAGGAAGAAAACCTAATAAGCTCCTGCTGGTCTGGATTCATATGGATTGTTTTTTGTTCTTTTGTTTTTTTTTGTCACATCCAGCTGAACAACAAATGCTGCCTTGCAAATGTTTGTTAAGTGATCTTGCAAGATGCAATTGAGCACAAGTGTCTTTAAACGTTCCTCATTTTTTCCTCAAAGGAGACAGAGCCTCAAGATATCTTCAAAAAATATTTTTTTTTTTTGCTTTGGACTTTGTCAGCTTCATTTTTTTGTTCAGTATCTAACCATTTGATGAGGAATAAGTGAATAAATTGTATTAGTACAGAACATTTAAATGCAGGGGACATCTTGAAAACAGCTCACTTACGATAAAAAATGCAACTAAATCTAAAGTCTCCCTCCAACAAGCAGTATAAAAAAACAAATTTAAAACAACACATCAAGAGAGAGATTGAAGGAGTCCCTTTAAAATCCTCAGACTTGTAGCTGAAATGTCTGAGATGTGATCTTTGAGCATCTAAAATAAGTTAGTCTGAGTAGCTGGGAGGTAGATCAAAATTGACAAGGTGAAGTAAAATTTAAAAACACTTCTGACACCGATGGTGAGTCTGTGCAAAGATGAACAGGAGATAAACAACAAGCAGCTTAACAAAAAAACAAAAACAAAACAACAACTTCAAATTGGATTTGTTGGCACTTTGTGTCCACAGCCTCTAATAAAAGCTCAATTTGTTCCTAGTGTTGTTTCAAATCTCTGGAAAGAAAACACAGATTGGTGAATGTGGCTTAACAGGAAATTGTCTCTCTTATGTCGTCTGTTTGATGGATGTTTTCCCATTTATAGATTTTTTTCTTGTGTGCTTTTGCATGGGAGTGTCTGAAAAGTTTTCAAAAGAAGAGAAAATGTTCATAAAGTAAAGCATGTAAATAAAACTAACTGTATTAGTTACAAACAACCACATAAAAAGTGACTCTAGCGGCTATTTCAACAGCAGTTAGAGCGGCTCATCGTCTTTGCAGTTTTCCAGTTACGTAACGAAATTTTCACAACAGCTTGACGCCAATATCGCACTTCTGAATTTTTAATGATTATTCTTTTTATATATTTCAGCTCAAACTGAATGCTTAATTTACCTTAGTGGGCTCATTTTTTATCATGTTTGTGTTACAATTTCCATTCATTTACACTCTGATGCAACAAAATATAAAGTAGGATAGGTTGGAAAATTCTACTTTTTTAAACAAAATGCAAACTTTACCTTATTTTTCTGTTTTACTGTATCACAATTTTACACATTAGTCATCTGTGATCATCTGTTTTCTTTTTTGACAGTATAACATATAAGGGGTGTTTTAGAAGATTTTATCACTGTACATTTGCTTCATAAAGCTTCTGAGGAAATGCAAAGGTATTAATTAGGAACTACAAAATAACAATCAAAACTTTTTAATGACCAAAAATAAAAAAGACAGAGTTTATTGATGTTTTTTAACTGATAAGATTTTCATCAATCCTTTTAGGGATTGTCTGTTTTCAATTGTTGCTTTAAAGGTTCTCTTGCAGATGTTATTGGAAACATGAGAGCAAAATGTTTTTGTTTTTTTTTTAATAATGGTCAGGCGTCTTATCTCTAACAGAAACAACCTAATGAGATGGAGGAGGACACATTAAGTCTTATCGTTACTTTGGGCTGTTGTTGGATTCTTGCATTTGTGTTGCTACTGGCAAACGTATTGGTATTTTGTCACAGTTATCTTCCTTAATAGTTGATGCTTCGGGGCTGTTGTTCGGGTTTCCCGATTAAAAAAGAAAACAACCAACAGCTCTGTTGTAGCTGCAGGGGTCGGTGGTGGTGGGGATGGATCTGTTTGTCTGTCTGTACAGCAGCACATTTCAGATCAAGGCCATTTCTATCTGCCCATATCCCAAACACAAAAGGCATTCATGCCTGAAACTGTTTGTCTTTAAACGTCTCATGCTGTCCTTGTCCTTAGCTGTAATTTGACTATGTGGTGGCAAAGGATGATTATGTAGACACTTTAGGGACACTAATTAACTGGCAGGACAGGCTCCAGTTTGACAAACAAAAATCAGTTCACATGTTTCATTTTACGTCCAGATTAGATTCGTTTTCAGTTATTGAGTGATAAGCTTATTCATTAAGGATGTTGTACTCAGACAAATGTGTTTTCAATAAGTGCAAGAGGAGTTAAAAACTGAGAGTCAGCATATTTATTCAGAAGTGAGGGAACAAAACTCCTGTACTATAATCCTTTTTTTTTTGCCTTAAGTTTTTAAAAAGCTTGTTGAGTTTCTCAGAACATCTAATTATACTTTTGAAGCGTTCTCTTTCCTTTTGTGTCCAAAAATGATGTGTCACAGAAACCCGTTACTTTGGGCACAGTTAGTAGAGTTTAGAAGTGGTTCTAGGCCAGTATATACCCTTTTCTGTCCTACTATCACAAATGTAAACATGTAGAGCTGGAAAAAAAATGTACTTTAACCAAGACTGTGAGCTTTGATCAGATGAAACCAGCTTTTCAACAAACAAAAATAAAAAAACGATTGCAAGTATGGAGACACAAAGTAGGAAGAAAATAATGTCCACTGATATCAGATATTGTTAAAGATGTTGTGGGGATGATTTGTCTATAAAAGCCCTTGAAAATGACTTGGAGTGCATAGAAGCGTAAACTATTAAAATATCAGGTGATCTTATGTAAAAATCCTCATATGTTAAAAAAAACAAAAAAACAACATCTGTTGACCTGTTAGTATCACAAGATCTTAGTTCAAATGCATGGGCAAATAAACACAGAAACAGTCCAGCAGACACAAGCTCAATATTTGTCAATGATGATCTGAACAACCAAACTGAAGCTGAAGACAGCAAAGGAAACAAAATGAATGGATCTCAGCCAAAACTGGGGCTGTTCCAAGCAGTAACAGCCCTGGGGGTTTTGAGTTTGAGGAAAACAGTTAACACTCAATAAATATACTCAAATTAAAGGTTGGATTTTAACAAAATAAATACATTTTAAATTATTCTTCAGCGGAAACGTAATTTACATTAGCAATGTGTTTGTATCTAAAAAAGAAAAAAAAAGTCATGGTTGGGTTAAATGCCACCATCACAGCGTAGATCTGTTTTTTTTTTTTTTTTACCTGGAGCTTTAAGGCTGCCAAGGTGACCAACACCCCAGAGGTTTCACATGGAGTTTCCCACCCACCTAACCGTGAGCGATCACTTCATTTTTAAACAGAATTAAAGGTCAAACCACCAGCTTGCACAAACCGCCCGTGGTGCTGTTTCTTGACGGACGGGGAACCTCTGCAGGAAGCAACAGTGGACACATTTAAACACGTTTGCGGCGTTTTAAACGAGGGGATTATTACACCGACACACCAACTTCAGCTTCTGAAATAGTTTCAGACGCGTCGCTGCAATTAACAGGAAATGGGACGAAAGAGAGCGTCTCGGAGCTAATTAATGCAGATTAGGGCTCAGTGTGTGAGCACGACGTCGAAGCAAATCATCGGGTTCGTTTCAGCTCCTCTCCGTCGTGAATGGGAAACGGCTCTGATTGCTCTGCGGTTTCCACGGGTGATGATGGATGTCTTTGCTGAAAGCGGCGCTGAACCTGCGACGGCGCGTAATAAGATTCCTCAGTCGCGGTGACGACGTGCCGGTCGTGCGACGCGAACGGCACAGCTGGTAGCCCGGATGACGGACGGCGCCGTAATTGCCGCTCGCATTCAGATTTCACACCTCAATTATCGTGTTTGCTTTCGAGTGCAGGTCAGCTCATTTGGCACAGATGAGTCAAGACAAACACGTGAGGGACTAACCTGCGCATTTGGTCATGATAAAAGCTGACAGAAGAAGAGAAGCACGGCTGAGAAACCCACAGAATCCAGCTTATTGCATCTGTTTAAAAATGAAAAATTAGCAAAAACGGAGTCAGAGTTTATACATCGGGGTGACAATTATAGAAGCTAATCTTTCTGCCCTCTCTTGCTGTGTTTATGAGTAATAAGGTTTTCAGTGCTACTGGGCCTTCTTGGAGAATTAGAGCTCTGCCTGTCTATTTCAGCAGGTTTTCTGTTGAGTTACAGACAAAACAAAACAAAGAAAGAAAGGGAAACAAAGAACTGCCGGGGGAAAGCGGATGCAGTCATTTTTCTGAGAAATGGAGCAAGAATCAGTGATGAATAATTAAACAAAGCAAAGAAAAGACTCATTTTATTTTATTTTTTCCTAATCAAAGACTGATGGACGTTCTTAGCTCCTTTATCTCTGTCATTTACTGACCGATTGGCTCTGCTCCTGCTCTTTATATTCTACAATAGGAACTGTAGAACATGAATTTTCTTTATTTTTTTTTACATAAAGCTGAAATTTTAAATAACCAACCAGAGGGGCGATTTATTCAGCCACCGAATCGTTTTGAAAGGTCAAACGTGACGAATCAAAGTGCTGCGTCTTGCAAACGTAGTCAAACTCCTTGAACCTTTTAACATTTTTTTTCCTGCCACTGCATCAACCTTTTCATGCACCTTTTATTAGCAATTTACATGACAGCCCCACACAGAGCAGCTTGTAGCTGTCACATGTAGCTGTCACATGAACGGAGAGGCACATGGCTTTGAATTCTCTGCAAATAAAAATCTGAAAAAGTATGGCAGGCATTTGTATTCAGGCCCAGTTGGTCAATTGCAAGATTGGATTTTCAATCATTTCACTGAACTTCAATCTGGAGCCGCACAGCATTCTGGGGGATTTAGGCAGAGGAAAGACCTCTCAGAGCTAGCTAAGCAAGGTGGGTGACATCGACTGACTCTCCTTCTCTTTGGTTACTTAGCAACAACTCCTTAGGTAACTTTGCAGCAGCTGTTTTCAGTTTTGCCATCGTGCCTCATAACTGCTGGAAAATATACAAATGATGTGAATAGAAAGGAGAAAATGAGTACAACAGCTCGAGAGGAAACTGTCGATAAAACAAGAAAAGGTCATGTTTTGTCCACTGTTTACAGCATTTAAGATATCTAAAACAAAAAAGCTATTAATAATTATCAATATTGACTAATATTAAATCCTCTCCCCCTGTCCCAAGTCCTTTGCAGCCTCTGACACGTTCTCCTACAGGATTAGCCTGCGTTTAACCATCGTCATGTTATCTCTGAACAGTTTCCCACATTGTCTCTATGTCCCACAGCTTGTACCAAACGTTAATTGGGACTTTTTTTCTATTTTCAGATGATGGATTGAACCGTTCTGTGTTCCCTTGACGCTGTATAAATCTAATGTCTTTATTCCTGAACTTGTCACAGTTTTTTTTTTTTTTTTTGGTTCAATAATGTTCTCCAACAAACCTTTGAGGCTCTCAGAGAAAAGCTGGAGCTGTAACGTAATTAAGTTAAACACAAGGGGACTAACTAGATTATTTATGGAAGATTTAGTTATCAGACTAAAGAGGGATACATAAAAATGCACACCACACTTTTCAGATTTCTATTTGTAAAACATTTTCAATCATTTTCCTTCCACTTCACAAATTGTGTTCTGCTTTGCTTTGGTATAGAGCATAAAGCAAAAAGCTTGTGGCTGTAACAAACAGGACGGTCCAAGCTATTAGTTTGTTGAAACATCTTGTGGTTGTTTGTTACTGCAGTTTGAGAGGGGTGACGGACCAAAGAGATCCTGACCCTCAGGTCTTTGTCCATTAAAAGCTGCGTTCCTAGGCAACAAACAGAGCATCTGCAGTCGACCTCATACGCTGCTTTCATTTCCACAGAAGATAATCTTCTGCAGGAGTGATTAAAAGGATGGAGTCTGTATTACCATTGAAATTGGACAGTACACTCTAAAGTAGTTTTTTTTTTCTTCAAGTGCTTTTTTCTCATAAACCTTCAAAAAGTATTAGCTATGAAGGTTGTGCTCTCGTAACCTTCATGCTTCATGTTTTTTATTTTTCACACAAACCTGTCTGCTCTCAGGGTAAAAAACAACAAAAACAAAAGTAAAAATGTTGCGGCTTCCGCAGCTGAACAAATGTTGAGTTTCTAACCCATCATTCATCTTATTTTTCATAGATATTGATCTCAACTGCTCGCTCGCAGTGTGAAGGGATCAGCATTGTTCCAGTGTGTCGCCTCTCGATGCTGACGCATGTGATGTCAGTCAGTGATCACATGACGGGTCCACAGAAGAAGATTAAGTCGCTGAATCGTTGCATTAAGATCAATGTTTGTGTTACATCCTGAGGCTGTTTGGCCGTTTCGCATTACATCCACATCCTGGCAGGAAGGAGTGTTGATCATTGTCAAGCCAGAGGCACCGGGCACTTATATTTGTCAAATACATTTCAAATTTAGAGTTGAAACTCAAAATGGATGAAAAAACAACAGTTGCCAAAGTCGGATTCTTAAAGAAGGGCTTTAGTTTTAGGTAATTATTTGTTCAGGTGGAAAGAAAAATACTCTCAGACATATTGGTGGTTTGATTCAACAGAGCAAAGAGTTAACATCCCATCTATCTATCTATAGTATCTATCTATAGTTGAAGTGTGCAATACTGCAGATTTACGTATTGATCTGATACTAAGTGCATTCAAGGTGTGTATTTATACTTTTTCTATAAGTCTCACATCGTCAGAGTTTTTTGTGTTTTTCATTTCTTTGAATTATTTTGTTCAAGTTAGAACAAAATATGGACAAAGTTATCTACAAAATACTTCAATAACATATTAACATGATTCTGTGCATTTTTCCCAAATAAAGAAAATGTCAAATATAATTTGGGGGGAAAATAGATGGAATCTGATACTAAAGCATCGATCTTTGCACACTGCTATCGATCCATCCATTCATGCACACAATTCCTTATGGGGTCAATTTAGCTTGACAAATTAGCATCATCTTGTGTTTTGTAGGCAGGAGAGGAAGCCAGAGCTGATGGAGAAAATCCACAGCAGCACAAGGAGAACCTATCAGAACCCAGGACCTTCTTGCTGCAAGGCAGTGCTGCTAAAAGTTAATTCCTGTTTGTACAGTAGTTTTTTTCAGGCTTACAGATGGTTGTGAAGTCCTTTGTGTGTCTGTCACTTTGTTCCAGCTGCAGATCTGGCACCATTTCAGCCTGACAGTCCCCCAAACACGCTTGTCATCTCTATTTTTTTTTTTCAGATATATAATTATTCATCCCTGTTCTGTCAGTTTGACGCATCTGTGATTCACATGTTCTGTGACAACGCCAACAATGCATCTTGTCCAAATCTGATCTTCTGTCAGAGAATATTTTTGTTCCTTATGGAGCTTTGAAGCAAAAACGGCGGTTTAATGAATGAGTAGAGAAATTATGATAAAAAAAACATACAAACTTCTTCTACCTGTATCAGTTTAAATGCGAGAGTTTTATTCACAGACTTGTCACTGCTGGTAAGTCTGTTTTTTTTTCTCCCTATAAGAAGTGAAGCAACGTGAAATGTCCCAATGCAGGATTAAAGAATCTCTGCAAAGATGTGCCACATGTTCTCTTGCTTTTGTAAATAGTCCAAACTCACTATCTTCATATTTTGACCTTCATGTTATAACTGACCACTATGGCCGACAGAATTGTAATAAAACTTAGTTTTCAGTCATCCTTAAATGTTTTTGCTATTTTTATATACATAATTGAATGAAATACGTACATTATTTATTGATAGTAGTATTATGCCTCCAGCATAATGACTGTCTAATTTGGCCACTCTGCTCTCAGACTCTCCATGACGACAGCCAGCAGCACCCTTACTTAAAGAGTGCGGCCTGCACCACTTTGGTGCATGCAATCAATTGCAATCTTTGTAGATCCTATGCAACACGCCCACTTACTGCGGTACAATTTTTATTTTTTTTAAGCTCATGCAATTTGGTTCTCCTTATTTGGATTCTTTACAGATCAGGCACCAAGATGTCACACTTTCACTTCATTAAACCCTTCTGTCCATAACGCAGGTGCAATTTTTGCCTCCTGTCTTCTGGAGCTCCTGCTTTGAGCTTGTATGTTGAAGTGGGGCTCAGTGCTCCTGTCATCAAATTCAAACAGTGAGTCTGCAGGGATTTTATTGGCAGTAGAGTCTTTCTGAAAATGTAATAAATCTCTGAGTCTAGGTTTGCAAATTTACATTGTTGGCTCAAACATTTCTGCATCTTCAGCTGCTTTGAATCTGGAGTTTTATCAAAAGGAATCCTCTTTTCTTGGACAGATTAAATGAGCATGGTGGAAGATTGGTTTCTGCTCTAGCAAACGTGCGCTCCTATTCGTCATAAATTAGCCGAGTTGGTTTGGCCGTCTGACCAGGATGCCTCTGGGGCACGGCTTTTCAAATCATGCAACTTTGAGATGAGTCACGGCTCCAGCGCATAGACCTCTGGCAGATAAGATCAGGGGATAAAATCAGCTTAACATCAGCATCGGCCGTTCACCGAGCTCCCAAGATTAAGGAAATCAGGCAGTCGTGTTTTGGACGTTAGATCGTATGAACAAAGCAGACCAGATTTCTGGCCCTGCCAGCAATACCTGCTGATTTCTGTCCTCCACCAACTTCCTCCGGCTTTGTCCGAGGGAATCTCCAGCCTCTTCCAGGCCATCTGCAAGATCTAATAATCTGTCCATGGAGTCGCGAGTCAGCCGAGGGATTCCACCAAACTAGCAGGGAAGCCTGGTGAAGCTGTGAGACACGGCAGACAGAGAAATTCCATAAAATATTCTGAGATCTTCATCAATTATTATTATTAGTAGTAAATGAGCTAGGTTATGCTGAATCATGGCTACTAATAAAAATTGCCAGTGAATTTGTACATGTTGGTTTGCTTAAAGAAGGTTGAAATTTTAAACTAGTGTTGAATCTGCTAAAAACAGACGTAAAATACATTTATAAAGACAAATATAGAGGGAAAAAATCCCTCTCCATGGACCTTCAGAAACAGCATTCATTGATCAGGACCAGTTTAATATTCAGTTTTTTGGCTCCCAATAATAGCCAATAAACAGCTGATTCTGATTCCGAAAAGTAGGCATTTTATTTTAAGGATTAAATTAAAAAAGTAAAACCAGATCTTTCATTATGCACTCACATATATTTCTTTTGATTATGAAGATTATTGCATGCAGCTTGGGAAAATTCAAAATCCAGTTTGTCAAAATATGAGAAAATGTTTCATAAAGAATGAGATGTCAACGCAATCAAGACTGCTGATTGGACCAATCAGAGAGGCTGGGCCTCGTCTCTGTTAAAGAAGCTCACAAATCTCTACATACAAGCATATTAATGAGAACATGAGTGGAAAAACAAGTGTAGAAGAAAAGGATAATGTATGTAAGAAAATGATTTTTAAAAAATCAGTTAATGAAAACTCTTTCTGTTTCATTAATCGAGTATTTAGATAATACAGGTATAACTTTGAGAGCCATAATTGACTTCAGAAAATATTCAGCTTGATTTAAAAATACTGTGTTTCCTTATAGCGTATGTGAACATCACTGTAAATCCATGGATAGCCTATATTAATTTGCTGCACTACATCAACTTTTGACGTCTTACTAATTCATGATGATGAGCCTTTATTTTATATTATATAAAGCCTCATAATTGTGTGTTTAAACAGGCCTAATAATTCTGAGCATACACATTTATATACATTCTTATATACATTTCATGCGTCGTGAGAGAAATCCTCTTCATATTACCACCTCCAGGCAGCATAAACACTTGGAGCGCTGCACGTCCTTCCCACTTCCCCCCACAGGAACACGTTTACACAGTCGCACTCTGCAACACGGCCTCCATCACGTTGTTTGTCACAGAGTGCATGGACAGTGTTACTGTACGCCTCCGATCCAGAGGCATACAGATGTGAACAGCTTGTTTCTGGAGCTGGGACTTAATGGTTTATCTGCGCCCGGCGGCGGCAGCAGCCCATGAATCACACTCAGGGCTACAAACACACAAGCCGGCTTCACTACAGAGGCACCGGGGTAATAATAAATTTCATTTAGTTGCCATGTTCTAAAATCCATAAAAAAAGGAAGCTGTTTCTGTTCTAAACTGTGGACCACAAAGTGTGTGGGTTTTAGTTTGCCGTTTTTTAAAGTCTGGCACTGAAGACCGACGACTCGGTGCGGACCTGTTTCTAAATGGCAGATGGTTCCAGTTCGTTTATCCCTGCTCTAATGTTGCCCCGTAGCCGACCTCTCAATTCCAGGCAGCGATTTTTATGACGCGTCAAATAAACACCAGGCAACTAAAACCCGTAGGAAATAGCTTTATTGACCGTCATTAGCAATGAGCCATCAATGGGCTTGTTGCATAACATCAATATGTATTTTAATTTAAAAATTGGCTTGTTTGAAGTCATAGACTTGATACTCTATCTTTTTGTTTGCTGTGCTAACTCTGCAGGAGCCGGAGTATTTTTAGACAGCTAGTGAGAATGAAACATTAAATAATGAGCAAAACCATAATCAGAACATCATATCAACCAAGCAATCAGTTTTATATAAATAGCACCCTTCATACTAGAAGAAGCTCAAATGCTGTACAGATGTAGATTAATTGCTGTAGAGTAGAAAATTCATTTTAAACCCAGTGAAGTGTTGTGGTGTAATTTCATGAGTTGGATTTCAGGTTGCAACCTTGTGCCTCTAATTAATTTGACACAAAAGTCATTACTGCGTCGCTCAGCTTCTTATAGATTAAAAAAAAATCCTGTTTGTGTATATGCGTTTTTCTGGCTGTGTCAGCCCTGCCTACGTGCACGCACTGCTAATTGGCAGCAGAAGGCATTGGCTGAAATGTAATGCAAATTTAAGCAGAAAAATGGAAGCAAACATTATCAACAAACATAAATTATACAGCTTTACCGAACGATTTTCTTTCAGTTTTCAATCTCTGTAGTTGTGCTTGTGCTATCAAACATAGATCGGCTTTTATGTCTTGTTTCTTCTAATTACATTGTGGTTTTTTTTCTTTAACAAAAATCTGTTCATAACAGATAGTTGATGTACATCAGCTTAATGTGATTTTGATTGCATCTGTCAAATCTTTTTGTGATGTTTTGACTGTTTTAGTCATTTAGGTTGGAGGCAGGCAGGGTTCATGTGGAAAAGTGTTTAATTTTTAATAACTGCAAGCCAGCAAATATGCAGCACCCGGACAAATCGATTAGCCAAAGGTCAAGATGAGGAAAAAATTCAAACTGGTGAATAGTAAAAACAACAACAACATGGAAAGAAGCAGCAGACAGCAGAAGGTGTGCAGCATGTGAGGACAGTGAGGAGGTTTTCTGCAAACTACAGAAGCGTATCTTCTCTGTGAGCGTTACAACTGGAGTGACGAGGTTAAATAATGAATAATAAACAGCTGAGAGGGGAGCGGTCTACTGTCAGAGGATGACAGGGAGCAACACTGAAGGAATGCAGATTGGAAACGGTTCAGACAAAGGCAATAAGGAGGATTTGTTTTATCTTCATTCTTTGAGGACCAAGTTTCTGTCCGACCAAATTTTCTACTTTTCTTGGCTTTATAAGCAAAATGAATGTGTAGAGTAAAATATTTGAAAGTTTTGGAGGTGATGAAACATTTCTTTCCTAAGGGGGAGCATTAAAAAAATTCACTCAATTCTTTTTATTTATATTATAAAACTTTTTTTTTCCATTTCTACAATATCAGAAAGGAAAAGTGATTTTTTTTGTCTTATTTTTGGCTCATTTTGAAGGGCAAGTGAAAACGTTTTTCTGTTGTTTCAGTTTTCTTTTATTATTCAACACAGCAAAAGAAAAACAAATAATTCTTTATTCTTGATTTTTTTTTCCCCTTTCTCTCTCAGTCCTTGCACGGCTCACGGAAACAAACATTTTCTGACATCTCAAATTTTCGTCAGGTATTTTTGTAACACCTTTTCCTCCCACAAATAGGCTGGGGCCACCAGCTGCAGTGGAGGTTAATTTGCTGTTTCTATGATGAATTCTGACTCTAAAATACGTATTAGGATTTCTTTCGGCAAGAATTAAATCTTAAAGAAAAAGAAAAACATGAAATAAACCCAATCATGAAGGGCTTTCTCACAGTGAAGTGAGGAAGGGACGAGTGATTTCTGAGACTCCCAGTGAGTATAAAAGTTTATGCTAACAATCACAACTAAAACATGGTTTTGGACATGGTTTAACTTATCCTCGTCTCTGAGACCTATAGGTACGAACTGAGACGTTTTGATAGAAGCCCAGTTAACAAAAAAAACACGCCACTTCCTGTTAGCAAACACTCATAATAAAAGCGGCCCTCCTGAGACTCTGCTGGCCGCTCCAGCCTCCTTGTGTTCCTGAACTGTTTATGTCTTTTGCCTCGGCTCTTTTCTCTCTTAGGAAACACTTACTAGATAACCATAACATGCTTATGAGTACAGCAGAAAATGTGTGTTTATGTTCACACACTTTGTAGCCCAGCCTGGGAGAATTTGTGACCTAAAGTAGAAAACTTGTTAACAAACAGCTAATTCTGCTCGTTTACACAGAATGGGGCAATTTACTTTGCTGCGTTGCAGGGGTAACCCGCGGGAGACTCGTCTGAAGTCGTCTTTATGAGGATCTTGGAGTCAGCGAGGAGATGCTGGAAAATTAGATCCAGCTTCATCACATTCGCTCGAGAGAGACGGCTTTTATTGCATCGTGAAGTGTCTCGTTGGCCCCAGCGCAAATAAAGCCTGACATAAGCAACACACTAAGACGCGACTGTTAAGACTTAATCAGATTTTTAACAAACTATTTTCCACCTGCAACCTGTTGGGAAGATTTGAAAGCCACTGAGAAGTGTGCAGCAGGAAAGCGTGCATTAATTATCTCGCCGGTGGAAGGGACTGATGGGGTTTCATATCAGATCGTTAGATGTTCTGATGTATTAGAATCTCTTTCCATATTAATGTTAATCCGGTGTTTTCACAGCACAAATGCTTCCAAGTACTCTGCTGGAATTAATACAGAAGAAGAAGAAAAAATAAATCCCCTGCGGATACGACAGTGAGTAAAAATGAATAATGGGACAGTTTGGGAAATGCAACAAGGTTCTTAACACAAAGGCATCAAGCAAAGAAAAGGAAATAAAACCTCCATCATGAGAATCTAAGCGGTCTTTTCATGGAGAAACTGGATTGTAGAAACAAGATTGTATTTATTTAATTTCTTTTTGTCGTTTCTATGTATTTCGCATTATCATTGAATTGCAGTTTGCAAATGCAGATTCTTCGATCCTCTTTCATTCGAGCGACCGCATTTTATTCAGTTTCAGGTTTTTCACAGCATTTCCTAAGTCCACCTCCCAGTTTGTCCGTCTCAAACTGGTTTCTGGTATTTCTGCAGGACTGTGAGTAATGGCCGCATAATTAATCACCAAACTTTTTTTGTCCTTGTATTCGAGCCTGAAGCCGTTAAGCGATAAACATCCAATACGTCTTTCCTGACAAGAGGTCTAAGCTTCTAAGCCTCTGTAGTCCGTCTGTGTTGTATCTTCTTCTCCGAGGTAATGGATGCTCAGCATTTCTTCTGTTATTTTCTCCTGTTCCAAGTTTTCCCATTATTGACTGGAGGAATATTTTAGTCAAATCCTGTAAAATGAAGAGTTATTTGAGGCCTGGGTCACCGAGTGCAGGCTGCACTGTGTGCACTTCTCTGCCGTTTCTGTCAACACAGGAGAAAATGGACCGAACCTTTTAGCGCTGCTCTTATTGATTCTTTCTGCTTCTTTAAATAAAAAAAATGTGTATTTAACCACGGCTGCCGCTTTGTTTCCATTTCTTTCAGAAGCTCCATTTTTTAAAAAAATGAATGTAGTAGCGTAAAATACAGTATGTAGCCTAAATATGCTGTCATGTCCAAGATTTATTGTTGGTTTACATTTCAGACATTTATGCAAATAAAAGATGCACCAAAATGTGTTCACAATCTCTGCTAAGTAGGAAGACATTTATTTGTCATGATTTGAAAGTGTCTGAGTAGTGCATTAAACCGAGCCTCTAACTGCTGCTATTTGATGTAAAATGTCTAAATTTGTCATAGAACGACCCAGATTCCTCGGAAAGATATAAAAATAAAACAAAACATTAAATAAATTCTGATTTTATTGCAGTAGCAGAATCTCAGATGAAAAAAACCAACTATATGGGGAACCGTATGTTTAAAAACAAGTCATTTTTTCTTAAACAAAATCACCTGTACTACTTTTGTTCACTCCTAAAATCCATCTACAAGCAACGTATCTGACCTAGTTTGAATTTATCCTCAACTTAATAAGGCGGATCAGATTTTTAAATGAAATTGTTTTAATTGAATCAAGCAAAAAAAGCTTACAGTTTGTTTTCAAGATCAAGCAACTTCAGAAACACTAAAATGCTTTGCTGGTATTTTAAATAGTTGGGAGTTAGTCTTATATATAATTTAATCATTTCATATTGGTAGTTTACGTGTTTTGCAGTTTATTTTAACAATGGCACAACATCATAATGTTGCAGTTAGCACAATGCTATACTAACTTGAATAACTCAGTTTTTTTTTTCAGGGTAAACATTCAAAATGTCAGTTTAGTCGAGGTTTTCTGTCGTTTTTTTACTGCTCGGTTGTCCATGTTAATTTTTGCCCTGTCTGCCTTAATTGTGTAAGTTCTCATGCTTTAGTGATTCAATTATTTTAGTATATTTAATGAGTCTCCAGTCTGTGCTTTGATCCCACCTTAAATCCTAAATGGATAAATTAGGATTTAACACCTAAATGGATCATTTAAGAGTAAAAGTCCCCTGGTGGAACTGAATATTAAACCCACTAAGCTCTTATTTTCCCAGTAATACCCTGAAAAGGCTCCACCATCTCTGACGTACGACAACAAATCACAGTTCACATTGTGCGACGCTGTGCCCATATTGGCACCTGTAGAAAATCCAATGAATTCATCTTTTATTACAGCAGCATGATTTGACACTGGATATTTCAGAAAGAGATGACATATTTAATTTGAGCGCATTGTACGAGAGAGAGGAAATCAAAAGATCTTTTATCTTCTACCTGCTCCTCTTCAAACAATTGATGTAAAATTGCACGTCAGTTGGCATGACTCTTATTGACTCAAATTAAAATTAATAAATCAAAATTATGTGGGGAAGAAACAAAAAAGGTTTGCAACAAAATCAGTGGTGGCAAATTTATTGGTATGATACATACCATCACCTTTTTTTTAATTTTTTTACAAACGTAACAGAAGAATTTTGTATTGTATTCTACTTTTTTATGTTGATAAGAGCTGTTTTGTATGCCAATGAACGAACGCATAAATAAATTTAAAGGTAATAGCGTCAAGGACAAGGAACAGGGACCGGAAACTGGAACGACGGGATGATTTAACTTTGTGAGAACTTCACAGATCCTTTACCTGTGACGGGTGTTTTATTTTTCCCCCCCTCTCTCTGTTTAGGTACACTAAGATGAAGACAGCCACCAACATCTACATCTTCAGCCTGGCCCTGGCAGACACCTTGGTCACCAGCACGCTTCCCTTCCAGAGTGTCAACTACCTGATGGGCACCTGGCCGTTCGGGGACATTCTGTGCAAAATGGTGATGTCCATCGACTACTACAACATGTTCATCTCCATCTTCACTCTCACCACCATGAGCATCGACCGCTACATCGCCGTGTGCCACCCGGTCAAGGCGCTGGACTTCAGGACGCCGCGTAACGCCAAGATCGTCAACGTCTGCAACTGGATTCTCTCCTCGGCCATCGGGCTCCCAGTGACATTCCTGGCCTCGACTGTCACCAGTAAGCACGAGCGCGTGTTTGTTGCGAGCGAAGACGCTCAGAGGAACATAGAAAGCTTTGTTTGAGACCGAAGATATCTAAACAACTGGTTATGTGTGTCACGCAATGCAATAAACGCTGTGAACCCCTTCTGGAAGCAACAAATTGACTAATATGGTGAAATCGTGTGGAAATGTGCTTGAAGCGCAGTGTTTCATTGCAAAACATTTATTTTGGAAAGCCAAAAGATGAAAATAAAAACCCTCAAATCTAAATCCAGTAGTAAAACAAACCCTGGAAAAGCTACAATATACTAATTTTAGGCGGCTCTGCAGCTACTTACTTCTGTATTTAACACAGATTAATGAATAAACTAATCAGCCTTTTCCCACATCTTGGTCTTACAGCAGTCCTGCAAGCTCACCCACGATTATGCAAAACTAGGTCTGCTGATTAATACTGTGAGGAGAGAACAGCTTTAGGGTTTCATACACCAACCTAAGCATCAGCATTATGGCCACCGGCAGAAAATCATTGACAGCAGAGGGTCAACAAGTCAGTGAAGACCTCTGCAGCAGGGGACCCAGACCTGAAAAGAAAAGTCTGTGACCTGGTGCAGTAATTACATGAGATGAACTCTGTGTTTTACCAACAGCTAGAGAGGCTGAGAAACATTTACTGGACACAAAACCTACAACCTCCTTGACCCAAAGAGTTTGTGTTATATAAAGTCTGCAGAGCGTTACTGGCTGGGATGCCACCAGGTATATTTCTGAATCCGTTTCTGCCTCTGGTTTGGGCAGGACGGCCCACAGAGTCTGACTTTAAACAAGCAAATCCTCCAATACAACAAAAGTGACAGACGTTACTCAGATGGTACTAACTTCTCCCTACAATTAATCGTTTAGTCGTTGGCATCTTTCTCAAAGTCAGATCTGTCACAATAATCAATAAATCAATTAATTTCATGATAACTTAAAACAAACTCAATAATTTCCATTGGTATGAATTATTGTTTATCTCTTTTTTATCTCTATTTCTACCAAGAACTGGATGATAAAAGTCTTAAGTTTGGTGTTTTGGTCTCAACTATTCCTTATTTTGAAGGACAATTTTGTTTACAGAGACTTCAAAATTCATCCGACAGAAAACTAAATCTATGAAACAGCACATCCCAAAACACCAACATTGTGACAGAATTTAAAGTTTATTGATCTTTTACAATGTGTTCTTGCATTATTACTTTGCCATTACCATCATATTACTCAAAAATGGTCTCAAAACAACATTATTATATCACAATAGCTTCTGGAACAATTTATCGTCCAGAAAAATGGGTTATCATGACAGGCCTACTCAAAGTGCAAAGTATACCTAAGTTGTCAGCCTGGAAAGAAGAAGTTGTCTTGCTAAGGTTGACCACGGATCGCACATGACCAAATATGCAAATGACTTGTAGTGACTTTTACGACAGCCAATAGCTACTTTCCCTGCTGAGAGTTTGACGACAGCGTCCAGTTTGATGTCTTTGAGACACAGAGATGATTTTCATTAAAAAAAAGCAAAACAATTTAATCAGTGATTAAAGGAACATTTTAAAAGGTCCTATTGAAACTTGTCTCAGTTGATGATTATGCAATGTTCCAGTAACTTAAAGCTTTAGCTCCTTTAATTCTTTCCGTGAAAGTGTCAATAATCAAAAACAATAAATATAATGACTGGACAAGTACACACAAAGGGCTCATAAACGACAAATTTATGTTGACTAATAACTGTAAACACACACCATTTTGAACAGATTAAACAGTGCCTTTATGAGCGCCACTCTAGCACAAACACTGCTGTGAGATCTAGTACCTTCCATCTATAATATGGATTTCATAAGAGGGCGCTCAGCATGTGAACTGTCGCTCGGCAACATCAGTTGGCATAAAATAAGCTTTTGATGTTTCCGCATTTAATGGTTCAAACTAAAGTCCACACTTCTGAGAAGTGCTTGAATCAAGCTTTGTTGAAAAGAAACAAGCAATTATAATTCTTTATTTCGACCTAGAGGAAAAAGAAATGTTTAATTCACAAAGAGCCCCGAGGTTACTTTAATGTCTTTTTCTTTTTACTGCAGCTTCTTCGTTATATTATTAGAAAGAATTGCGTATGCCTGGGATAAAGTTTAAATACACTCTTCAAAGAAAAAGTAAGTATTCATCACACTTGCAGGATATTCATCCAGCTGTTTCTGTATTAACAAATAATTACAGATCAGACACAAAAAGATTTAAATTTAAACATTATTATTACATTAGTACTTTATTTTTTTTATGAAATTACACTAAATGTATAAATTCTTAATGCAATTGTTTTCATTATTATATTCAGATCACCCATCCGTCGTCGACACCGATTGATCGTTAGGGTCATGGGGTCGCTGGTGCCCATCTCCAGCGCTCAGTGGGCGAGAGGCGGGGTACACGCTCTCTCTATAGAGAGACAGCAAAGAGGAAAGCTGCATAAATAAGAAGGGAAAGTAGCTACAGCTGATTTCATCCCACTTCTAAATTTTTAATTCAATGATTCCTTCTGCAGAATTTCAAATAAGAAGGGGTGGGGGGGGGGAGTGGCTGCAACGCAAAAGAAGAATGAACAAACTGTCCTCTCTGGTGCAGGTGTTGGATGTTTGGATGGATGAGTCTCTGGGCTCCACCAGGAAAAGTCATTAATACAGGAACAGACATTAAAAAAAGAAGGGAAACTTGCTGGGTAAGATGAATGAATCAATGCAGTGGAAGGAGCGAAAGCCAAATGCAGTCTTGGAGGAATTTCACAAAAGTAGAGCAACGTACGATATGATAGGAAAAGTCGAATCAGGACAGGGTGATTAGGCTAGTCCTAGATCACATAATAGTTGGTTACTGTATTATATTTTTATGGTGAGAAGCGCTTTGAACTGCTGTGTTACTGGAATTTGCTAGAGAAATAAACTTGACGTAACGAGCAACCTGATTCTGGTGGCCAGTGCAATGAATTATGTGGGTTAATGCATCCCAGCATCTAATATTTACTTTAGATTTGTCCACTTGTAGCTTTGGCATCTTTGAACTTGGAGTACAAAATCACTCCGAAAAATAAAAATGGAAAATTTAAACTTTTCTACACCCGTGGAAAGTCCAGGTACACACAAAAAAAATTCTTTTGATGGCTAAAAAATGTGTGACATGTCCCCTTTAAGACCAGGTAAAACACTTCTGGGAAACAAAGTACTTAAGCATTTTCGTCTTTCTGCACAGACGCCAACATTGTCGACTGTAAGCTAGACTTTCCCAGCCCTGCCTGGTACTGGGAAACCTTAATGAAGATCTGCGTGTTCATCTTTGCCTTCATCATGCCCATCCTCATCATCACCGTCTGCTACGGGCTCATGATCCTGCGGCTCAAGAGCGTCCGAATGCTGTCGGGCTCCCAGGTGAACACAGACATTTTGTTTTTTGCATATTTAAGGATAGATTAAACAAATATTCTTCAAAACAAAACTCTGATCTCACAGGCTCTTGATTACATATGAATGGAGGATTGGCTTTTATCTCTTTAATGGGTTGATTATATTTTAAAGAGTAATGAAGCACAATGGGAGACTGTCTAGGGCATGCCTTGGAATACAGTCCACTCAATAGAGTCCAGATAAAACAATTAGGCCAAATCAGCTGAAGCAGGAGGCTGTAATTTAGTTTTAATTACATGCTTAGCACTCACCACTCTGTCTGAAAGATAACTTGGCTTCTGTGTTTTATATAAGAACTTTAATTCCGTAATATTAAAAAAAAGTAATTAATGAAATCCTTGTGAAATGATTTCTCCTCTACATTATTTGTTAGTTTTTTTTTGTTTTTTAACTGTGCTCCCATTCCCCCGACAAACCTCGCCACACAAACCCCACGCAGGAAAAGGACAGGAATCTTCGAAGAATCACCCGCATGGTCCTGGTGGTGGTCGCCGTCTTCATCATCTGCTGGACCCCGATCCACGTCTTCGTCATCATCTCGGCTCTGATCAACATCCCCAGCTCCACCCTGCAGACCATCACCTGGCACTTCTGCATCGCCCTGGGCTACACCAACAGGTAACGCACCGCGCCGAACCCCCAGGTTTGTTTGTTTCTAAACAGGATTAGAGGACACGGCGGTGCAAACCATGTTTTCATGCACTGCATGTAAGGAAACGTCACACTTTGGTGCCAGAGTAACTAGCAAGGTCACTTCCAGTTTTTCCTTCTTTCAGACACTTGGATTTACCTCCTGTATTTGGTAAAATAGCCTTTAAACTGTATGACTTGGGTCTTGTTTACTCACAATGTTTCATCTCCGCCTATTGGACTGAAATCAAGGCTAACTTTGTTGTTCTCAAGTCACAGTATACTTACTTTAGCTGTATGATTTGTATGATTGTCTATTTGGAAGACCTGCTTTAGCTCAATCTTTAACTTTCTGGTGATTTGGGATGCTGCTTTGATATTTCCACAAAATGTTCTTTCTTGAGTATGAAATAATATTTTGGAAGGTGCCTCATTTAGCCAACATGTACCTGGACAACATGATGGGATGTTGTTGTCAAGCTTTCCAGTTATTCCTCGAAGTTTAAATTTGGGCATTACAGCAAAAAACCCTTTACTTACAGTTTATAGTTGTATGTCTCCAAAAATGAAGGTCTTTATTTTTTGAGTGTATTTCCAAATTGTAATCTCTGGTTTTTAGTAATGCCTGGTGAAATGCCAAGCTCCTAATACACTGGGGGTATTAGGTCGTATGAAGTCTTATCTCAGATACAAACTGTCCACAAGGCAAGTAAGAACTGAGCCGCTGATGTTTTGAAGTGTCTTTTTTTAGATGGCTCCTAAAACTGAGTGATAAAGGATGCTGATTATTAAAAAAATAAAAATGCAGAAACTCTCGGCCAAAATGCATGTTTTGTCAAGATGTGCCTCTCACAGTTTTTCCACAACCCAATGTAGTTAACATAAATAAAAAAAATGACACTTTGTCATTTTGATTTTTTTGATTTTCAGTGAAAGTTGATTTCACCAACATTCGACCGTTTCTCCTGTCCTCCCACCCTGCAGTAGTCTGAACCCCGTTCTTTACGGCTACCTGGACGAGAACTTCAAGCGTTGCTTCCGTGAGTTCTGCACCCCGAGCGCTTCGGTGCTGGAGATGCCGAACTCATCCAGAACCGGAGCCACGAGCCGCAAGGTCCCGAGGCGCGAGCACAACGGCACAAACACGAGCGAGAGATCCAATCAGCAGGTATCCAACGGCTCTGTGAGCAGAAATAAATCTTAAAGATAAAAACCTTTTAAAGCTTTTCTACTAAACTGTCACCTGTGACTGTCTGTTCGTTGGCCCAAAGTCAGACGTTTGCAGCTTGGAGAGACAAATGGAGGAGGAATCACCCAGACGTGACACAGAAATATCTTTTTTTCCTCTCTGCAGGTATGACTAGCCTTGGAGGGGTCGTCGGTGGACTCCCGCTGCTGCGGAGGAGCTGCCAACGACGATCTCAACTCTGAGGTCACGCAGGTCACCACAGGGCTATAATTAGTGCTCGGAAACCACACAAGCAAAGCCTCAAAACACAGAAACACGGCCGACACGGAGGAGCACAGCGCACCTTCACCGCTCTCCGTTTTCTTTCTTCTGTACTTCTGCTGGAAGTCGGGTCGTAAACCTGCAACTTTGTGCTTTGTGATTCAAAACAAACGATTCCCTCTTCAAAGAAACGAGACAGTTGGGAGGGAAAAAAAAAACTAAAAAATTCAGGCTTCACTAAAAGAAACTCACTTTTGTAGTTTGAGAAGGACTGTAAGCTTTATAGGTAGAAATATTCTCCTGTAACAAGACAAAAGGACTGATTGATCTATAAAACCACTTTTACAGCCTGGTAATATGGTTCTTTCTGCCTTATTAATCCTAACCTCCTGCCCCGAGCTCTCAGCTTATCTGTAACACTTTATGGAGAGCTAACAAATCAATTGTTTGCCTTTGTTCGCTGGCCTTCATGCCACTTTTCCTCCACATGTTCTTTTTGAGGATGTATTTGGCTGAAGATTGTCAGAAAGAAAGGGTTTGTGTTTGTCACTGCCGGAAGACTGCGTGGTATTTTAGCCTTCGAAGAGACTTCACTGAATGGAAGTTGAAATTTGAAACGATTTCCCTCCGCTGAGCTTTTCAGAATGCCTTTGTATGGCGGCGGGGTGGTGGATACCGCCTGAACAGTTAACACCGACCGCTCCGGCTTCATCCCGTTGCCGTACAGCAGTCATCCCATTTCCTCACCTCAGACTTCACCGCGGTGGACGAATGAAAATGCGGCCCTTAGAATTGCACACGCTCCTTCTAAGGAACTGGAGGAATTTCTGAATGTACATAAAGGGAACCATTCGTGTTTGCCGCAGTGGATCATTGTGCCAAACCAGCAAGAGGCCGCGTCTGAGCAGCTACAGCTTTTATATGAAGGAACTTAAAGGCGAGCCAAAGCAGGAGCGCACAGCGCGTTGTGTGATTTCTATGTAAATATGCTTGTGCCAACATGTTGTGTATCTACATGTAAAAAATGCCTTGTTCAGTCGCTCTGCTCGATATTCTCCAAACCATAATTTTTTTCTATATAAAGCTCTGTACAAGAGGAAAATCTTTATAGAAGTAAACTAGCATAAGTGTACATCTGCTTAAATAGATGTGGTGAATCCAAAGTTATGAAAATTATCGTCACCAAATGGAGATTTGTTTTTGTTGCCTTTTTTTTTTTTTTTATCAAACGTATTGGTAACTGCAAATGTTTTCTAATCGATGTTGCAATGTGACAAACATTCTGCTTTGAGTAAAATGCATCGCTGACGTCACTCTGGGCATATAATTGGTTAATTTTTACTTGCACGACTTTTCAGCCATCTGTAAAAAAATAAAATTAATAAATAAATAAAATGTCAATTGTAATTTCTCACAGATGGCTGAAAACGTGAGGCTGCCACCATCTACATACTCCATAAGCTGTATGTTCAGTACTTTTTTAAAGTAGGGTTTATGAATTTTGCAAATATGATTCCAGCGCTATTATGCAACGTGGAGATGTTTTTTTTGCAAAAACGGAACAACAGATTGGGACGAGACTTTGTTGTTGAAGCGAAAGGCAGAAAATTAAATATGATCAGTGAGGAAATCTACATTTTTATATAAATTGATATAACTCATGAATATCTAAATCTCTTTGGAGGATTATTATGCAAGTCTGTGCAAGAAGCTCACAGCACTGATAAATGGCTCTTCAGAGAAATGTAACCTTGCTGTCAGACAGTTTTTCTTCTCTAAGTCCAAAAAAATGTTCTTGGTTAATTTTCAGCAGCTTTCATCGGTGCTGCACTTTTCTTAAACCCAGAGTCTAAAAACTTGACTGCTCAATTTGAATTGATGGTGTTTAACTTCCTGCTGTGGGTTTTGCTTCTCATTACCGAAGAAACAACATCCAACAGGACAGACATGAGACAAAGAGAGAAAATAGAGAACTGTGTACCTCAGAGTACATATATAAAGGCCTTTTATTTCAGCTACACTATGAGAATGTAAAGACGACAATATAAACTGAAGAAATAATGATTGAGATCTTGTGGAAAAAAAGAAAAAACGAGAGTAAAATTGTTCTCAAGCATTTTTTTGAGATGAGTAAAAATATGACGGCTACAGCTTACTTCAACTTTTGTTCTCGTCTAAACTGTTGTCAAAGGGAGAGATTTAAAATCCATTTCTCACTTTAACTTTAGAGGCATCCTTGAACAGAATTCGGACAGTTGTGTTTCTGTGATGTAAGAGGATTTTTTTAATTATTATTTGGACTAAGAAATACATCATTTGAAAGACGTGGAAATCTCCCTGTAGCTGAAAAACGTCAGCTGTTGGCGTGTTGGGTTAAAGCCTGACTCTCTATCCCACATAGATTACAAACATATTTTAATTTTTATGAAAGGCTTACTTTATTGTCTTTATTAGAATACAGACAAAACCTCCACTTAGTTTTTCTCCATAATTTTATTTGTTTGCTTTTGGATCCTGTTCTTGGGGATAAAATTAAGCCTGTCAGGGTTTTTTTGCCCATAAAGTTTCCTTGTTTCAAACAAAGCAAAATGTGTCCTTCAGCATTTCCTTTCATGCCAAACTAACTTTCAAAAAGCATTTTTCAAACAGTATTTTAATTCAATTTTCTTGTTCATTCCCTCCAACATGTCATGCTTTAGAAGAAGGTATTTTGTCAATATCTACCTTTGTAGTTTTTTTTTTTTTTTGTCTGAAATAGAAAGACTTCACTCAATACAACTGGTATTTAACAAGTAAAGAACTCAGACTTTGGTTAGACATTAAATTGCATTCATAACAAAACATGTCGATACTTTATATGAGCAGCTTGAAAAGAGATTTTCTTTTCTCCGAGGGTTGCAGGTGGAACATAAGCGAAACAAGGACCCTCGAGGCATAACATGCCGCTTTCATTAGGCCAATATGTGCTTTTTGAACAATTAACCAGTAAAATGTCCCGCTTTTTAGGACATAATTTAGATGATTTACTAAAAGACATAAACAACAATAATAAAGGCGATTCTCTGTGTTTGCCGCTCACGAACACAAAGCTACAGATTACCGTTACAGGCCTGCTGCTTTCTGTGAATAGTCTTAAAATATAACATTGTTCCTAAATTACTGCTTCTGTAATGAGATGCACAGACCTGAATCTCGAAAGGCAGCAGAAGCAGGAAAACAACATAACGATGTTGCATTTGCATTTATTCATGGCACAAGGACAGACGATGACTGTTCATTTCTGAGCCACTTCATCTGCGACGCATCATGACTTTTGCTGTGTTGTCATAAATAACTCGTCCCGTGACTTGTTCCACGCCATGTGATCCGGGTTTGAAGCTGCATGTAATCTGTTGTCCAGACGCTGCTGTCTCGTTAATGGATGCCATTCTAAGATGCTTTACTAATATTATTATGGAAAAGAAGAGCAACTATAAATGTCACTGAATGTCTGTCTTTCTTGCTCCTGAATAAAAACGATCAGCTGCTCTGAAGTTTCAGCGTTTGGTATGAATTTATGAACGACGGTCTGCTCTCGATCAAACGCACCATAAAAAGAGCTTTGTCTCTGTGCGCCGAGATATGAAGAGGAATAACAAAGAATGATATCAAAGAGTTGTGGAATAATATATAATACATTACAGGAAGTGATGCTGTGGACTGATCAGGTAAAAATAGGTAACTATATATAGATAAAACAAGTTGAGTGAGGTCCTGAAAAAGAAAATAAAACTGGTAAAAACTATTTTGCTTTCTGAATTTGAACTGAATTGATTTTTGTGAGCTGAAGACTCCATCAACACTTTAGTCAGTAGAAAATAACTTTATTTCCACTGTGTTTCAGCTGGTGGCAAACTGATGAAGGACGCAAGTGGAAACGTGTTTATCCTGAAACCGAGTCGTTTCCTAGAACGGGTAGTTGGGGTCTTCACCTCAACACTTCTCCTTCCACCTTGGGAGTTGGTGAAGTTATGCAAGAAGCTTTTTGGTTCTAATTGAACTGATTTTGCTGGGAAAGATTACAAAGGTAGTTTGTTGCTATACCCCCACCCCCCTTTTTTCTTGTTGAGGTTGCTGATTTCAATTCTTTTCTTTCCCTTGATGATCTGGAGTTTCACTCCCCTTTCCTGGGTCTTTCTCCTGCTGCATTAACTTGATGTCCAAAACTGGTGGTCAGACATTTTCCTCTGGCATCTCATAGTAGAGAGCAGAAATCGCAGTTGCATCAAACACACCTCTAGAAGCTGTAAGGTGGTCCCAGACCATCACACTATCTCCACATTAGGTAAGATGTTTGTCTTTTCATGACATGTGTGGACTTTCACTGGTTTATATTGTGTGTTTAAATATTTTTATTTTTTTTGTCGGAATCCCATTCGTCGCAGCCTCTGAGCCGGGCTGTGACACACTCAAAAGTGAATATCTGCGTCAAAGCGTGTCATCGGTCTGACAAGACCTTGTGCCCAAGATGTGACAGTCACATTGATTAGTCATGTTGTCAATCTAGCAGTTCACTCCGGAGGGATGCTAGTGCTAACTAATGATAAAGTTTCGATGACAAGTATTGAAAATTGTAATTTTGGCAACAGATTGGACTAGACTCACATTTACGCTTTTACTTTTTAAGCACTTTGAATTGCCTTGTTGCTGAAAATGTGCTATGGAGATAAAAATTACTTTACTGTAATTTGTTGACAGACCGTGCCATTGTAATTCAGAAAGGAAAAGACAGCACACGCAGAGCTCAAAGTAAGAAAAAAACAAAAAGTTGAACTGGGAACATGAAACCTTCTTAACTATTGTGTAATAATTGCGGGTTCAACTTTGAGCTATTTCAGAAAAACTGGTTGATCTGATGCTTCACACATGTTGGAGAAGCGCAGGCTTCACCTGGTCAGGATTTAGAAAAAAAAAGTTTAATGGAAATGAAAAAAAGTTTAATGCTGAAACGTTGTGGAGGTCAGGACTATTCAACAGAGAGCCATTTAAAATGTAAGGAGAAAGCAGAGAATAGAACACAATTACATGCAAAAGCCTTTGTATCGTCTTCCCAGAAGTGAGAAAAAGCTTTGTTGATGTACACGAGTGACATAATGAAGACTGAACAAACACTTCTGAGAATTTCAATTCAGTCCTGAGAAATGACAGAAATAAACCTTCGATATGTTCAACATCTGAAGATCCTGTCTGCATTTTAACATGGCAAACATAGCTGGGAAATCTTCACCTAAAACGTGTGGATGGAGATTACATTTCAAGTGAAATACTAAATAATTAACATTTCTTGTATTCAATATTATCCCCATGGCTTTTTTCTAATGAATCTGCCTTTGTGGTCAACCTCACAGGATGTGTCTTGCTTTGCACAGACTCAGATGTTTCTCAACAAAAACATATTTTCAAGATGCAACAGAGGAAAAAAAACAACTTCTATCCAAGCCCTTTCTGCATGCAGCACACTTCAATCCATCTCAGCAGATCTAGAGGTCAAAATCAGTAGCTACAAATCATACAGTTAAAGGTCACTCAATTTGAAAAGAGCCTTAATTATGTCCTCTATCAAGACTGGGATAATATCTGTGAAATAATTCAACCATTTATATTTGACTGGCCTGCTTTGGTAAAAACCGTCCTTAACAGAAAAGGGCAAGCTGAATGAAAATACGTAGCTGCATAGGTTCAACTGTTTAAAAACATTTTTCACAAATTAATCCACAGACGCTACCAGAAAATCATCAGCCCCTTGTTAACACCTACGGAGACATCCAAAAGGTTTCAGTTTTTATCCATTCAGATGAAACGTTATGCGTAATCTGTCTTTATAATAAAAGATGAGTTTTGCATATTTTCCATTTCCATGTCACTAAACAGCTTTCGTAAGAAATGAAAAAACAAAACAAGGTTGCAGTATCTTTAGAAATGCCTGGAAGGCATTTAGTGCATTGAAATCTAAAGACTTACATCTCCGCCAATGTTTACTGTGGAGATGCACAGCATCTCGTCTCATGAGAGCTGGCAGCCTGATTACTCCTGTCGCAGCGATTATGATCAACTCCTCGCTGGCCACGGCAACAGCGCTGACATTCAGACTTGCTGTGAAGGCTCTTTCCTCTTGTGCGGAGAGCTAATCGGTTAAACCGATGATGACCCATGAAAGATTTGAGCTCAATGATCTGGTGTTAAAAAGGTCAAGTGTCGCCCTGAGGGAGAAGTGTTGGTGAAAAATATTAAGGAAGACTTAAAGTCCAGGTTGCCCAAAGTTTGCAAGGAGATTTAAAAAAAAAAAAAGATAAAGTTTAGTTTTTATTTCAGGAAACTCTGAGATGTTTTGTGATTGCATGTTGGAGAGCAGTAAATAGCTAAGCTGAAAGGATAAACTGGCACCGTTTCTGATGAAGCCGTGCTCTAAGTGTCTGCACTCGGTGAGAGTCGCTGTCCAATCAGGAGTTGAGCATGAGGGAGAAAGTGACGTATCACGGCGTTGATCTGCACCACATTTTCTGTCAAGTGGACAATGCAATTTTCAGCTTTCATGTTTGGTGCGGGACCTAAACGCAGACGACCAGGCAAGATCTGATGATGGTGAGTTTAATGGGGCGAGAGAATGAGTTACAAAAGACACGACACAGGAGAACATAAAGTATACAACAGTCTGGAGAATAGACAGAAGACGATGGTGACTAGGCAGTGAGGGAGCAAATTAATAATCTAAATTGTACATCTAAAATAAGACTGAACAGAACAAGGCTGAGCAAATCACAAAAAGGAATAAAGTAAATTGGGGAAACATGCTGAGTGCAAAACAAATCCTCTAACAACGTTAGAGTTAATTAAATCCAATCATAAATACTGTTAGAAAAACACTAAACAATTTGTAAGTCATGATTTTCAAAACAGTTTTGCAAACAATGTCAGTTTTCAGGGCTTGTGGTTAATTTCATAAACTTGAACTAATTTCTGTCATATTACACTGGCCACATGTGGAAGTACAGATGGATATAGTCCAATCAAATAAATTTACCACAGGTGGACTTAATTTAAGGATTACAAGGATGATCAGTGGAAACGGCTCTATTTTGAGCTACATAAACCGCCTGTTTTTTATTTTTACTAAATTTGTAAAAGCCTTTTCCCCCACACTGTCGTAATGCGGTATTTGTGTGTTGAATTTTGAGGAATGCGATTCATTTAATACAATTTGCAATAAGGCTGTAACAGCAAAATACTGGAAAAAGTGAAGGGCTGTGAATCCGAGGCACTGAAACACTTAGCAGATGAACAGATTTATGACTTGGGTTGTTGCTGTTTTATACCGACCCTGCTGTTCTCAACTATAACCTCAATTTAAAAAAAAAAAAAAGCTAAAAACAAACCAATTAACAAGCTTACATTTAAAATAAGATTCAATACAAGGCAGGAACATGTTGCCGGTACTTCGATCCTAAATGGCAGAGGCAGAACGAAAATGAGATGTTTTGTTCAGAGTTTTGCTAACCTGATTTAAAGCCGCCTCTGACCGGCTCAGTCGCTGAGCAGTAAGTCCTGAGGCCTTTTCTGCTGACCCTCACCTGCTAAACTGAGACAAACATAAAACTGTGAGATTGCAAAAAGGTGGAGTGTACGCTGGGTGGCGGCAATAAAGTCGCAAACTGTCAGAAATTAAAGTAACCGTGAGAAGCCAGCTGCTCCAACTTGAATCATTAAGCAAATGGGAGGAACACCAGCCGAGTCCCGCCATTGCTACGCCAGTTGAACGGGGAGAGGACTGGCTGGCGTTGAATGTTCGCCGCTTCTCCATGAAAAAAACAGAGAAAAACAGAGTTGTCGTTGCCAACTGCCGTCATTTCTCGCTGGATTTTCTCCTGTGCTGGTCTGCAAGTTATGCTGTGGATTACATCGCTCTGTTTCCGAATGTCTGTTTTGGAGCCGCGGGTCTGCTGTTAGCGGTTAGCTCCATGCTAGCTTCTCCAGGCTTGGCTGGCTCGTCGATGTCGATCTACTCCGCCTCCCAGCTGATTGGACTTACCAACTGCTCCATCCCACCCTGTGTTTCCATCTTAAAACGACGTGGTCTTCTGCGTAGACCCCGCTATGTCCATAGAGGCTCTCGGAGGAGAACTGTTTCTCACCAGCAGGCTGGATCTGGCCCTATGGTTTCCTTCTGGTCTACCGGACGTGCCGCGCAGCGATTACGTCATCAGAACGCAGCGTCTGAGCTCCCTGATATGGCTGGAAGAACACAATGCATGAAGGGGCAAGGAAAGCGTGGAGTGGATTTCAGTCTGCTAAAACCTCTCCAAAAGGCTTCCACTCCAACCAGTATTAAAATAGAACTTTTTAATGATCAATTACTGACCAACAAATCCTGCCTTATTCATGACCATATTCTGGAGAAAAATGTGGACCTTATGTGCCTTACTGAAACATGGCACCCACCGGATGTGTACAGTTCGCTGAATGAAGCTTGTCCCCCTGGATATAGCTATCTGCAGAGAGCTCGCCACAAGGGGCGAGGTGGTGGTCTGGCAGTAATTTACCGCAGTGATTTAAAATTGTCCCATCTGGCTCTTCAGGACTTTTCTTCTTTTGAATGCTTGGCCTTCAATCTCAAAGCCCCACTGCAGATGAATATAGCATTGCTTTATCGACCTCCAAAACAACATGTTTCATTTAATTCAGAGATACATGACCTCCTAACTTCTTTCTGTGCCCGTTCTGTGAAAAGTATTATTCTTGGAGATTTCAATATACATTTTGATCATTTTTCCTCCCCTCTGGCAGCAGATTTTAAGTCTCTTCTGGACTCACTTAATCTAATTCAGTTTGTTGACGCCCCTACACACAATAGGGGGCATACTCTGGACCTGGTGATTACAGACACTGTAACTATCAATAACTTATCTGTATATGACCTGGGCGTCATATACACGATCTAAGTATTATTCCAACATCATCAACAGCTGTCCGGGAAATTCCAAACAGCTTTTCTCGACAATAAACCATCTCCTTCATCCCAATCAACAAACTGAGGATGAGGATTCAACTCAAAAATGCAACTTGTTTCTCTCATTCTTCAAAAACAAAGTTAACTCTATTAGACCTCAGCTCCACAGCCTTCCTGATCTTTGGCTGCCATCTACCCTTGTACACCATGGGTCCATGAGCTGCTTTGATGAAGTTGCTAAGAGTGAAGTGGAGAACATCCTCAAGAAAATGAAGCCTTCATCTTGTGCCCTGGATCCCTTCCCCTCATCACTCATAAAATCTAATGATACTGCAATAAGTCCATTAATCACACAAATAATAAACAAATCACTGAAATCTGGTCATGTTCCATTGCCTCTTAAAACAGCTGTCATTAAACCTCTTCTAAAGAAATCTACCCTGGATCCAGATATCCTTTCCAATTACCGCCCAATTTCACATCTTCCTTTTCTGTCAAAAGTGCTGGAAAAAGCTGTTGCCGCTCAGCTGCAGCTTAATCTAGAACAAAACTCTCTGTACGAGAAATTTCAGTCTGGGTTTCGTTCTGCTCACAGCACTGAGACCGCTTTGCTGAGAGTTACCAATGACATCCTCATGGCAGCTGATGCTGGGTCTACATCTCTCCTTGTTCTCCTTGACCTAACTGCAGCCTTTGACACTGTGGACCATAACATCCTACTACACCGTCTTCATGTGGAGGTCGGTCTCTGTGACACTGTTCTGGACTGGTTTAAATCTTTTCTCTCCAATCGGCTGGAATGTGTTAGCCTTGGAAAGGCCAAGTCCCAGGCTGTCTCTGTCTCCTGTGGTGTCCCACAAGGGTCAGTATTAGGGCCCCTGCTGTTTTCCCTTTACATGCTGCCTTTGGGTCAAATCATTAATCGATATAACATCTCCTTTCACTGCTATGCCGACGATATACAACTTTACATTAGAACTGGAGCATCATCATCACCATTTTCACTCAATGCCTTCACTACTTGCCTGGAGGAGATAAGGAAGTGGATGACTCAGAATTTCCTTCAGTTAAACTGCTCCAAAACTGAGGCCATGTTGATCGGAACACCTCACCAGGTTCAATCTTCAACTATGACGACTGTGTTCTTTTCTGGACAAGACATCCCCTTTTCCACCATAGTTACAAATCTTGGAGTTAGAATGGATTCTCAACTTACATTTGAAAATCACATTAAGCATCTGTTTAAAATCTGTTTCTTTCATCTTCGTAATATCTCCAAAATTCGTCCGTTTCTTTCTTTCTCTGATGCTGAGTCTCTCGTTCATGCATTTGTCTCCTCCAGGCTCGACTACTGCAACTCTCTGTTTGTTGGAATCCATAAAAAACATCTTCAGAAGCTCCAATACATTCAAAACAGCGCAGCCAGGATTCTCTTGAGGGCCCGCAAATCTGCCCATATTACACCTATTCTGCATGACCTTCACTGGCTTCCCATCACCTGCAGAATTCAATACAAAATCGCTTTCATCACCCATCAGTGTTTAAACGGAACCTCACCGGATTATCTGAAGGACCTTCTCACTCCACATTCATCCACCAGATCTCTACGATCACAAGACTGCAACTTCCTTCACCTTCCTCGCTCCAGATTAAGGTCCATGGGAGATCGGGCTTTCGCTGTCGCTGCCCCCCGTCTCTGGAACTCTCTCCCAGATCATTTGAGAGCTCCACAACCACTGATTGATTTTAAAAGAGGCTTGAAGACTTTTTTATTTAAGCAAGTCTACTCTGCCTCCACATGATTTTTATGATGTTGATTTTATCTCTGATTTTATTTGCACTGTGTAGCACTTTGAGATTTTTGGTAATGAAAAGTGCGGTACAAATTGGATTGATTATTATTATTATTATTATTATTATTCGCAGATCTCTGAGTGCTGACCGGTAGGCCACCGGAGTTTATCAGCTGACCAACCAGCCGTTGAAGTAAAAAGGCCAGCAGGGAGCAATTTGTTTTAGCTCCGTCTCTCTCCAGCTCCACCCCTGATGGCTGGAAATATGCTCCGATTTACAGGGTGTGTGTTTAAATCACAGGAAATATTGCTCACTCCATTTTTTTTCTCCCCCACACTCTGGGCTATCGCTAAACGAGACGGTGGAGGCACAGGCGCCATCCCGTCAGGTAATATTCCCATCCATCCATCCGATTTCATTACCCTGCCCTCCTTCCGGTGCTTGGCTGTGTCGTTTGCACGGCGGCTCACTAAAAGATAGGCTATCAAACTTTCATTATCGCGCCACTGCGACTACTTTTCCACCACAGGTGGAAAAGTCTCCCTGTGAGAGAGAGATAGAACTGCATCTGTTTGGTGAATGGCAGAGTACAGACACACACACACACACACACACACACATACATATATATGTAATCTCCCTTCAAAGCCCACAGACCCTTCAATGCACTTCATAAATGTGTGACCTTTATCTCCTGCAGACCTAAAAGCTGTTATTCACGTTTCCTATCTATGGAAAGAGCAGCTGGAGGGCGTAAAAAAGTAGAAAGTCACCTGGCAAACCTCATAATTTCCACTTCCTGTAGTCTAAATTTAAACGCGCTTGTATGATTGCTCTGTCAACTAAATTTTGCAACTACGTCTTGACTAATATTTCTATGTGAAACACACATTTAAAGAAACACTCATAAAAATCGTGGAGAACATAACAGATGTTGTGACTTTTATTTTCTAATGTTCTTGAACTTTGATTTCATTGGAGAAATCCTTTCTCGTCCTGGCTCCCGTCATTTGCAGCTTACCGCCATCAGTGTGTGAATGAACGGATGAATCCGTACATTACACTGATTGTAGAGTGAAAACTTCTGCACTCCTTGGACTTGATTAAGCGTTATGCAAATGCAGCCCATTTACCATTTGAAACGTTTCAGCTGACTGGGATGAGCCGTCCTGTTGGTACCAGGGAGTGGAAACTTTGGTCCTCTTTGGTCGAGTTGAGGTATAATTAATGAATTTGGAAGTTGTCCTCCATATTATTTCATGTTTGTGCAATATACCAAAACCCTGAGTAGGCAAACTGAACCTCAGCATGATGCTGCCACCACCAACATGAGCTGTTTCTGCACATTTCGTAAGTTTTAGAGCTCGTCGTTGATTTGCCCATCGTTGAAGTCGATGAAGCCAAACAGCTACATTTCCTGTTTTGAGAGTAAATACTGACGTCATTGAAGGTCTAAGCATTTCAGCCTTACCAGCACTGTTTTAATCCAAACCTCACTACAGTGTGCAGAGTGTCAATTTTTAAGTTTATTATGGGCTTGAGTTTTGACAGACTTTTATCTGAGGGTCACAGTTTGGTTCAGATGCTTGAAATTTCCACACAGGAGTGTGGAGGAAAATTTTAATTTCATTTCATTAGGTTCTGTGCGTTTCCGTGGGAGGATTTTGCAACAAAGAAAAGGGCAGATTTCTTTGTTCAGAAAGTGGAAAAGTTCTTAAACTTTCCACTTTCTCTGCTCCACCACATGTTTGTACAAGACATTTAATATGGAGAAAACACCGGTTTTCTCCAACAGAACAAAAATCCCAAATTGCACATAAAACATTAAGCTTTTCTAATGGACAAATACGAATACAGAAAATGTCAGAATTATGATTAAAGTTCAGCCATGTGCCAGGAAACCAACAATTAAATAAGGTCGACCATTTGTCCCAAAAAATCTTATTAAATACATATGTTGTGCTTGAATTATTCCACTCTTTAAACTCATCCATCCATCCATCCATCCATCCATCCATCCATCCATTTTCTTTACATCCTTGTCCCTTAGTGGGGTCAGGAGGGGTGCATGGTGCCTATCTCCAGCTAACGTTCCCCGAAAGGCGGGGTCACCCTGGACAGGTCGCCAGTCTGTACTCTTTAAACTCTTTTTAGATATTTCTCAAAATATAAATATGGGTGTTTGTGTATTTAAGTCTACATGTCTTATATATGGTCACAGAAATTAAGAGAACACAAAGTTAAAAGGTTTTAACTTACAAGTGATGCTGGTTACATCACACTCAACGTTGTGTAAACATGACGGAGGAGCACCGTGTTCCTGATGGTAATTCAGGCGGGTCAGAACTTTATCATCGAAACACTAAGGAAGTGAAACGCGTGAACATCCCCTCACAGACTGCTCTGCATATGAGACATTTAAAATTCAGAAATCTTAAGGAGAGACGTGATCAGCATAACATAAGCGGTTTTATTCATGCTCTCCACATTTTATTAGTCTCACTTCTGTGGGCACGGTTTGAAAACGTGCCTGTGGAAAGGTTTGAGTTTTGCAGCTTGTAAATCTCAAAGTAAGAAAATATCTAAAGCTCCTCTGTCCTCTGTGCAGGATGTTTTTCCTATACGTCAGTTCCTCAGCAGGAAGAACAGGACAATACAAACCTTTGTTGCAGACAAAAAAAAAGATTTTTCTCCAACAGTATACGCTTCTGAAAAGCAAATGCGGAAACATTAATCATTTATCATCCATCAGTCTCTCAGGTATTTTACACGGCTGCATTTACTGTCATGAAACGTGCGTGAATTCAAATTGCAGTGCAGACTGACAACATTCATGTCTTTGATTAGATGCAAAATCCATCTGTTACTTTACATTTTTTTTTATGCATTCTGATCATTCCAGTCAGAATTACAGTCAAGCAACCATGTGCAAAACTTTGACTCTTTGAATAATTGCAAGTGCAAAGACACATATTCTACTGCAGCAGAGGGTAACAATGTGAAAGGAAGAAAAAGCTTGTTATTTTTTTTGTGAAAGTACTAGAATAAATTTGAGAGAAGTGCGATGCCAGGTCAGTCACTCTCTCATCTCTCTCTCTCTCCTCCAGCTTCCGGTCTTTCTCCATTTAACTGTTCATCACGGTGGGAAAGGATGGAAACTAATAAAGCTTCTTGTAATCTTTCGGGTGCTTTCTGTACATAGGAGCAACATCCAATCTACACACACCGGGTTTGGTCTTCCTGCCCAAGGGTTTCTGCCAGCAGGTTTAATTAGTACAATATTTCACACAGGTCTCTGCAGGTGAGAAACCTTTTAATTACTTTATCCTTCACACCCAGTTATTCTCATCAGGAGCATCTCTGCGCACACGGCGAGCGTTTCAACACAATCAATAGCCATGAGCTGCAATCAGCAAGAGAGCAAATTACTTGTGACCTCAGCTAATCTCACAGAGTTGTGACTATTATTATTATTTTGTTGTTCGATTTGAAGCCAATGCTATTTATTTTTGTAAAGGAAAATCACACAGTTCCTTCACATTGTGCTTTGTAAACGCTCTGAACTTTAAAATAAAATTTGGATAATGTGTTTTGAGGAGTGCTTTGCAACCAAAAATCATGAACCAGTTATTGGTAAACAAGATGGGAACTTGTGGCTATGTGTGTCACAATAGCAAATATTGATGGATGATAAATTGTCCTACAGGACAATGATCTTATTGTTTTGACACCATTTTCAAGTAATATAATAGTGATGGCATAACAATAATGCAAGTACACCCTCTCAAAGATCAATACATTTTAACTTTTGATTCTGGAACTGGAAGACATTATCAATATCAACAAATAAAAAAAATTAAAAAACTGAAACAACAAATGAAATGAATTATGAAGTCTCTGTAAACAAAATTGTCATTGAGACCAAAACACCTGGCTGGAGATTTCTGCCATTCAGTGAAAAGAGAAAAACAACAAATTATGCAAATGGAAATGATTGAACTCGTTTTAATTTTTCATGCAATTAATTGATTTATTGCTTATTGTGAAAGGCTTGTTTGTGGCAGAACTTAAAGTCATACTCACAGACATTCAGTCTAGCTGAGCTCAAGCTATTTTGCCAAGAAGAATGAAAACCCAGCCTCTAGAAATGCAAAGAAATGGAGACAAAAACCAAAATAATGACCCAGGGTTTTTGATTATAAATGCATGCCACCTTTCAGGATTTTATTCATGCAAAAAATGTGGAAATTAACTTTTTTGTTTTTTCTTTTAACTTTATGTTAATCTCTCAGGTAAATTCTAAATAAAACATATTAAAGTGTTACAGTCATGTGACAGAAAGTTAAGAAGTTTAAGAAAGTTAAGAATATTTTATGCAGGGCATCATACGGAGCAAACAGCTAGAGTTGATAATAACTAAGAAGAAAAAAACTGCTTTTATTCCACACCGGAACAAAGAGTTACATGTTTTGGTGGGGATTAAAACAAGTATTGGACACATGGGACACGTGAGGCGAGTTGAATCTGCTCTTCTGCACGATTCTACTTCCTTTCATCAGAGATGAGCATAGTTCATGGACTACAGGTAAAATGAAGAAAACCTGTTAAAATATGAGAAAGAAGGTCATCCAGTGAAGCACATAATCCCTTTAAAGTGATTTTATCTGTCTAGCTGCTTCTAGCTTCAACCTTCAGTGTGAAACAAGTAGAAAACATGAGTCGGTTAGGTCTCCTTATTGGATGGAAAAGCAGTGAGTTGATCTAAACCTTAAGTCAGATCCAGGAGTTTCAAGGATCCCTCTGTTTGCCTCATAAAGAGTTATCCCCCAGCTCTTAAATCTTCCATCTTTCAATATTTCTAATCTCAATATTTATTTTTCATTGAGCAAATCTTTCTCTGTGTTCTCTGATTGATCTTTTCTGGTGTTTTAACTGGTGTTTTAATTCAGAACCCCTCTGAATTAAAACAGAGGGTTCTGAGATGGATGAACAAGAGGTCAAGTTCATCCATCTTGATCTCTTAAGGTGTTCCTGGTTATTTTCTAGAACTCCTAAAACCTGATATTACCAGCTGAAGCAAACCAAAGAGAAGTCTACGGTGATGATAAAACATGCAAGACACATGCAACGGAGATTTCTCCCAATGAGTTTCACCGCAAACTTCTTTCAAAAGACGTTTACTTCTGGCTCGGCGTCTCGGGGAGCAGCTGTCCGGACTCTCTTGCGTCTGTTTGTGATTGTGCGACGGCTGCTTTTATGTCTGACTTGGCACCGGCATCCTCCTGACTGTCACGGCCTCACAGCGTGGACAGATGGCAGAGACCTACCCAGCAAGAAAACAGCACAGACCGACGCCAGCCAAACACACACACACCGTCCAACAAGATGCAAAGCAGAAGAATTTTCCTTTTGGGCCTGCTGACCTGTGTCCCAATCCGGCTGTGAGTCATCCTACACGCCGGCAGACTGTCTGTGTTTGTGTGTGGCGACATTTTTTGAACCAACATGTCTGACTTTCTAGTGTTTTCTTGTCACATACCTCTTCATCCCACTGGCCGCATCGGCTCTTAGTTTAAAAAAATATATTTAAAACCACTTTACCCTTTCAGTACTCAGTGTGTTTGTCTCAAGCTGTGTTCTGTGCTTTACCTCTCCTTAAGACATTAAAGAGTTTATATGTAACTTTTTAAAAATATTTTCACGTACTGGGAGTGTTGTCACTTTAACAGCCTGACATGGTGACAGGCAGACAAACCAACACAACATCACTGCGATCCAAAGCCACGTCGAGATCGTCTCAGCGGACACAGCGTGAGTGGGCAGCTCCACACAGATGCATGCATGAGAGCGGATGCGTAGGTGTGGAGCTTTCTCTCGACTCTGCCAGGCCAAATAGATGTTGAACTTTTAGCTTGGCTTTATGCACGAGCTTGTTACATGAAGCGAACGCAGCAGCAGCTCTGTAAGATATGATCAGAAAGTTTATGCATTTAACTCAATAGATTTATGACATGTACAGAGATACATATCCTATTAGTTTTAAAGATAATTACAGCTAATAAAAAGCTGACATTTTTATCGCCTGCAGGTTATATTTTGGCCTTCAGCTCGTCTGAATAGTAGGGCCTGGTGTCGCTTGTTTTTCCCTCCTCAGGTTCTTTGTGCTTCTCCAATATGTCATTCAGGGCCGGCCCAAATCTTCTGGGGCCCTAAGCAGCTTTTTATCCCCCTTTCCACCACCGTTTCTCCCCCTCAGCCTGCCAACACTATTTGCTGTATCATTCCTAAATTATTTGCAGCATACCTACTATCATTAGCATAATTGGTGATTAGCTTAACAATGAAAAATCAGTAGCTGTAGTGCAGTGGTTCTTAACCTTTTTTGAGGTACCAAACCCACCAGTTTCAATCATTCACTGAACCTTTCTGTAGTGATAAATAAAATTATTTTTTTGCCCCAAATTCAAGACATAGGGGTGAACCAACTAGAGTCTAGGTGGGCCACCCCAAGATCACTAAGTCTTCTTAAAAGGTAGGGTCTCCAAGAACAGTTCTTCAAAATATAGTCAGTGTTTTCAGCAAAGTTGAGCTGACTGTCCAGGAACGACCAAAGGCATTTAAAATTTGCCAGTTTCAACAAGTTGGCCATCGAGAAAAACTGGAACCATTTTAAGATCTTGTCATTTAATTAGCTCTACATTCTTAGTGATTCTTGAGAATAGGGACAAAACAGGTCCTATGGATAAAGCACAAAATTTGAATAAGATATACACAAAATATATTTTTTTCAAATATCTGACTAAACTAACCTGGGTCATGTGAGCACAACGATGTATATTTTCCAGCATTTGCTGAATATTTTTTTATTTTAAACATTGTAGTCGGTGGATGATGCCTGTAAAAGCCTTTGTCCAGGAGCAGAACTAAATACATTATAATAGTTAAAAATAATTTAAAAAATATTAAAATTATATATTATGACAATTAAGTATAAGTAATCATATAAATAATTATAAAGGTATCAATAAATTGAATTAAAAATAATTTCTATATATTTTCCAACTCCATTGAAATTTGTCCTTACTTTTTGTCAACACCGTCAGAAATGAAAAGAATGTAAAAAAAAATCAGGCATTATTGTGGGGCACCAGAACTTCTGAGGACCCCATGACCTCTTCCTTTCTTTTCCTTTGCTAGGAGGGCTAGTTAGCTTTGGTTAGCTTATGTTATTCTTTAGATTTTTCTTCTTTTTATTCCTAAGATTTTTGTCACAACCATGATGTGTCAACACCATAACTGACAATTTACAAAACTTTGGTGACATTTTGTGAAATAAAAGCTTAATGTTGGTATATTGTAAAGATTTTATGGACCTAATGAGCTACATATGGCCTCCTTAGGAATAACATCATATAAATTGAGGTAGTTTGGCTTTTTGTCACCTCTGTCAGATGTCAACTCCCATCAGTTTTTGTGACTCTTTCAGTGAAATTGTTGACAAATCTCACTTAAATGTGCAGTTAATTTATTTCAATGTATTGTACATAAATTGCATTACTTCACATGTACCAAGTTTTTCATTTTACTCACTAGTTTGTCACCACCTTCAGTTCTGTGTCAACTCCGTCATGCAGTGTCAACTCCGTCAGATGGACTTTTTGCTGTTTTTTGTTTTAAATAATATTTATTTTGTTTCTTGAGAAGCTTTTGTCTGTAAAATGAGTAAAATATCATAAATAGGGTCATTAAAAATTATTTTTGATGTATTTTTGTCAGATGGTGATGACAACGTTCTGAGTCAGGTCGATTAAAAATGTAATTTATTTTAAAAATGTTGCAACTGGGAGCCTGTCCTCAGCATCTTTACATTTCCAAAACATCACTTGACATATTTGTATATGGATTATGGGAAATTATGGGAAAATTAAAACCCATTTTGTCCCTATTTTCAAGAATCACTGAATAAATAATAAAGACTTGGCGGTATTCTGATTTAGTAATGTAATTATATTAGTTGTATTACCACCCCCACGCCACTAGAGGCAGTAGCAACCCCGAAAAGATGCGACTAAGGTGCAGATTTAGAAGTACAACGAAAGCTACAGAAGACAAGTTCAAATCCATGCTGAATGGAGCTCCTTCAATCAGGGCTCCTCCGCAGCACTGATTGGCTAATAGCTGATAAACTTAAAACAAGTTAATAAGTTTGATATATTTTCTCAAAAGTGACAACAGCCATCAACAGGAAGATATTAACTATTATTTATGTAACAACTATAATAATATATTTCCATGTCTAATATTATCCACTGTTATTGTATACATCTTGGTGCTGCCAATAATCTAATTAAATTATTTAAATTTATTCCGATGCAATCACATCTGAAGCAGAAAGAACTTAAAGAAATCATAAACATCAGTGCATTGCAAGGCCCTGCAATGTTTGTTTTGCAGGGCCTTGACACAACTCACATCCTTTGATGTCCACAAGCTAGTTGAGAATTAATTTGTTAGCAAATGAGCTCCCTCCCCCCCCCAACACACACCAGCACAAAGGTGATGTTTGTTACAAATAGATGTTTAATATTCAAATGTATCCCGTGAAAAATTAAAAATGTTTCACTCTCATGCAATTTGAGAAAATATCAATTTCTACACTCATAACTTAATCCAACATAGGAAGTAGAATTTGTTTTCTACATGATTTTTAAGCTAATCTCCCCTGGCTATAAGAGTATTTAGTTCAGAAAATAAAAATTGTGAATACTAATGCACAATTTTTCCCCTTCATTTTTAATCAGTAATTGACAAGTCAAGGATTCAGAAATCAGTTTGTTCCTCCCTTCTGTTCATTAAATTCATGAAAACGTTTGTTTAACAGCTTAACAGGAAGTTCTTAAGCGTTTCTGAGACACGCCTTGGTTTATAAATAGGAATCAGATTTTATGCTGTTTGTTGTATATAGTTGTTAAAGTTTACACAAAGAATGAATTATAAGTGTCCAACTCTAAAATCCCAAAGAGAACTGGAATCAGTTTAAGCCAGAGAAAACCTGATCATTGAAAACAGAGCTAAGATGTACAGTGTGTGCCATCCCTTTGTCATTTCAGAAGAAAACTGTCTCCATATTGCAAAGTAATGTCTGGGAACGTACTTTTTGAATGAAATTACCCATCAAATAAATCGAACTAAATCTAAATCGAAGTAAAAACCAAAATTTCAGTTTAATCAAACTAGCAGAAGCTTGTGTCAAAATACATCTCAATCACTTAGTACAAAAAGACACAGTTGGGCGTCGAGACACAGGAACTTGTTTTTCTGTCAACTTCACAATCTTCCAGTAGTTCTACATCTTCATATTTCCCTGTGTAGGGAGGAAAGTACATCTTTCACTCGTCTCCAGGGAAACACAATATTCATATTCTGCTGTTAAAGTCAAACTTTACAATACAAACTTTTAGCAGGAAACTGTCCATCAACTCAATCCAGCCGTGACGAAAACAAACACCCACAGCTCACGACATTTTACTCTAAGCGTCATCGGGTTTGTCTGCCGGCGGCCCACACGGCTGCAGCATCTTCTCCATCAGGTTGAAGCGGACCCGCGCTTTGCTCTCGTTCTCGGCAACGGAGAAGTAGTTGAGCAGGTCGAAGTGCCCCATGTAGGAGCAGTAAGAGTCACGGTGCTGGTTGACCAGCCATTCCCACTTGCTGGTGTCAGCATGTCCTGTACCGATGTACTTGGACTGGAGATGCTCCAGCTGACTGTGGATGTTGTAGCGGTCTGTCATTCTGGCTCAGGTCAGGACACCGGAGTCTAAATGGGGGAAAAAAAGGTTACAGAGCTGCTGAGTAAGAAGAAAATGAAGTAATCGAAAATAAATGATAACACCATGTTGTTATTTCCAGTTGTTTTTAATCATAACTGAACTTGATTTTCTTTAATCCTGTTTCTAAAATTATTTCATCTGATCATTTACGTCAACCCATTAAGCTCTGAAATGTAGGAGATATGAGAGAAAATTTTCTCCTGTAGTTTCAGTGATGTGTAGATTTATGAGATTTACTTTTGCTTTGTTATTTCCATTTCATTTTTTTCTGTATCCATTTTGTTGGAATTTTAACTTTTCAGAGAAAATATAAGCCATGTAGAAGATTGTTTTAGTATGAAAACCTCAAGGTCAGAATTGCAGGTGATGAAAGTGAAAAAAAAAAAGTTTTAAGTGGCTTCTGCATTTATAACGTTATTTAATTTGGCATCACAAATTAAATAACACACTCATATTGGACTCATCAAACATTACAGCCATACTTAACATTTAAACGGAGAAAAAAGCATTTATATTACATTTTTCCTTCAAGGTAATTTGACTTTAATGAAAAACAACTGAGCTCCTACAAATGATGAATAGAAAATGCTATGATTTAACAACACAATTTATAGACTACTTCTGAACAGCCGGTCCAAGTTAGTGGAAAACCCAAACAAACATCCAAGGCCACTGAAATTAAACATCTGCAACTTTTACCTTGCAGTGTTAGCAGCTCTTCTATTTTCTATATTTTAGTATTCGAGACTAAGCAGTGTGTGGTTTAACAAAGTATCTGCAGGTTCTACAGAATTACATATTGATTACAGAAAATCCGTGTAAATCTATCTGTGGGATTTTAGGACAGGCATGTAGCTGCAAAGAAAGACCTATAATGTAATAATCTTGAATGCAAAATGTTTTGTGACTTATAAACTTACAAACCACGCAATGACCACGATCTACGCATGATGCTGGGAACGTGTTTTTTTCACCAGTCTTGTTACATTTATTCAATGGAAAATATTTGGTCCACTTGAATTTCCAGGTGAATCTCAATTTACGTTTTTTATAGTACATCTCTTAAAATACATGGAACAATGTCTGTCCCTTCACCATTTGTGTGCCATTTCTTCCCTTCAAACGTAATTTAATGTCCTTGTTTTTAAATTTAATCAAAATGTCAATTAAATTTTGATATGTATGCATAATAGAGTAAAGTGTTTCTTAAAGAGATTTTAATAATTAAAGATGGTGTTTAAGGTGGTGAAGTAATCTAAAAAAAAAAAACCTCATGATTATTTGTTCGGTATAACAAAGACGTCTCAGTTGCTTCTTCCTTGTAGCATAGCATATTTACAGAGATGTTATGTTACTCCCAAACACCACGCTAGTGATAAAGTGTCTTAAATTAGTTTTTGACTAGTTTCTACGTGTATAAATACATTTTTTATCTCGCTACTTTAAACGTACCCTTTACAAGGTAAAGATAATTGTCGTCGCGCATTTAGCCTTGCATGCTAACGTGAGCAAAAGCTACTCGTTGTTAGCCGACAGAATCTTTCATTTACGCTACACTCGTTTACAAATACCAGTTTTAGAGTCGAATAAGTCTATATATGCGAAACATACTTACACAAAATATTCCAGAAAGGAGGTGAAACTTGCCGACTAAATCCTCAATCAAACACGCCTGGAAAACCTTTTCCGTTTGGTTCCCTGCAATTGGGAACGGTTGAAACAAAGCCTTCAGTCTTCGGTTCCGTTTCAAATATTTTGCGCCTGTTCATTTTCAGATTCTTCAGATTTTCTTTTTAATGTTATGTTTACTTCAGGTAGTTACAAATAATACAGCACTTTTTAAACAGAAAGTCACATCTGCTGGTCTATTCTTGACTGGTAGTAAAAAAGCACATTTATTAATTTCATCCTTAAATATAAAACAAAAATTGTAGCAGCAATTATTTTGTTATTTTCTATTACATGGTTCTTAATAGGAAATAACCAGAAAGTTAACAGTGCACTTTGGAGGACCCTTAAGCTACAGGTTCATTGAGATTATTTCAACAAATGTTTTAGTATTAAAAATGTCATATGTGACGATATATTTGATTGAAGGAAACAAGTATTCAATCAATCAATCAATCAATCAATCAATCAAATTTTATTTGTATAGCACATTTCAGCAGCAAGGCATTTCAAAGTGTTTAACATAATTAAAATAAAAACATGCAGCATGTGACATTGAATAAACAGTGAGAAAGAGAACGAGATTTTGAAATAAAAAAAAGATTTAAAAAGATTAAAACGCTAAAAACATTAAAGCCAGCACCCCTTTTAGGACTTCAGTTAAACGTCGTTTATCTGGGACTCTAACCCTCTGGGACTTTAGTCAAAAACACCGTTTCACAAGGGCTCCAGCCTCTAGGCTTTTAATTGTAACATCACCAACTGGGACTCTAAACCCATAGGACTTTAGCTAAACGTCGTTTAACTGGGATGTTTTCTGGGGGGCTTTACATCATTAAAATGTAAACTGTCCATTCCATCCATCCATCCATCCATGTAAACTGTGAGAAAGAGAAATAAAAAGAAATTAATAAATAAAGATAAAAACAAAAAACATCAAAGACATCAAAACCTGCACTCTAACCCTAATTTAGCCATAAGCAACTCTAAGTTGAGATTTAAAGGCACCCTATGTTTCAGCTGTTTTACAGTTTTCTGGAAGTTTGTTCCAAATTTGTGGTGCGTAGAAACTGAATGCTGCTTCTCCTCGTGTGGTTCTGGTTATGGGGATGCAGAGCAGATCAGAACCAGAAGATCTTCACTGACTAATCTCTTTGCTTCAGATTGTGAAAGTGCTGAGCTGAGCCTGACTGCCACCAGCGGAGATACTACCCTTACTTTTCGGCCACTAACAACTGGTTCAGACAATAACAAAAATTCTGGCCTCATTACTCTGGTCCCCCTGGTAAGTTTGACTTAGAACCAACATGTCCTGCCACACACTGCAAATTGATGGTAACTCGTGTCCCTTTTGTTTGCCTCTCTAAAAATATGTCACCCATCTGGACTGTATGACTCATAGTTTTGCTGTCTATCCACTGCCAAGATTTTTCCCATCTTGGCAGTGGATCTCTGCAGCTCCTCCAGGGTTACCATGGCCTCCAGGAGATGATCCAAGCTTCTGTGATGCTTTAAACATCTCCACATCTTTATTCTAACCTGTCTGATCTGGTCCTTCAAGATGCTGTTTGCTAATTGTTGCACATAAAAGCTGCAGAATAAAATAAACACAGAAGGGCTCTGCTTATTTGGTGGCTTCTGCAGGAAATTTCATGCACTGAATTCTGCCTAGATGTAAATGAGTAAGGGGTCAAGTTGGACACACATGCATGCCCCACTTTTAGAATTGTTTCCTTGTAAATGTGTTATAAAACTGCACTTATTGTGCTGGTCTGAGGGTTATGATCTAATAACAAAACAAAAAGTTCAAGGAACACTTACATTTTTCTCTTAAAGCGTATCCCAACACACCAGTACTCCGTAACTCCCCAAACATTGGCGTGTTAGAGATCTCACTGATCCGGTTTTTTGAGATCCAGAAAAAATGATTAGTCAACAAAGATGATTTTAAACCAAATAAGAAAAAAAGACAGCACACCCGGCATACCAACAACACTAAGGAATTTGTTTTTACATCTTAAACTCCACAGGTTTGCAAGTGGTACTAATAAATGCTGCTGTGGTGAGAATTGCTGCACATCCAGAGCAGATGCCCTGAGGGTGCAGACTGGTTCAGTTTATTCTGTTTTGTTTTGTGTAATATTTTCTATTATATTCATATTAAAATAATGGAGAACAAAAATGACTTTGCCAACAGCAAGCCAATGGTGGACAGTGTTTGCAGAAGCGCAGTGCTGAGCTGCATTTATTCCCTAATGGAAGATGAACTTTTTTAATACGAAGCCTATGAGAATAATGGAAGCAATTTGATGCAAACTCATGCAAACATGCAAACTCAACAACAGAACACACAGAACACACAGAGACACAAAACAAAAAGTTTAATAACGTGATTCTATAACAATCTTTTTTGTTTGTTTTTTACACTTGATTCAACTAAAACACTTGCATCTGAAGGTCACATTGTTGAATGTATTCTTTCTTAAAAAAAAAAAGCTTCCTCATCCAATTTCTGTCCCTCAGGAACAACCATTAGTGTTTTTATTCAACTTTCAAATGTCTTTGAACATTTAAAAGTTACAGAACACAGCATGAAGGATGAAGAACAAGAACAGAACATTTTGCATTTCACTCCTTCATTTGTTGATAATCATCTCTTATAAACTGTAAAAACTATTTTATAAACAGTATTAATATCGTTCTTGCAGTTGGTTGCATGTCTCTAAATGTGTCTTTGCGGTTTTGCTTCATTTATGTGACTGTTCGATAATGTCTGTTCAGACTGTTTTAACAGAAAATTGTCCCTGATGAACCATTTCTTTCAGGTTTTTTGCTTCGGCATCAGCAAGCAAAAGCTCAAATGTCTGAAAAACCAAATCATGAACCGAAGCAATCAAATTGTCCAGTACTGAAATCCCTATTGTCTCTTCATGCAACCTTTTTTGTCTGAGAGGCAGTAATTTCACTCCTGTCAAATCTGTAAACAACTTTTTCTCTTCTTCTTCTTCTCTGCTTTCTGCCAAGCTTTAATTTCATTGTCATACGGCACAGCCTCCCTCCGCAATCACCAAGTCGCGTCTAAGAGCCTATTGTTGCACTGACGTCATGGGGGCCCATCCACCCAGAGAAGACTCCTCGCAGCTCTCTGAAACCTTCTCGCATTGTGCACACCATTTCAGATGCATTAAGCGCTATTTTTGGCCAGTTTGTCTGTGTCAGTTCTCCTTTTTATGGAAAGTAAAAGCATACCTGGTGAGCATCTCGACACATCTCCCCGTGAAATATTTAATGTTGCGTGGCAGCTCATTTCTTTACCTCCGTTTCAGGGGACTCATTATGTTCCTTCTCTCACATGCCCTTTCAGATGTTTGTTATAAACGAGGCTGCCTCTCACATTTTGCTTTCACAAATGACACATGGTGCCGTTTCTTTGCCCGTCTGCATTCGTGCCGTTTGGAGGCTTTTTTTAATTTTTTGTTTGATGCTTTTCCCTCTGACCAGCTCAGCCAAATGTTGCAAAGATCCAGGACTCGCATTATTCAACACAAAACCTCACATATTCAACAGTCTGGCTTTGATATGGGAACATAACATGGAAATCACTCTTTTTTTTCCTCTAACATGAGTCAGAACTAAATCTCCCCATTCAATAACAGATGCAGTTTTACTAGATTCAAAAGGTAAATGTTTTCAACTCGCACTTCTTACCAAACAAATGTGCATAACAAACCAAAAGGTTGTCCGCCTCCTCCTCTTTCAACATGTACCCTCAGCATTATTACAATATTTTTTGATGGATTGGAAGCAGAAAAAGAAGAAGTGTGACTGTATTATGAGCTGTACGACAATCACATTTCTCCTTTAAGAGCAATGTCTTCAGTCAACTTGTCTCCAGTTGAGCGGTGGGCTTATACTAGAGTGTGTCAGGGAAAAGCTGCCTTCCCATGTAGAGTGGGAAATTTAATTAGAGCTTAGGCTATGTGTGTGTCTGTGGGAGGATTTTTACAACAAAGCAAAGGGCAATTTTTATATTTTCTCTGCTCGAGCAAATCATTGCAAAGATGTTTAATCCGTAGGGACATTTCCTATTTTTTTCCAATTTAGTCCTGACAGAAGATCTTTGAGGAACTCCGTCTGTCTGTCTTTAATAACCAGCATCTTTTCTCCCCAGTCTCTCCTCGCTGTCCGTTCTGTTTTAAACCATAAAAATTAGTACTTGTGTGAAGCATAGAAACCTCACGTCAGGACAACTTTGTGTTTTTAAATAACTACTGGTGCCTCTAAGTAGAATGGAACATCGTCCAAAAGGTCATTTATTTTGGAAATTGGTTTTCTAATCATAAAATTCTGTCGTGAAATAAAAAAAATGTTGCACTTTATAATATCCAGGGATTTTTAAACAGAAATGCTTCGGCGTTCACAATCGTTTTAGGTAAGTCTAAGAAGTCGGTTGCAAAAGAAGTTGAGATTTGTATTCAAGCAAGTCAACTAAAAGTTGAGTGGAAGGAAAACATGTCAAAGAAGGTCCATTCAGAGAGTAATGGCTACAAGAGCCATGCCAACTGCTGGCGTTGGTTTTAATCAAGCCCAAATTCAGCGCAGCTGTCTACCCTGGAAATAATAACAAAAAAAGTCATCTGCTGACAAAATTTATGGAGATTCATTCTTCACTTTTCAGCAGGACTTGGCAGTTGCCAAAAGTACTATCAGCTTGGTTCAATCACTGTGGCATTTCTGCCAACAAACCGGCCTGACCTAAAACCTGACAGAGAATCTGTGAATAACGATGCAAATGAGCCAAAGGCTGTTAAAACGACACCGGCCCTTAAAACTTCAGCAGAGTTTGCAGTTTATTCACAATTTTGGAGAAGGCTGGATATTTGCAGAAGTAGTTTTCCCATTTCAGACAAAACTCCCTCAAAAGGAGATCGTGGTTTGAGGGGAAATCTGTGAGGGATGGTGCGCCACGCGTGGAAACGAGAGGAAGAAAACATGCATTTCCAGCAAGTACGACAGGAAGCACAAGCCCTCTGGCATTTGGAGATCCTACGGTGAATCCAATAAAAATTACAGAGCTGTGACAGAAGAGTGGGAGGCAGTTTTCTTGATTTCACATGAGCTTGAGGGGAAGGATTTCAATTTGACCTGTATTCAAAAGCCCAATATATGATCTCCGTTATGATGCATGTCACATTTTTATGTAAATTCATTTAATCGAAACACAGCAGGAAGAAACATCAAGACAAAAAAAACTTTTTTTTTTCATGGCTCTTTATATACAAAAAAAACACACACTATACACATTAAGGATGTAACAGTAGTCGTATCTGGATATATGGTGTGAGATTATTACAGTCCATATTTTAATGATGAATTCTGTCAAGTCATATGAAATATCCAAGTCTGGTTCTTTTCAAAGCTCACACCCAATTTGTCAGCGTCGTGACAGCATTCAACGATGGACGAGATTAAAATATCTGGGAAATCACAATGATTAACATATTAATGAGGATATGCAGTTCCATCTAGAATGTTCTCCCAATAAGTGGCAAAGGAAACAACAACAACAAGCTGCATTACGACAGCACTTCATTTACGCTGTAAACGTTTCATAAACTTGTGGAAGTTATTGAGTATTTTAATAACAAGCCTCTGCTTTTGTGTGTAAAAGTGTTTTCATTTCCGAGTTAATCTCGACATCTCAGATATAGAAACATCTTCTGAGTACAAGTTGAGTTGTTCTCTTTATATATATCTTTATATGATTAAATAAAAGTTTTCTTTTAAGCCTCTCAATATATTTAGTACAATAAGATTAACATATTCACTTAAACTCTACATGATCTTTGATTCCCGCATCTTTTTTTATATAAAAAAAATTCTATATGAAATATAATCTAAACACAATGTGGGTGATTTAAACTCAAAATTTAAATAACATTTTTCCTTGAAATATTTCCCACTTTGGGCTAAGAATGGACCCATTTTAGTGGTTGTTTGTGTATGTAATATTAAACTACTCAAGTGCGCCTTTAATTCATCACCATTCAGATATTTACTTTAAATGTCTTTGTGCCTAAATATTTTTAAATTAATTATTTAAAGCTTAACACAGTTCCACAGACGTTTGACATGCTTCCGAAACAATATATGAAAAGTTTGAAGAAATAAACCAAACACTGACTTCATCGTGGCTTGGAGCGATTGACCATATGTGGGATGTGTGAAGGTCAGTTTGTGCGTCGCCTACAAACAATTTTCATATTTAAGCAGGGGCTTGTTTTTTTTTCTTCATATTTTAAAATAATGGGAATAAAATAAGACAAGTAAAATATTGACAATAAAGTGTCATATTTGCAATAAAATTGATTTCATTGTAAGCACATGCTTGATACATCTCCTGTACAAAACTGTTAACACGTAACAACAGAGACATGAATGACTGAATGAATGAATGAATACTGCTCTATTTCTGTACTCGGCTTTGTGTAACAACCTTGGCAAAGTCAGAGGCCAAATGTTGGTTTTTGCTCCACTGCTGTCTGAAACCAGAACGAATGTTGTGAAGGTCCAGGGGGTTAAAAAATAAAAAATAAATAAACAACAAAAGAATATATCTCTGGCTGTCAATAGTAACAATTATCAGAAATCTTAGAAGACCAATGGCATTGTGGGGAAAGAATGTTACAAAAGATCAGGCCATATTTTTTTGGCCTCACAGAGAATATCCTCGTCACATCCTTCGTTAACGCGCATCTCAACAATTTAGGATTCGTCTTATTGAATCTTGTGAAGTCTGAAGTGGCACGCGAAGCCAGCGAAACAAGGACAAAAGTATTCAAACCATGTGACCAACAAAATAAATCTATCAACTTTTATATAAAAGGAACAAAGAATAAAACTCAATTCAGACTTCCGTATCGTCTCTTTTCTTTTAGGGCAAATATTTGATCAGTTTACTCGAAATAAAGCGGTGTGACAAAATGCACAAATCTAAGAGAGAGAGAGAAAGTTATCAAGACGCATGTCAAGGCGATGTGTAAAAGAGGAATGCAGCTCCGGTAAACATGTTTCTTTACTTAATGATTCTTTACATCATCATGGCTTTTTTAAAGGGCTATTTCAGTCCGTTTTAAATCAATTTATATCAGTTCTTGTTCCAAATTTTGGATACTTGGTTAAACAAACTTGACCTGATTGTTTAAAGCTCAGTTATTAACAAAAAACCCTGTTTTCTAACTTTTTTTGGCATTTATATCCCATTGAGTCATACTCAGTTTAGGCGCACTGCAGGTTCAGTTTAATATCTTGATTTAAAGTAGTCTAAAGGTAAAAAAAAAAAAACTTTTATGCTTTCATGTTTGGGTCCTCAGTCAGAAACCGAAGAACCAAAATACTGATAACTAAAAATCAAAAGTAAAGCATGTCAAATAAAGCATGAGACAATGGAAAAACGGCACTTCGTTCCAATAATTCAATTCATAGGAATTGATAATAAAGAGTAAAAGTATCCAGACCAGCAAAATGATAAGATAATACTCTGACTTTGCCCAAACTTTAGAAACTCTGGTAAACATAATTTTCAGATGGCTGCATCATTGGCAACATTTCAACCCTGCATTATATTTATATTTATATTTATATAGCCCTCCAAACAACAACGTAACCTTTTTTAATTAAAAAGGCAACCTGCTTTTTATTACCTCAACTCGTCTAGATGAGGGAGGCGCCAGGCCAGAAGCCTAAATGGGAAAAAAAAAAAAAAAAAAAAAAAAAACTGCAATTGAAGGAAATGGTACAATCTAAAAACAGCAAGCCAAGCATGATGCAATCATTGGTTTGCAGCGGCTCGGCGCAGGATATACGACGTCACATGATTAGAATCTGTGCCGCGGAAGCACACGTGACTTTCAGTAGGCTGATGATAATTTACACTTCACTATTCAAGCCTAAAGGTGTCCACATCTTTGAAAGCTTCAGCAGCTGAGGGGATCATCGGCACCACAGACATCAGGATCCCAGTCTGGAACTTCTAGGATACAATGCCCCCTAGTGGCGATGTTTGGAACAGATCTAAAAAAAATGGGGATTTCACAGTGAGGCACATCAGAGCGGAACAAACTGCCTCCCCCTCCTGTGCAATCTGTCCCACAGGCACTGACATCATCCTGAACCCCACCCCTCCTCCCCCCCTCCTGACCATCCCCTCTTCCTGTTCCAGGAGGATGTCCATATCTGGGCATTTGTAAGATTATGGCATAACTTGGCAAGAACACCACTACACTACAGCACATCTGAGCCACAGTCACAATTACAAAGGCAATGCTGCTCGTCTTTCCACCCAGCAACCTCTCATTACAAGGCCTGAAGTGAAAAAAAAACATACAAACAAAACAAAAACAATAAAATACCCAATAGTTCTGATATTCTACAATAAATAAGAGGTCCTATTCAGCGAGCTATACACAGCACTGTAATCACAATAGATATGTGCAAATGTTTCAAAGGTGCCTTAACGTGGCCAAGGCCTTAAGACACACATGTAGCTGTCATTAAAGACATAAATATTTATCACCAGGAGCAACAGACCCCCGTCAAAGATGACATTGTATATGTTTTAGCAGGAGAAGCCGGGTTTAAGTAAATCTGAGTGAAGGTAGCACAGTTTTTATAAACATCCTCCTATCCTCTGACAGAGAACAACGCCATGGCTCATCTAAATACACACGGTTGGTTTTCCCTGCTCCGACAGGCCAAAGTGTCCGTTTCAAAGATGTCGACGGGCTTCAAAGAGAAACGAGGTGAGGATGCAGGGAAAGGAGAGAGAGAGAGAGCCCTTATGGCCGATGGAACCTGAAAGCAGAAACACAGAAGAGTCATGTCTATTAAAACCGAAAACAAGCAGACCGCAAGACACCAGCAGAGACTGTTTGAACTCAACAAAACATGTCGGGTTCCTATGAATGTTTCTATTCAAAATCTCCACTTTTCCTCGACATTTCTGTCAATTTTGAGTCAGATTACAGCTATTTTTAAATACAAAACATTTGCCTTTTTTTTTTTACACAATCCATGAAGCAACATGATTCAGCAGTGTGGTAAAGGGATATTTCACCATTTATGGATATTTGGATGACTTAAATCAGTTAAAATCTGTAACATATGAGGAAATGTCTGGACCGGTTTATTCTATATTTTTACTCATATTGTGATTTGTTTAATATCACAAAATAAATTTAAAAAATCATCTAGTCATCTAAGCTTTACAAAGTTGGGTTCAGTTTAAGACCCAGATGTAGAAAGAAAGTAACAAATGTATTTATTTTTTATCTGTTAGTAATTTAAAATCAAATTAATCAATGAATTTGACAAAAAATCAAGTTGTGAAGAGTTAAAACAATGACAGTGATTTGCTGCATAAAACTTATTTGTCACTTATTTATAGAAAATAAAAAGGTTAGCCAAGTTATTTTTCCTCTTCTTTCAGAAGGTAAGAAATGAATTCAGGCTTTTTTTAAACACATTTTTTCCACAATTATCTAGACAAAGCAAAAGTTCTCTATTTTGCAGGGGGGGTTTATGACAAGGAAATTTGACGCATCAACCAAGGAAAACATTTAGCTGTTGCCATGGACAGATGTGTTTTAACAGCAGGAAACAGGCACTTTGTTTACCCTCTATATTTCCACTGCATTGACCACAGTAAAAGCAAATTACCATGGTGCTCCAGGAAAAAGCCCTGGAAGTTCTTTCTTTTTAAAATTGTCTCAACTTTTCATGGTGCAAAGAATTTCAGAGTGTAACTTGAAATTGTCTTGGAGACAAAGAGAGAATTTTTAAAGAAACCTAAAGTACAACATTTAAGCAGGTAATCGCTCCAGTGTGATGAAGTAGAAAACATTGTTAATCTGAACCTGTTCACATTTTCTGCTGCCTAGTCAGACTACAGGAAAACACTGATTTAAATTTGGTTGGACTTAAGATGCAAAATAAAGATGACTCGTATGTTCGGATGTTTGCTTTAGTTGATATTTTAAGTGCAAACCATGCAATCTTGTGTTTAAAATGATATAAACCTCATAATTTCAGCTTATTGCCAAAATATTTATTTCTACTCATCCATAAAGTAGCATTAATAAGCATTTTTATCTCATTAAACATAATGAGATAAAAAAGTTTTATGACCCTAAAATGGGCCACTTTGCTGCTTTTGCCTGCCCAAAATGTTAACATACAATTTCTATAACAAAGGAACATTTAGGAAAGGTTCCCAAACAGGCTCTGAAAGCGCACAGGGCCACAATTAAAGTCAGATTTATTTGACATCAATAATGAGATGAGGAAACAAAGGTATTTTTTGCAACGCGTTTGTTCGGATTCACAAATCCAATACAGCTCAGGTGTAACAACATCTTAGAGACAAGTCTGAACGTAGGTAATCAGCGCTGGCAGGTAATGAACTGAAACTGACCCACCATGACTTTAATAAGGAGAGTGGGGAAGGCTTTAGGAGGACACAATAACACGTATTGATCAGCGAGCGCTAATAGACAGCGCGGCTTCAGGACTCACTGAGCTAAATGAAGGATGAAGCCTCAGAGTCAGGCTAAGTGGAGTGAAATGACTGCAGGGGTACCTTGTAAACTGTTTGCTGTCTTCATGAACCTCCATCTCTCGGCTCTTAAACTCGTTCAGCTCCTTGCGGATAGCGGCCTGGGGGAACAGAGGATGCACAGACACAAACAGGTGATGATGAGAAAATCTTTAAACCCCAAAACGATACCCGAGTCGCTGACCTAACTCAGATTACAGCACTTTGAATAACCCAACTGTTCAGCAACAACAGTTCCGTGTGCGTCAACTGTTAGATAAAGGACAAATATGTGGATTAACACGTCATGCCTATTATCAGGTATGGAGGAGGAGCTATGATGCTGTGGGCCTGGTTCTGTTCCAAAGCCAATGGGAACCTTGTTTATAGCACATGGCATAACTCACACCTTAAAATGTACAATGAAATTAAAGTTTTTCAGTGTAAGATTATTCCTCTGCAAAAAAGAAACATTTATTTAACATCTTGTAACACTGTGATATTGGGAATATTTCCACAAAGAGTCCCAGTATCTGTGAAGGGTGACACATATCCACTGAACTGTTTGCTGCAGTTATGGAAAATATAAATAAGTCAACATGGTCATGACAGAAAACAAGACAAGGGAAATAAAAGTTTTGGAAAATCTAGTATTAGCAAGCTAAGTTAAAATGACTAACTTCAAGCTGCTTCACATAGCTGCTTCACATTAATTATCACATTAATTATCCTAATTATCACAAAATTGTCCTAAGGGAAACATTAGGGTTTATTTGGATCCATTTATCTTTTATAATGGGAAGGACTTGAATGTACTAGTACATCACTGCTCCACTCCTCATTCTCTTACTGGAAATGTTCATTTTGAAACCTTTTCAGAATGCAGTTGTTTTTTTTTAAAAGGTTAATTTTACTCAAGTCTGTTGATAAAACATAAAACTAAAATTAAAAAACAAATAAAATAAAGTCATACAATTATTTTTATTACATTTCAATACAACTAAAACTGGTTTATACAGACATATATGTATATGGTAAGTGATACAGTAAGGGAGCAGCATAATAAGGACATTATGTCCTCATAATAATGTCCTTATTTTGAGGGAATATAGTGGAGTAGAATATACCAGACTTTACCCCTCAAATCTATTTAGTCCAGTTGGATTAGGTCGACAGCTCCTGCACCTTAAGCAAACAATCCATTTGACATTTTCCAATCCTGGAATTGCTTCGGCATTTGATTCTAATCTCTTATAATCAGGCGCACGCTCCGATTAGTGTTCAATGTGACCCAATTTATGAACTTTGTGTGATGTGCAGTTCTAAACATTAGGAGCAGGGGGCAGACTCATCCAACACCCAAAACATGCTGTGGGGAAATTAGACAAAACAGCTGTGCTAAATAAAAATAGAAAATGTATTGCTAAATTATCTCTTACTGTGCTCAGTATAAGTGTTAAACTTTGTGCTTCAGTTGATTATTTGGTCCTTTAATCTGCTAACCAGCCCATTCTTGACGTCTAATACGTAAAAAGGTTCCCTCAAATACAACTGAAGTAATAAAGGAAAGTAAATGGACAGCAGTACCTTGTCGGCGGGAGTAAGCCTTGTCCAGGGTTTGTCTGCCCGACGGTCGTAATCCTTGGCGTCCGTCACTTCCACATACTCATTAAACCGCAGAATCCTCCGAGCAATTAGCTCTGCCACTGTAGGCCTCACACTCAGCTACACACACAAACAAGAACAGAGACGTTAGTATGATAAAGGAATTTTGATAGATTAAAAAAAAAGTATTTTACAGAAGAGAAAAAAAAAACTACAGATTTCTCAGCTCGTCTTCCACCTACTGAACCTGAGATGAGCTCATCTGTCCACAAAAGGCAATTCTCTGCCTCCTTTCATGCCTCAGAGGGTAAAGTAAAGCCCATAAGTGTGCCCCTGTGTGTGTGTGTGTGTGTGTGCGCGTGTGTTTGTTTACTCAATGTTAACAGTACCTTTCTGGTGAGTCTCCTTTTAATCTCTTGCTTGGCTTCTTTCTCCTCAGCTTCATTTTTCTCTGTGTGCAGAGAGTAAGCAGAGTCATTTCACTCCCATCATGTCTCAACAAGCTTCTGCTTTTATTTGACATGGGATTTCCTAAGTCAAAATATGCACCGTTAACCGTTCAAATTTTATAAGTCGCTAAGATATGACACAATACGACCATGCTGTTCTGTTTCTGATTGGTTTGCCATATGAATTCTCATCATCCATCGATGTTGTAGGGACACGGCCGAAGGGCTGCAACTACTGACGTTGGGGGAAAATAACTACCGGCCAGACATTTTATTGGTGCAGCTGCTTTCGGTAACTTTTAGAAAAAAATATGTTAACATACTTGTTAAAACTTTCACTTTATTGTGACAATATAACAAGTGACAGACAATTTGTTAAATAATATAAAATTAAGCTCCACTGCCTGTGTCTCTCTGGTCCTACTGCCACCTGTAGACATACACAGCTTGCTCAGAAACAGCCAAAAAAAGCTGTCAATCATGCTCAAGTACTCAGTGCTCAATGTGCCAACTTACAGATACAGGAAAACAGTTTGTTCACCGTCGTCGGTGGCTAACTAGCCTGAGAATTCACAACCTCTGGTGTGGTGAGCTAACAGTAGCAGGGTGCGAGTGTTGCATACTCAAGCATAATCGACAGCGCTAAGACCCTCCTCCTGGCTCTGATTGGTTGTTTCTGACCAAGTGGTGAGGTTAGTTCTGAGAGTACTGGGAGAAGGTAGAGGAGACTGAGTCACTTTGACATGACAACCTCATATAGATATGTAAAAAAACAAAATAAAACAAAAAAAAGTTAATAAAAGTTACCCAGTGCAGGTTTAAGCAGATTGGATTCAGTTTAGAAATCTCTCCGATTCGACAAACCTAAAGCAAAATGCCCTCCATGTATCAATGTCTCTTCAGACAGACTTATTAAAAATGTTGGCATGCGTAGTAATCTTAGTCTTCTCCAAGTTGGAGGATTTAATTCCTGCTCAGTCTGATGAGTCCTAAATGAGTGTCAGTCCATCTGCAAAAAGGACATATAACACAGGGTGTCCAAACTTTGTGGGCCAAAATTGCTAAGCCAAAAGAACTTGTGGGCCAAGAACGCAAAAATAACTAAAATCAAGAAAATATAGTCGTCCATTTATTTTGTTTTGTTTGGAAGGAAAGGAATGCTATTCATTGTAGATCCAAAACGTTTTGTGTTTGGTGTCTTAAACAAAGACATCTGGTCTTCAAATACTTTTGGGTTTGATTGAAGACATTTATCTTCAGTTATAAGGACAGGGTTCAAGTGAAGCAAAGTTGGCTTTTCAGTAAAAACCTCTGGTTGGACGTGGTTCAAATTATTATAAAATTTTGGTCATAAAAAGATGAATACTTTGTGTTGTACTTAACATCTCCTATTGTAAGACAGCTATGTTTTAATAATGTTACCCTGATTTCAAATAAATGTCTCCTCCTACATCAACCACTTGTGACGGACGGGACAAATTCTGTCCAAGGGCCACAAATGGGACCTGGGCCTCAATTTGGACACCCGTCTGTCTGTCTGATTTAGGAGGCATATGAGGTAATGCGAGGAGGTGAAGGAGGCTGGACAACATGAACCCTGAACAACTAAAACACCTCAGCTCCATCAACCCACACATTCATTTATCACTGTGAGAAAATGATGACCACAAACCATGTTTTCCTTTGGAGCAGCAAGCAAAAGGACGTGCATTAGCATTTTCAAGAAGTGTTCTTTGTTTCTTCTTCAAAGATTCAATTTGTTTATTTTCACACAACAAGATTATATAATGAAATTACAGGACTTGATCTGTCAGCCAACTCCCAGTTTGAGCTCATCAGCTGTGAAAGCTGAGTTCCCCAGTGCTTGGGATGAATTTATTTGCTCTGCACCAGTCAAACACGCTAAAGTAGCGCTGAAAATCTTCTTATGGGTTTGCATTTATGTGCTGAGCTGAAACGTCGAAGGAAGGGACAAAACCGTTTTCTACAAAAAAAGCCTTTCTGTAGATTTGGTTTTATGCTTGCCTGAAACGTGTTTGTTTGTAACACAGCAATATCCCTAAACCCTGGCCTAATCTTCACATGACGAAGATTAGGAAAAGATTTCATAGACTTACGTTTGAGGATGTTTCTCTGCTCCAGCTCCTCTGTGGTGGGTCTTTGGCTCAGGCGTCTAAAACAAGAAGATTATGCCCACATGAAATTTTTACAAAAGGGCTAATAGAATATAACTGGAACATTCCCCTGACCTCAGAAAGGGAAATTAATATCATTCTAACACATTTAAAATCTATTTAACACCTTTTGTTGCTGATTATAATAGATCCAGTGTCGACTGCCATCATCCCCAGTGTTTCGCCGCGTATCACTGGTACTATTACACCACCCACGTCAACGCCATTAAATCATTACCAATCTGTTATTGTACCACAGCTGAGCCAAATCTATGACAGGTAGCACCTACCCACACTTTCACAGCATCCTTTAGTGAGTCTCAGTGTGTGTACCTGACTAATTTGGAGCCTATCTGCTGGCGGAGCTCGTGCCTCTCCGTCTCAGAGCTTCTTGGCAGAATGTTTTTCTCCTCCAACTCCTCCTTGCTGGGTCGGTTGCCCAACTTAATGTTCAGCGTGTCTCGTCGGCGGATCTTGCTGGCCAAGGAGTCTGACAAGAGGGAACGGAGATCGATAAATTGAGTTCTTAAGGCAATAAAAAAACTTGAGGTAAAACTTAATATTGACTGACGATTAATATATGAAATATTAAAGTAATGCATTGCTGATAAAGTAGTACACATTAGTTTTTTTTTTATTTGTGCAAACTTGGGTAGTTAAGCAAAAGGTTTAACTGACTAAAAAAAAATGAACTTGATGGCTAATTAGGAAAGTTTCAATGTGAGTTCTGGTACAATAAAAATAAAACACACCAGAACACTAGTGAGTCAGATTATGATTCACTTAGATGAGCTTAAAAGCAGAAAAGAAAAGACAGAACAGTACAAATAAACCTCCCAACACACATTGCTTGTGTTCATGTCACACACTTATTACTACATCAATAAATTGACATCATACTGTTTGTGTATTCATCTTCGTCGTCCTCTTCATCATCATCGGCCCGATACAGAATGGGTCCATCCGAATCAGAATCACTGGTCTGGCTGTCTCTTGGCCTATCAGGGATAACCGTCACCTCAGCCTGGTCCATCTTCACGCTCAGACCCGACTGCTTTTCTGAATCGCCCGCTGCTGACCTGCACAGGTCAATAACAGGCCAATAACACAACTATAGCACAACCTGAGTTCCTAGCCCAAGCATGGGCAAATGATTAAGTTATTAACAAATGTCCATTGCAAAAGAATTTATACACTTTTAACCTTTTCTTTTGCTACGTTACAATAAAAAAAAAAAGACAAGCCATTAGATTTTATTAGCACTTAAAGCGACGGACCGACACTGAAATCCACACCATTGTGTTGTACAAAGAAAACCATAACTGGTACCCTGAGTTTTATTTGTAAATTAGTAAATTAAATTAGTAAATTAAAATTTTATTTGTAAATTATTTATTTACAAATAATAAATATATGCATCCAGTTTTATTTACATCTTAAGCTGAAAATAAAACCGATACATTTACAGAAGTTAGCAAATCTAAAAAATAAAATGCTTACAGTTTCTCTTTGGCAAAAAAGCTCTCGGCTTGAGCATCTGAGTAACAGATTTTGAATTGGATGTAGGACTTTGACTAGGCCATTCTAACACATGGCTAGCTCTGATCTAGAGCGCTGACTGCATGTTCGGGGTTGTTGACCTGCTGTAAAGTCAACCTCTGTTTCAGTCTTCAAGCGGATTTTCCAGGAATGATTTGCTTTTAGATTTACTCACTTTTTAACTTCACTAACTTCTCTTGCATAGTTACTCTGGACATCCTGGTTGCTTCTCTAATAAATTCTCCTGACGTGTCTGTTTAGTTCAAGGAAAAGGAGTGTCTGGTATTTTCACCAATGTACCATCCCTGTTCTGTTATTAGAAGATAATTGAACAGAACTCTGAAATGTTTCGAGCTCTCCAATGTGCTCCATCAAACTTCTGCAATCTTCACAGAACAGATTACCGAGATTAAATGACATACAAGGAGATTATTTACTCACTAAGTGACTTTTAAAGGTGTATTGTTGCTGTACATTTTTTAAAGAAGGATTTCTTCAAATCTTATGTCATTTGTGTCTATGTACATTATGTACAAGAGAAAATAAGAGTGACTGGACCTCTTACTGCAGAAAAAAATATATAGGGACTATATGGCATTAACTTTAGCATGGCCTGAAATATTAATATTAACATCAATACTATCAAGACTATATGATCATAAAACAAAAACTGGCACACACAAAGGCAGATAAGTATAAGCGTCACCTGGAGTCGTTCTCTTTACCACAATCTGTTTCTCCTTGCTTTTTCGCATCTTTCCCATCCTCTAATTCTGTCCTTTCACGTTTCTCCCCCTGCGAGCCGTCGTCTTTGTCTCCTGTGAAGGAGGTGTCCTCTGTAGTCTGGTTGATATGAGAGGACTCATCTGTGGTCTCAGGAGCCACAGCCTTGCGAGTCTCTTCCCTTGAAGCAGCGTCATTTAGAGCCGATTTAGACTCTAGATCAGCTTTCGAACAAACAGCCTCATTTCCCTCTGCCTTGCTTCCTGAGGCTTTGGATGAAGGAGGTTTATTGTCTGAGGAAGGTGGAGATGATTTTAGCTTCTCAGGCTGACTAGGAGTCTCTGTGGAGGTTTTCTGAGGTTCGGCTGAAGAAGCTGAAGAATCTGGTTTCTTGGTGGTCTTTGCCGGCGTCCCTTCAGACCGGGCCGCAGCATCCTTGGGCACCCGAGAGCGAGGTGTGGTGGTGGTGGAGGTGGTGGAGGTGGTGGCTTTACTCGGGCCTCCCGTCTTCTTTGGGTTTGAGGATTTGGCTGAGGGGGAAAGGAAAAACCTCCAGTCAGTATAAGAAAACCAAACATTAGTGAGATGGGGTTAAACAAGCAAGCTGTAAATAATCGTTCAAATTTCTAAGATGTGGATTAAAGCACAAACAATATAAGTTATTAGTCAAAATCAAGTCGAATGAGAATTATATTCGAGATTGTTTTTGCAATTAAAAATGCAAATAAAGTAAAGCTGTACAATAGTGTTTACATATTTTTAAAAAAGGAAAAAATATTTGTAGAGGAGATATTACAAAGTGGCAGAGATGGGGATGTATGCAGCATTTTGTTTGCTTGATGGACGCTGACAAGAGTTGAGTTTCAGCAGTGAAGTGAGAAATAACACTGACAAACAAAGGAGCTCGAATGAAGGCTGTGTGTTTTTGCAGCACTACTGAAGAGCTCCTCTGCAACTATTTTGCTGTCTAAACTTGCTTTATTTACACTTGAAAACAATAATAACAGGACATTAGGAATGTTGCACTTATGTCACAAATTGTAACCACGGTTTGTCTTCCAGGAAAAGAAATATGAGCAACAACTGTGACGGATACACAAACGTAAAATTTGACAATGAATCTCATTAAGACCAAATCAGATGAGTGATTAGGAAATTTCGTGTGTTGATCTATAGAACTACGTGACGTCAGTGAAGAACTCTACCAATTTACCTCTATTTGGTAAGAAATGTGTCAGTGATCTAACCCTCTCTATTATTGGAAGACACCAAAAGCCACAATGTTACAATCTTAAAAATTACAACTCGTCTGTAGCTACATTTAACATAATTTTTGTCTTTCATTGCCACGGTTTACAGAAACCTAATTTGTTTTCTGCAGCAGCATTATCATATGTCCTCGAAAGTGACAAACAGGAAGCTAGTTAGTGTGGCTGATTCCCATTGAGATAAAATGACACGCTCCATCATACAGGAGGAACAGAGAGGAGATGCTGATTCATCACATCAAAAGGAGTCAGCTGACGTCACCTGGACATCTTTAAAAGGGTATTATGATGTTGATGCATACCCTTTTCGTTCACAAATCATTATAAAAAACTTTTTGTTTTCTGGAAATATTTCTACACGACCACATTTGTTTTTCTTGTAAGTGAGGGAAAGTAGCCTTCGTTTGTAAAAAGCCGAGCATTGTTTTGTTTCGGTCGCTTACTCTAGCAATCCAATGAAATAATTTTAAACTATTAGACAGGAAATCTGTCTTGTTGCTTATGAGATTCATGAGGGGTAAACCACCCGTGTCAACTCAAAATACACCACAAGCTCCACATGCTAACTGGAAGCATTTCCTCTGCAATCTGATCTCAGATAGCTGGAAGACGATGAGCTGATTATCTCATTTGTGCAGCTAAAAATGATCTTATGTGTAGTGATATAACTGTCAATGGCAGGTTTAGTCACTAGGTGTCAGTATTATTCTTGGTCACATGGTGAAACTAGAATAGATGTAAGCAGAAGAAGTGGTTGTAGTAGAGGTGTGGCAAATAAAATATGGTAAATAAACAAAATAGCATGTTTTCATTTAGTTGTTTCTTAGGAATCAAAGGAAAAACGTGTTTAAATCGCAGGCTGTGGAGGTTAAAAAAAAGGCGGCGATGAGTTCAAGTCTCCATACAGCGTCGTGCCACAATCTGTCTAAAATGTATGTAGTGGTAGAAGCAATGTTCATCTTGTTAAGGACACTGGTTTATCTCCAGGCTTGTACAAGATGGAGACGGACGTCCATACAAACCACAAATGCATGTTAGTTTTTGAATTGAATCCCGAAGAGAGAGACATTTGTCTCCGATTCAGATTTTCCCTTCTCTTCTCCTGCCTGCTCAAAGTTTAGCTTCGGATGTGTATATCAGCAATTACTTGCTTCGTATCTATTGTCTGAACATATTTATCTCATCTGTCTGCTCCAGCAGATTAGATAACTGGTGAAGGTGGTAAAACCACAGCAAACTGGTCATTTTTGGTGTTAAGATTGTGTCAAACCAGCCGCCTCAGCAGACATCGTAGCACATTCGAAGGCAGAAAAATGCTTTTGTATGGATCATAACTTTGTACTGTGACTCCAAAATGGCAAACAGTGTAGCCAACAGTAAAAACACTAAATACGAGAAACTGATCAAGATTATAAAGGATGCTGTGTGCTCACTTCAAAAGAAATTCAACCTGAAACAGTGAGTGCTTTTTAAAGCTGCGCCGCCAGCTATAATGTTTCAAAGTTAAAAATAAGAAAAAGAAAAAAAGGAAACATAACACCTAAGGTGATATGGAATAATGCGGCTTTTCAAAGCTTCTGTAGCATCTTTGTGTTCATGCAGAAGAAGCCAGAGAGAAATGAAAATGTTTGAACTTTAGACACAAATAAACAACTTCTGTAGAGCTGCTTCGGTAAAATGTCTAGAGAGAAAACTAGAGAAACGCTGTTTACACTTCTGTGGACTCGACGACACGGAAGAAGAGGTGTGATAAACGTACCCTCACAATTTCATACAACCGGTATAATCCACACACCACTTATTTGTAATATAGAAGTGTTTCCACAGCTACACACAAACCATCACTTCTGCTTTCGCAGAAAATAGAGATCATAAATGAAGCACTTCAACTGCAGGAAGACTGGTAATCCCCTCTATTAGAGGGAGTTTTTGTAGCCACTTGACCTGACTTACACTTGATGGTGCTTTCAGGGTATTAACACCCCTTGAACACGTCACTCTTTGCCATGTTACAACCATCAGCTTCAGTGTGTTTCCTTTGGATTTGACAGACCAGTTGAACATGATTGTGAAATCTCCAGAAAAGAATGTGGCATGTCAGATGTTTCACATTGTTTCACCTAACCATGCCTTAACCCCTCAACTTCCACCCCTAAAATGCTTACGTGTAAGTTAATGGGTTTATGAAGACGCCAGGGTCTGAAAGAGGGCTAAGGGGGTTTTAACTTGTACACAACTGCGGCATTGATGGTTCTGGTATCTTCCATGATCTTCAAAATGATATTTTCTTTCACTAATCCCCAAAACACCTCTGAGGAAAACAACTTAATTTATTCTCAGATTGAATTAATTGTGAATTGACTCTATTAATTTTCTGAAGGCAAATTGTGGCATTGGATTTCATTTTAGTGTACATGTGTAGAGATTTCTTGTATACATTTATAAACACAGAGCAATACCTAAGTAAGTATTTTTTCATCAAAAAATAAAACCCTGTTTTCTTTTCCGTCAACTTAACAATGAGCAGCATCTGTGTTGGTCTATTGCATAAAATCCCAATGAAACATACAGATGTTTGTGGTTGTAGCGTGACGAAAGAGCAAGACAACAAGTGCACAATGAGGTGTACATGCACAGGCGGAGTTTATTTTAAGGTGGGCCGCGTTACTTGGTGAGTTCTTCAGGGATACGGCACATTTTCCATGCAGGGCGGCAGACAGGCAGGCAGGGACGCAGCAGCTCTCAAGGGGACCACAGGCTTCAGTCTCATCCAGCTGAACTTACCAACCCCTCGACTTGTGGTGTTAGTGTGCCGTGGGTTAGCTTTAGCCTGCGTGGATGCGCCTGCCTTGCCTGCGGTTTTAGCTGCCTTTTTAGCTCCTGGAGCACCTTCTTTGTGTCGCGTTGTGGTGGCAGTGGTGGCGCCACCGGGTCTGGTGGCGGCGGTGGCATTTTGCTGTTTTTTAGCTGCAGCGTCTCGAGGTCGCACCTGGTTTGTCCGGGCGGGTTTAGTCACGCACCTCTCTGAGCGGTTCAGAACAGGCAGGAAGGAAGAAGTGAAGAATTTGTAGAATTAAAAAGACACTGTGTATTTGCATTGTTCCAAAGAGATGAACAGGCTGGCATGCAGGCAGCAATAGACTGTGTAGAGGTGGTGTTGGGGGAAAAAAAAGAAGAGCTGAAGCCTTTAAATAGGCTTTGATAGATGATGTGCATTACTTTCCCAGCATCCCAGCTCTCATGGTATCTGTTGCTTTATTTGCTAAATCTGCTCCCTTTGGCTTTCTGACTATTGGCAAATTGCTACAAGTTCAATGCTAACGCAATTGAGAGGAAAACATCACAACACTTAAGCAGCATCAGTCTGAGGAGCAGAGGCCTGAGAGAGTGGGACGCATTAGGAGGAGGAGATGCTGCGTTGCTCGGACTGTGGCTCCCTGCTGGAGGCTGATGTAATGGCATTATCAGTTTGAACACATTAGGCTCCCTCATTTAGCCCTCAGAGAGGTCAACGTCAGCTAGAGAACTGACACATTTACAAATGCAATGCGTAGTTTCAATACCTACAAAAGACTGAAAAAATATTCTGGACAACAGAAATTAACCGTTTAAAAAACAAAAATGGTCTTAGCAGTTCGTTTGGCCCAGGGGAGCTATAGCAATAATGACCCAACTATTTTCTACAGATCTGATTCTGGTATTTTGTGGTAAGTGCCTTTTAGTGGAGACATACCGAGAAATTGGCTGGTGACTGGAATCGGCTGATTTTACCTTCGACTGGCCATGTTCAGTTACGTTTTCCGATCAGTGAACGCATCAGATTTAAAAGTTAAAAGATTGTGCTGACAAAAATGTTCTTCATTGGGAAGGTTGTTCGTGAGGGATGCAGTTTTCAGCATCACAGAGGTGTTTCAAAATGAAGATGTCAGACTTCTCTTTATAAAGTTATCAATTTCGACTAAAATCTATATTGCTGGATCAGAACTATGGAAAAATCTCTCGACTGTTGCACCATTTCTTAATAAAACATGAAAAATTTACAGGACAACCAACAACCAGAGTTATCTCAACTGAGAATGAGAAAATATTTATTATGATTGTGAAATGTTTTCTGAAAATGAGGAGAGGTTTAGAGTCCTGTGACGTCTAAACCTTTAACAAGTAGAGAAGTAGAAATGGGAATTCGCCTCAGCCCTACAAGTCAGAGCAACAATTTAAATAGGAATGGATAAAAAGAAGAAAACCAAACTACCTGATGTTTTCTCCTCTGTCCTGATTGGTCCAGCGGCTTGTTCCTCCACCAGAGCTTCAGGAGACTCAATGTCCACTTTGACTTCCTCTGGAGTTAAACTGGACGATGCATGGCCGTTCAGATTTTCACTACTGATCGGTTCATCTGAGAAAAAAAAAATGCTGCTGTCACAGATTTGCGTTCACTTCAACAACAAGCAACTTTGGTGACATCGAAGAAAGTTCAAGTTAAAAAACTCCCCTCTTGAAAAAACATCTGTAATTTCAGCCAAGATTAGAATATTTTACAAATGTACAACTTATAATGTGCAGGTTTGTAGTAATCATGCAGTATGGAAATAATCACACAGTTTGGTCCTGGACCGGATGGCAGAAACCAGGGCAACAAAGACACACAAAATAAACAAGTGTACACACACATTCACACCAAAGGGCAAATTAAAGTGGAAAGAAAAAAAATCAACCTAGCATGCATGATTTTGATTTTGATGAAGCCGGAGAACCTATGAATCCCCTGAGAGGACGAGCAAACACCAAACAGAAACGTCTGTTTGGGATTTTAATCTGGGACTCTTGGTGCCAATATAGACAAAATGAGACGAACCTTGCTCAGGGATAAGAACCCCCTTCCTGATGAGCTCCTCTCTTGTTTGTCTAGTGGAGATTTTTCTCTCTAGAACTGTAATAAGAAAAAGATCAAGATGGATGTCGAACTCGGTAAAGAAATGTAGTATGCTCTCTTTCAGACTTTCTTTTGGTAAAGGCAATCATTTTACATAGGACTCTAAAATGTCTATACTCAAATCATCACTCCTCTCTCAAGCCATTGTCCTGTTATCACACTCTGTTCTGTCTTATTAAACCATTAAAAAAAGTAGCAAAAGTAGAGTAGTGAGAAAAACAAGATTGTCGGATCATGTTTTCCTAACATCATGCAACCCAAAGCGTTCCTCAGGGCACATCAAACTCTATTTGAAACATCAAACTAATGTGGTTAGAGGGATTGCTGAATGTTAAGTTTCTCAGCAGAATCACAAAAGTGAAATCCAGATTTTCCACTTTGTGTTGACCAGGGCTGGGAAATCAAATATATATATATATTTTTATCAATTAATCAAATCAGAAGGTATAACTATTGGAAAATCTATATATTTTTTCACCAATGTTCAGAGTGAGGCCAGTCCACACAGAGCCTATCCTCTTGTTTTACAGTGTCTATTTATTTCGACATTGAATTCAGGTCAACTCCCAGAAGGGATGTCTGAAATAAAACAAAAGTTTTTGAAAATAATTTTTGTCATTTGTAATTTCTTTAAGACAAAAAAAGAAGATTAAAATTGTACATCAATTTTGGTATGATAGAATCTGAAATCTTATTTTTATGGCATATTGTCTAGTCCTGGTGTTAACTAATTCACACAGAACCGCCTGCTTTAATCACTCAGCAACTGTTGCTCTGCTGTCTAAGCAAACAAGTGTGACTTTCCACTGATAAATTTAACAATACAGCTTTTTTTTTATTTTATAAGGTCAGAAACGTAAGGATTCTTTCTAGTAAATTATCCTGGAAACAAGCCACAAACTTGCACAGACAAATCAAAAAGCAGAATATGACATTAACCAGATATAGGGGAGGGGAAAAAAAGAGCCTCTAGTGTTTCCATTTACTTCTGTCTCTTTTTATTTCCTGACCAACAGCTCAGGAATAAACCAGAAAGAATTACAAACAAGCCATGGAACAGTTTCCTTTTAAAGCTCTTCTGGGAGTTAGAGCGGTCCGATTCATATTTAATGTTCCCCACAAACCCAACGGTACAAGCCATGACACTGTCCAGACTTTTGATTGGAGAGAACAACTCGGCAGTTGTTAGCACAGAGTCAAAAACAGCTGCACATTTCGCATATCCTACCTTTGGAGAGATCCTGGAACTTGTCGCTGGTTTTTTTCTTCCTCCACTTCCAGGGTTTGAACAATTTTCCCAGTGTTGACAGTTTCCCTCGTTGATGTCGCGACCCATGGGCATTCTGGGTATTGGAGGCATTGTCAACCACCACATCACAGCTGGCCACAGATGATTTCTCCAGGCCATCGACTAGAATATGACACAAATATGTGGAGAATAAAGAACCAATGTTTAACTAATCTGTATGTAGCCTTCAAAGTTCTGTTCATTGATTTATATCTGTCCATAGAGTGCTTCACATTAACAATGTAGTTTTTATAGTAAATGTGCATCTAAAAAGTAAAACATGCTGCACTTTAAATACAGCTCAGTGTTTAAAATAAAATTCATGACCCTAGAGGTTTTCCGATCCAGCTTCATTTTTTTTACTGGGCAAAAACCGTTTTGGTTTGTTCAACCTGCTGATTCTGAGTTTTGTAATTTCTGACTTTCTTTTACAAACTGTAAGTACACAAACTCTTTATTTAACATCTCCATAAACAAAAAAAATTGTGCTGCAGCTTCCTTGAGGTGGCACTGGCAGAAAATTAGGAACTGAAGAGTCTCCAGGTTTATAAATCAAAAATATATACACACACATTTTTCAAATTTTTATTAAGCCCAACTGTGTATTAAAAGAAAAATAGTTTTTCATCTTTTTGTTTTGCTGAACTGAAGAAAAAGATTTTCGATTTGGTGACCGGTCAATTACTAGTCACAGCTGATTACAGAAAATTGAGTTTTGAAATCCAGCTTTTAGCACACTGAGGGACAAAATGTGCATGCTTTCAAAAGCATTTAAATTAGAAACACTCTTTAAACAACCCACAAAAAGTTCAATTTCATTTAAATGTATAAGACAAACTTTGAAGGGTTTCCAAGCATTCCCTGCTTTTTCTCAGCTGCAAGCGCACACTCCAAAAGAAAAAAGTTAACTCTAACAATGTGACTCCACTTTGACTGAAGTGCTCAAAGTTGTCCAACGCATGCAATTGCTTGGCTTCAGCTCGCTTCAAATCACCTCTGCTAGAAGCTCAGAGAGCAGATCTTGCACCTATATACAGGTGCTGGTCATAAAATTAGAATATCATGAAAAAGTAGATTTCAGTAATTTCATTTAAAAAGTGAAACTTGTATATTATATTCATACATTACATACAAACTCATATATTTCAAATGTTTATTTCGTTTAATTTTGATGATTACAAATGACAACAAATGAAAATCTCAAATTCAGCATATCAGAAAATTAGAATCTTGTGAAAAGGTTCAAAATTGATGGCACCTGGTACCACACTCTAATCAGCTAATTAACTCAAACCACCTGCAAAGGCCTTTAAATGGTCTTTCAGTCTAGTTCTATAGGCTACACAATCATGGGGAAGACTGCTGACTTGACAGTTGTCCAAAAGACGACCATCGACACCTTGCACAAGGAGGGCAAGACACAAAAGGTCATCGCTAAAGAGGCTGGCTGTTCACAGAGCTCTGTGTCCAAGCACATTAATAGAGAGGCGAAGGGAAGGAAAAGATGTGGTGGAAAAAAGTGTACAAGCAAGAGAGATAACCGCACCCTGGAGAGGATTGTGAAACAAATCCCATTCAAAAATGTGGGGGAGATTCACAAAGAGTGGACTGCAGCTGGAGTGAGTGCTTCAAGAACCACCACACACAGACGTATGAAAAGACATGGGTTTCTGCTGTCGCATTCCTTGTGTCAAGCCACTCTTGAACCACAGACAGCGTCAGAAGAGTCTTGCCTGGGCTAAAGAGAAACAGGACTGGACTGCTGGTGAGTGGTCCAAAGTCATGTTCTCTGATGAAAGTAAATTTTGCATTTCCTTTGGAAATCAAGGTCCCAGAGTCTGGAGGAAAAGAAGAGAGGCACTTCATCCACGTTGCTTGAAGTCCTGTGTAAAGTTTCCACAGTCAGTGATGGTTTGGGGTGCCATGTCATCTGCTGGTGTTGGTCCATTGTGTTTCCTGAGGTCCATGGTCAACGCAGCCACATACCAGGAAGTTTTAGAGCACTTCATGCTTCCTGCTGCTGACCAACTTTTTGGAGATGCAGATTTCATTTTCCAACAGGACTTGGCACCTGCACACAGTGCCAAAACTACCAGTACCTGGTTGATGGACCATGGTATCCCTGTTCTTAATTGGCCAGCAAACTCTCCTAACCTTAACCCCATAGAAAATCTATGGGGTATTGTGAAGAAGAAGATGCAATACACCAGACCCAAAAATTCAGAAGAGCTAAAAGCCGCTATTAGAGCAACCTGGGCTATCATAACACCTGAGCAGTGCCACAGATTGATCGATTCCATGCCACGCCACATTGCTGCAGTAATACAGGCCAAAGGAGCCCCAACTAAATACTGAGTGCTGTACATGCTCATACTTTTCATGTTCATACTTTTCAGTTGGCCAACATTTCTATAAATCCTTTGTTTTTATTGGTCTTCAGTAAGATTCTAATTTTCTGATATGCTGAATTTGAGATTTTCATTTGTAATCATCACAATTAAACGAAATAAACATTTGAAATATATGAGTTTGTATGTAATGTATGAATATAATATAAAAGTTTCACTTTTTAAATGGAATTACTGAAATAAATCTACTTTTTCATGATATTCTAATTTTATGACCAGCACCTGTAGATTTATTTTATCCCCAGTTATGTCTCTTTTGTGGTGAACACACACACTGTATCCTACAGGACTTGAGTTTGATTTTTTTTTTCCAACCCAGAGTCTTAAATGCTGGGTGAACAAACATTGTGAGTAGCTTTGAAAGAGGAAAAACCCTGCAAAAGAAACAACAAAAAAAGAAAAAGTCTTGGATTCTTTTCAAACCTTATCAGACGTCAGATCATGTCAAACTGTTTAATTATCACATTTATTCGTTCAGCGGATGGAAAGCCATGTCCTGTTCTTTGGCTCATATAAAAATCAATTTGCTGCTGATTGGTTGGCTTATATGAGCACTGATAGATTGTGTTGATGTCAATATTAGTTGCTTGTGGCAGGAAACAACCAATAAGCATTGAAAGGACTCAGAGGGTGGCTGATGGACAGTGAAGATGGATAAAAAGCTGAATTTTCTGCAAGAGTTCAGTTGAAAAACAGATTTTCTTACTCATTAACCTCATCATCAGGATGGAGTTTCCAAAATAAAAGCCCACATGATGCATTTAGCAAATACGTTTCTTGCATAGTTGTAGGCATTAGCCGACTAATCAACTAGGCTGATATTTTGTCTTGCTTAAAACACAATCATCAGACTCACCTAAGCGTGCTTAGCTGACAACCACAGAGCCACAACTATGAGCAGCAGGGTGTTGCTGTGCATAATGTAAGAGTGAGAGACATGATAACACAGCATTCAGTCAATCAAATAGCACCAAGCTAACCTCACTGGAGTTTCTGTTAGTTTGGTGCTTTTTTAAAATCATGCTCTTGCTGTAATTATCAAAAACGAACCCTTTTGAAACAATCTAAGGAGGAATAGTGCGCCCACAGCAGCACAGATCTTCCACCATACTTAACCAATGGGGTGCTCACTTTTTACCCCATCAAATTAATTTCTTTAAAAGAGAAAATTCAAAATGCAGTTTTAAAGAGCTGATTGGACACATTAAGAAATAAAAACACCATCCAAACCAACCAGCTCCTATTTACAAATTATTTGACCCCAAAACCTAATGACTAACTGTTCTTTCACTGGGAGCAACAACAACCAACACGCATTTACACAGTCCAGTCACATTAATGTGACCATCTGTCAAAAGCCAGAATAACCACCTTTCGCAGAGCGAACTGCTACGAGACGTGCAGGAAGAGAGTCACTTAGGTCCCTGAAGGTCTTCTCTGGGATGTTGAGCCATGCCGACTCTAATGCCGTGGCCAGCTGCGCTAGATTACGCGGTTGAGGATCCATGGCGCGAACAACTCGATCGAGATGGTCCCACAGATGCTCGATTGGGTTTAAGTCAGGTGAGTTTGCTGGCCAGGGGAGGACGGTAAACTCATCCTGGTGCTCTTCGAACCACGCACGTACACTGGCAGCTGTATGGCACCTCGCATTGTCCTGCTGGAAGATGCCATCATCCTGAGGAAAAACAATGCGCATGTAGGGGTGGACATGGTCCGCAAGGACAGATGCGTACTTGTATTGATCCATCGTGCCTTCCACAATAATCAGTGAACCCAGAGAATGCCAGGAAAACATTCCCCAGACCATAATGCTCCCGCCTCCAGCTTGGACCGTTCCTGCAATGGTTGCAGGGTGGTTCCTTTCAGAGGTTTCACGCCTTATACGCCAACGTCCATCTGTCCGATGGAGCATAAAACGCGATTCATCTGAAAACGCTACCTGTCGCCACTCAGTGGACGTCCAGCTGCTGTACTGGCGTGCAAATTCTAGCCTTCGTCGTCGATGAACACCAGTCAGCATAGGTGCACGAACCAGGCGTCTGCTTCGGAGGCCCAGACGCAGCAATGTTCGCTGAATAGTGGTTTGGGAGACACTTGTGGTAGCCCCTTGGTTCATTTTAGTGGTCAGTTGCTCAACGGTAGCCCGTCTATCTGCCCGAACGCATCTCCGCAACCGTCGTTCGCCTCTGTCATCTATGGCCCGTGGTGCACCACATTTGCCACGTCGTTGATTTTGGACAGTCCCATTTTGCCATGCACGGTACACTTTTACCACGGCGGCACGCGAACAGTTCACAAACTCAGCCGTTTCGGAAATGCTTCCACCCTTGGCCCGAAAGCCAATGATCATGCCCTTTTGGACGTCGGATAAATCGCTTCGTTTCTGCATTACGCCAACGATTGAAATGTTTTCCGAAGCCCACACACACCCTTTATATACGCTCAACTGCACTGTGCTGCCACCTGCCTTCTGTGATTGGTTATTTAACTCTGAAGTGGAAAGTACGTGGTGGTCACATTAATGTGACTGGACTGTGTATATCAGAGCAAGACATGTTGCTTTTTCAGATATTGTAAAACCTTTTAGCCCACTGCATGCTGTTGAACAAGTTCTGTTTAGGTTTTCGATTCTACAAATACAGCACTAATCAGAACGTGGGTATAGCAAGTGATACTGCAGTTGGCTTTCCACAAAATATAGCTAATGATGGCTAACTTGCGATTTAACAATTGGGGCAGATACATTTTCACATGTGGCCAGGTCAATTTGGAAAGCTTTCTTGCCTTCATGGATGGGATTTTCAATTAGAATCTGACTTTTGTATTTACTCGGGTTATTTGTGTCCATTACTCAACACATTTGATGATCTGGACATTTAAAAGCCATAGAAAACAAAGAACTGCATCAACTCAACCTTTATTGTTGCTGCAATGACTTCTGTAAAAGTCAGTGTGGCAGGATTTAAGCAAAATTCAATGTCTCAAATATATGAAAATATATATTTGATTATTACAAATGAAAACACTGAAATGAGCCGCAGAGGCCCAAGCACGCTTTCCCAAAACAACGTCTCTAACAGTCTCTCACTTGCACACCGACACACATTTCCTGTTCCTGTGTTGATATAAAATCACAATAGGTGCAGTTTAGCAGCTGCATTGTGCAACTAATGATGGGAAAATCAGCAACAGCACTCATAATCACCATAAGAACGACTACAAAACCTCTTGTGGGTCACAACTAAACAAGAACAATAGACTTAGTACTTGCTGGACAGACAGAGGAGAAATACACAAACGGTTCACAGAAGTGAAAGAAAACTTGAGTCCTGAGAACAAAGAAAACAGGAACAGAAAGAGAAAAAGAAATTTAAGTTCAAAGTTCAAGTTTTCCTCATAACTATTTGATTCGTAGCTGGTCGTAAAATACGAACCACAAAACATGCGTTCGAAATATAATTGAGTTAGGTTTTGTTTTAATGGCTATAGCTGATGATCTGCATCATCCATTTGCATCTCTTATTTAAACAGAACTCAGCATTACTACAATAACATGTTTTAAAATGAAAGAGGAAGGTTCTATCATCATGGAGGAATACAGTAAAACTAAAGTCCAAATTATTGACCCTCATTCAGCACAGAAAGCAAAACTCCACATCCTTTGCTGAGTAAGTCAAACACATGCCCAGTCGTTTTATTATCATTATCAATCTTTAGAGAAAGCCAATAACCTCGCAATCCAGACCAAACATTCCTTAAACTCAAAGCCCAGAAGATGAAATGATACAAGTTTCCAACCGACTGAGGTTTTGCAATGTTTTAATAAAATATTTCATATTTTCCACTGGAACTGAAAGGCCTGTTGACATACACGCATTTTCAAAATCATTTAAAAGAACAAAATGACCCAATATTTATCTCATATGCAGCATCCTTTATGACAACATATAGAGCAGAAGTTCAGACTGCACACATTGTTTCGCTCCCATCAATCACACAACCCAGATGATCTAAACTCTATTATTGAGCATCAAGCATTGATGCTAGCTACAAAATAGAGCATTGATGAAGCAAACATAAAATATCCATTATACTGGAAATGTAGGTTTGTCCAACAAACCTCTGGATCTCAGTGAAGTTAACATCGTCTTTTGAAAATCACTGACTACACAAAAACCGCTTCTTTCATTTCGGCAACTTTCTCAAATAAATAAAAATGCACTAGAAACTATGATTGCAATGATATTTTATACTTTTACTTCTTTTCATTTAGACTACTGTAATGACATTTTCCTTTGAATAAGAGGAAGCTCAACCATCTCTGAATGCTGCTGCTTGACTTTTAACCAACACACACAAGAGAGACTGCAATAGTCGTGATCTAGCATCACTTCAGCGGTTACCCACTTATGCTATAGTTCATTTTAAAATCTTGCCGTTTACTTTTAAAGCTCCTCTTACACGTCTGACCTGATTCCAACTTCCCTCTCTACCGGCAGCGTGAAGTCTTCGGGTCAAAACCTGTAAGTTCTAAATACATAAAAGAAACATGTTGGAAGATGAAGAATACTGGAGGTAGGACCGAGTATTTTAGACTGATCTTGGGCTATGTAAAAATGAACAATGAGGAAAGAATTCAACTTCTAGATGTGCAAAGTCTGTAAAAATGCTCCAAGACATTATCTCAGCTGTAATTACAGTAAAATGTGGTCTGACAAAGTACTTAGTCAAGGGGGCTCAATACAAATGCAATGTAAATAAAATCTCTCCAGATTTTATTTAGATTTTTTTAAGCCAAGCAACATTGTTCCCCCCCCCCCCCCCCCCCCCCCCAAGCGGCAGGTTTATGCACTTGTATTGGCTTATCGCCTAAAATCTTAATAAAATGTACTAAGCTTTGTGGTTGTAATACGAAAAAATGTGGAAAATGGGGAATTGACACTTTTGCAAGGCATTTTAAGAGGGGATGCAAACAAAAAGGCAGGATAATGGGACGGCCTATTGCTTCATCCGATAACATCTGTTTAAAAGATCTGCACTTCTTGGATTACTTAGCCCAGGATGTTTTTAAAACAGTCACTAAATTCAACTGTAAAACGAAGCAATATGCCTGATCAGTATTTGGATTCCAACTTGCTTTTACTCAAAAAAGGTGGTTGAATTCATCTCCAGCGAAACCTACAAATACACCTGGCTGTTCCAGAGAGGAATGACCTCTAGATGTATTTTTGAAGAAAGGTCACTTAGCACACATTACCGAAGCTGTTTCTTTCTTTTTAACCACTTTGACTCGGCTAACCTAGAATAGTGACTCAGGCTTTGGATATACAGCAGATGTGGGAACGGGTAGGCTAATCAGAAACACAACTTGTGACACAGTAGAGATCTGACTGAGGTAATCCCCCACTGGGTTTGTCCAGTTATAAAACTGCTATGCAAAGATACGCAGCCAATGGGTTTATTTGCAGTTACACATCATAAAGTGAACAGAATATTAAATCCTTTAAAGGTAGTTTGTTGTTATTATTGTCAGCCCTATCCCCTGAAAACAAAGTATTGTACTGAAGCCAGTGTGTGTGTTTTTTCTCAGAAGATATAGCAGGGACATGTGTTGAGGAGGAGGGGAAAGGGAGAGGCTTGTTTCCTTCCTTCACTGCAAGTTACCAGGGGAGAGAAGAAATAGACGTCACAAACAGAGGAAGAGGGACGGAGCTGGAGAAAGAGGCAAAAATATACACAGAACAGAAGATACAGGGGACAGAAAGGAGGGAATCGAAGCCTGAAGTTTGGGGAAAATATGTGGTAAGAAAAATTGGAAGAAAGGAAGGGGAAGAGAAGAAGAACAAGGCAAAAAAAGAGGTGTTGGACACGAGTAGAGGGAGGAGCAACCTAACACTTATGTCATTTCTTCCTAATCTAAAAGCCAGAGAACCACAGTGTACCAAAACTTATAATACACACAATAATTCACAGGGCATGCAACCTGGACGTTGTTAAGACTGCGTTACCATTTGGACCATCACACTGTGGCTTCACTGGGTTTGTTTTTTTTTACAGCGGCCATAACTGCTGACAGACGGCAGAGGGCATATCAGTTTCTACGCTAATAATCCTTCACTATGATCCTTCCTGCTTCTATAGAGCTGTAAAATCAGCAAATTCAAGCACACCACAGTACTGTTATGTCATCTATAATGCAATAATGTGGCGCATATTCATCATTATAAGAGACAGGCTGGTTAAAGTAGGCTACAAAAACAATTGAGTGTTGGTTTAGCTGTGGACAGCAGCCCCACATTTCCTTGAGTCCTTTATTTTGTCTTTATTATAATGACCCTACTGATCAATTTGACGGTCATCTACTAAAACTTGGCATCAAGTTTGGGGCTGACAGCAGTGGAAGCTCATCCGAAAGCTCAAATTAGCTATTTGCTCACAGAAGTCCCAATAATAAAGATGTTTTGAATGTTATAAATTACAAGATAATGACTAAGACTGAGCTGATTTCAGATGTAAAGTTTATTTTGTTCTGAAACAATCAGATTTTTTATTACCGGTTCCCTTAATGTCACATCTGTGTGGTCCGATGAGGCTACCGCTAACAGACTGCTAACGGCCATCAACAGTCCTCAGCCAGTAAACATCACTGCAAACTCTTTTAAAGTAAACATGTGAGCCAGTATTTTAAGTACTGGCTTCCTTGAATTGTTTATTTCATGAAAATAAAAAGACCATTTACAAGACTAAAGTCTCAGAGTCTCCGTCTCTGGTGACCTCCAAAGCAGATGAAAACAGTGCCGACATCTCAAGAACTGGTTTCAAAATGCTTACAAACATGATTTATAAGCACTTAATACAGCAACATTTTTCACGAACCCCCCATCCACACCCAACAAGTCCTACGGAGCGATCAAAAGGTTTTAAGAAGTTTATCAACTGCAAATAAAAACAACCATATCTTGTCAATAGATGTTAACAAGGGATGGGCTGATGCTCTGTGTTTATGATTTAAGTGCTGCATAGCACATCCCTTAACCATTAGAGTGTCAGTGTTACACCCTTGCTCTTACTCTGAAGCGATTACATATCATTGTCACAGCCTCGAGTTGTTCACATTATGGCTTTCTTATAAGTTTTAAAGTGTCGTCACGGTGTTTGTAGTTTTATTGCTGAATATCAGGCGTTTTAAAATATGTGTTGGAAGCATCTTTTCTTTGCTTTGTGGTTGAAGACAGAGCAACTTTAGAACTACTTCCTTTATTATTTCAAACAGCCTCAAACACAGATCCATGACCTCAAGCGTGAAGCACACACCTTCTTACACTGAGCCCATAATATTTTATTATTTCATGTTAACGGCAGGATAGAACCTCTTCAAAGAAGACTTCAGCCTGAAGAGAAATATTAAGGTGCTTTATTAAATCCAGATTAGCTTATTGTTAACTTTATAAGTGATTTTGTTTGATAAAGAACATCTGTTTTTATTCAACCACTGATTTTTATTCACTTCTGTAACCATAGAAGTCGACCCTCATGATGACGTTGAAGAAGACCACATGTGCTGCCAATCTGCAGGGGCTTTGAAGCCTGATGGGAATAACTAATCAAAAAAAGATTGACAAACTAAAAACGATCATCATGAAGCTATGAGCTGAATTTCTTTAAAAACAGCAGCAACAACAAAAAACCCACTATGATCCTGGACACGGACACGTGTCATGGAGTGCACATGGACACGGCTGTGCAGTTTTGTCAGATGATATTAAGATCTAAATATGAAGAGCTTGAGTGACTCTCTGAAGAAGACAAGGTTCTTGTCAGACAATGTCCTAACCAACCCGACAGCTGGCGTGTTATGAGGGAGATTGTGCTTCATTCAAATGTGCTACTGCTGCGTTATGTGAAGAATCTTGAGTTTTGATTTTCATAGTGTGCCTGGTGACAGCAACTCTAATGAAAAAAACACTTTCATAGAAAATAAGGCTGAGTCACCCAAAGTGTCTCAACTCAACTGCACCATGTTGTCCTCAATAGCAGGAACTTACTAATGTAGAAATAAGGAGCCTTCACAAGGCAGCAAAGGTCAGATTTTTTTTCCTTAGACATAAGGAACCAATGCATAAAAATCACAAGAAATTGAATAAAACTCTGCCTTGGAAAAAAGTAACTAGTTTCCTGCCAAGCGGATCCGGGAGCTTGGAGGACATGGTCATGGGTCAATCAGACAGCAATGCACTATTAAAAAAAAAACCAAACTTCAAACATGAGTGTTTCATCAGCCCTGTTTGGCAATGAGATGGAAATTTCAGCCACAGCAGAGCTACGCAAAACTGCTGCTACTGTTCAGTGTTGCACTGTATTGATCCGCTGTACTAGTGGAAAATGAATGAAAACAAAATATCCAAAAGTAGTTTTCAGCAGCATCACTCAAGCTAAACGGCCTGAGCTACGTGTGGCGGATCAGCGTTCCCAAACAGCATATAAGCCTCAGTTACAATGAAGGTCAGAAATTATTGCAGCATTTCTCATGTTTAGTTCACATCATGCATGTTTTTTTCAGTAGCATTAAGCTTGTCTTCATAGTGACACATGTAAGGCTGTGAAAATAATCACTGTATGAATAAAGAGTCATGTCAATAGCTCCTTTAGTAACATGTTAGAGTTGTGACGAGTTTCATACTTATTTTGCCCGCAGTAAGTGGGTAACCACTGAGGTGATGCTAGGCCACGGGTAATCACATTTGGAATGTGTTTAAAGGTTTTACATTAATATGGTTTTTAAAAACTAAAGCCGTTGTATTACCGATAAAACCAGTCAGCACATTAATCAAGCATCCCATTAGAAAGAGATTTCATCACACTGCAAAACTTCCCCTAAATATTTCTCTACAAAGAAGGAAAATTAAAGATCAGACTTTTCCTGGTCCATACCTTTATTAAGACCTCATGAAACAGAAAATATGTTGAAAGTGTTTACCAAGGTAGTGTCTTTGAATCCAACAAAAAAATAATAAGAAAAAAATGTCCACCTACATCTCTAAAATTCATCTGTTCATTCAAAGCAAAAAACGTACTTCAAATTTTATGCCACTGGCTGTTATGAAAACAAAAACTATTAGACAACAGTTAAATCAAATAGAAATCCAAGTTGACTGGTGCATTGCTTACAGTACAACAAGAAGAGGAAGTCAGTGCGTACAAGTCCAATGTGAAAAAAGAAAAAGGGTAGAAAACTAGATTGGTGCCTGGTTCTAGAGAAATACAAAAAAATAGTTCTTTAGAACCATTTCAGAACTACTCCGCATCAGGATTTCAGAAAACAGTAATAACAATGATGCAAAATCTCCTGTTGCCAAACATCTCACTACAGCTGGCCCCAATATTGGTTGAAATTTCAAGGTTTCTAGTTGTGCCAGCTCCAAAAAGACGAGGCAACAGAGATAAACTCTTGTTAAGGAAAACATTTTGGATCTACTCCTTACAGTTCACTACAGACCTGCGAGATTACAATAAATGTTTTTATATTAGAATTTTTGTAGAGTGCTGCATATTATTATTGTTGTTTAATTGCCACTGATTGGACTCTTTTCTCCCAGATGTTTGTTCTTTGGCCTTATTGTCCAGCTTGTCCCTGGCTTAGTTACCCTTTAATTTCTATATAGATACGTTGTTTGTTTGATACGCAACAATTAAATAAAAAAAAGAGAGACCAGGCTTTCCCAGACCATCATTGATTTCAGGTTTTACTTAGTCTGAGCAGTTTGTTTATATTTTGTCTAATTTAATTTTAATTTTTCTTTTTTTCCCTCAGCGCTAAAACGCATAGAAAAAAAAGTATTACACTTGCTTTGATAAAGTGTAACAAGAAAATAAGGGAAGTACAAGATGATCTATCTTTATTCATCAACGCATTCTGCTAGAATAGATCAGAGTGTCATCAATAAGTTAATTCGTTTCTGTAATTTCCTGTATTTCATCCTACCTTCTGTATTTCTTTCAGTTAATTTTGATAATTAAAAAGCCAAAAACTCAGATTACAATAAAATGTTTTTAATATATATATATATATATATATAATAAATAGGTTCACTTAGCAGAATTTGTGTCCATGTACGTACGATATGTGCACTTAATAGGTTGTGGCTCCTTTTTCATAAATTGCTGTATCGATGTCGAGTGACACTAAGACGACCAGCCTGCAGCTTTGCTGAGGTGATAATGAGATTGATTTAATGACGGCCTTTAACTTCTCCACATCGTCAGGTCTTGTTAGACAGGTTATCAAGCTCAGTGGTCCCCTGCTCATTAAACCAGGAATTGGTAGCTCTGGGAGTGTCAGCAGGAGTCAAGTCCTGCTGGAAAATGAAATCAACATCTTCATAAAACTTCTCAGCAGATGGAAGAAGGAAGTGCCTTAAAAGGCTTATTTCGCTGACACGGAGGACACAATGACCCCACACCACCACTAGGGCTGCACTATATATTACAAATATATTGTTCTTGCAATGTCAGTATGTGCATTATACATATCGTAACGGACTGCTCGAAGTGAAATAATTGTTGGCTAATATTTTCCAAGTGTTAAACTTGCATTTTTCATACTAATGAAATATTTAGCCAGGTCCGGTGTAAATACTCTGACATCGGACAGTAATGACGTTGCTCAAAATTGATTGACGGAAGCACAGGAAAGAAGAAGACAGGCAAATATGCAACTAATATCATCGCAATATTTACTAATATTTAGGCACCGATTGCAGCTTTCTGCCAATCGCAGACCTTTAAAAACTCTGACGTGCCAGTTCCAATTCTGCCCGATACTGATTTTATTTTTTGTTTTGTCTCAATGTTGCTAAAAGTTGCAAGAAAGCTCCTGAGTGGGCAGCAGTGGAGTGACTACTGTTAACTGCAAATGTGCAGATCTGGTGGGTGGATCTGTCAGGCAGAGCAAAAGAGGACAGTGGCTGATTTTTAGATCTTTTCCAAGGTGGATAAGATCGGTAAGTAAGATCAGCTTCACATATAACACGTACAGTTTGTAATACAGAGTATTGGTCGATCACCGATCTCCCAAAATTAAAGAAATCGGGGGCTGATTTATGAGTGCATCCCTCCTAATACCATCTGTATCCAAGGCTTGTCTTTTGCTTTGCAGCCCTAAGAATAACTGTCAGACACCGACAACAACCACACATAACATTCACAAAAGAGAAAAGAGATAAGATCAGATTGTCAACAAGATAGTTGCAGCACAACTGTTCATCTGTTGGAAGTTTTTTTTGTTGTTGCATACACTATAGAACAGTCAATGTTTTCCCCTGTTACATTTCCTAAATGTCAGAAAAATTCAAGAATTTTTAGAAATATTCATATCTCATTTTGTAGAATAGTCTTTTGTACTATAGGACTTTGTTAAAACATTTTGAGTGTTCTTTCACAAGTTTCTGATAACTTACTGGGATTTCGGGTTTCGTCTTTCTTCCAAATTTTCTTTGGGACTGAGATCAGACCTATACAGTCATTCAATCACTTTCTAACTAATTTAGCAGCATGATTGAGGCCATTTATGGCAAAGCTTTAACTTCCTGGCTAATGTCTTGAGACGTTGCTTCAGTATTTCCACATAGTTTTCTTTCTGCATGATGCCATCTAATGTCTGAAGTTCACCAGTCCTCCCTGCACATAAACTCCCACGCAACATGATGCTGCCACCTCCGTACTTCTAAACTGGGACGTTGATCTCAGGCTTTCAAGGTTTATCACTTTTTCCTCCAGATGCAACAATGATAATTACGCCCAATACTGTCTTCTATTATCTGGCATTTAACCAAACAAGTATTTTAATATTCCTAAATGGTATAAAACAGGACAGGTTGAGTGGTTTAGTTGGATATAAAGCCAATAATAATAATAAAAAAATCAGTATATATATATATATATATATATATATATATATATATATATATATATATATATATATATATATATATATAATATACATACTGTATATATATATATATATATATATGGTTTTAAGTGATTATCACTCGTAATCTATATTGAATTCAATTGCATTGTTATATGAGAGTTACTGAAAATTGATGATATTCCAATTTACATCCAGGCACATGTTGAATTTACAGACTGAAAGTCGTGGGAAATATTAGTTTGAAGCATTTATGAAGAAAAAAACCCCCACTTAAACAGTTCCTTTTTTCTGTAACCTTTTTTTAAATCCACTGATATTTATATTAGCTTTATTAGCCTTAGTCCAATCTTGTTGGAATAAAAACTGAGCTGTGCAACTGTCAAATGAAATCTCTGCCAAAGTTGTGAAATTTCCTGTCACGCCTTTTCTAAAAGCGCAGTGCCAGAGTAATAACATACTTTTGTAGCATTTTGTCTCCGTTTCTATTTGGTTAACTCTAAAATACGAGTTCAAATGGAGAATTAACGCCAAACCAAAAACAAAGTACAGTATTTTCTGGAGGAAAACTAACTAACCTCCTCTTCTTCTGCTCAGAACCGAGAACTTGGCTGCAAAACTCACCAAGTTTTCATTACTCGGAGGCAACAATGCAGCCGTATAAAACAGCCCTCGGGTTATAAAACTCCGCCGCCTGCTTGTTCGCTGGCTGTTTAACTAGTTTCATGACAGCTGGGCAGCGCAGCCAGCGATACATTTAGAAACGCACAACCCGCGTATAAAGATGCACGAATTGATTGAACAGTCCAGTTAGCCAGTTTAGCACAAAGCTTGGCGTTTCGTCGGAGTGTTTCGAAGTTCTTTATGTCAAAAGAGGGGAAGGGGGGGGAACTAAAGTTAAACAAAGAGAGCAAGAGACGAGCAGACTTCCTGGATAAAGATAGCGGATTGTGTGTGTGAGAGACAAGCGAGAGGAAGACACACTGACACACACACACACACACACACACACACACACACACACACACACACACTGACATCACACACACAAAACACTCACCGCTCGTTGACTGAGACACGGCAGACACAGCGGTCTGACCCATATTGAGCTCCAGCAGCGGGCCGGGCCGGACCGGGTTCCTCCCCCCCACCACGAACCCGCTACCACGGCTTCCTATCCCCTCATAAGCTCCGTCCGCAGCCGCCGAGCGCATTCATCTCGAGAGAAGAAGTTTCACGCTGAGATGGCCGAGGCGCAGGAAACTTGGTTCATGCACTGAGTGAGTGAGTGAGTGAGTGGGTCTCTACTACGTAGTGACGTCCCCTCCCACCTCGACGTCCTGTGAGCGGCTGCAAAATGCCTCTCATTCTCCGCCATGCAGATTAGAGAAGCTGCTGAGGTCTGACACCTCCAGCCGTGAGCTGGAAACGGAACAAGCCCAGGAATATTGGAAATCAGAACTTTATTTTAGAGGGCGGGAAAAGTCAGGGAGTTCTCTGCTGCGTTCAAGTACAAATCTGAAAGGCTGCTTCTTTTTTTTTTTTTAGACATTTTAATTTCTGCATAGTTTATGTGACATCTGGCTCCAGCCCCATTCACTCCGACACCCAAAAATTTAAACTAGAATTCATTTGGAAATTACTAACTAGAGTCCACTGCTGTGAAATGTAATCTCAGAATAAATGCAGCTGTTCTTGTGAAGGCCTCAGTAGGTTTGACAAAACAACATTAGTGACCAAACAGCATCACCAACAGCAAGGAAGATATGTTTAAAAGTTTAAAGTAGGGTTAGGTTGAAAATGAGCAAGTTTCTCCAATGACCGCCTAAACCAGGGATTTTGCAACCTGCATAAAGATAAGCACTCCATTATTCAATGTCATGCCTGATGAAGAGAAGGTAAAATATAAGCATCTTTTCACAATCTTGGCTAATTTCATCCCTAGAGTGTGATGATTCCAGAAATCTATACTGAGACTTTCTGAAATACAGCACAAGTTGCTGACTCTTCCTTGCAGCAGATTAAAAAGCTCAGTAATTGTCTGCAGTCATCCCTACATCTTATATAGAACTTCTTTGGCCAAGCTGGAACCCAACATCAGCTTCCCCTATCAATCATCTAGTAGTGACTGTAACATACTCGCTGACCTCTGGGAAGACCTGACCCCTGGCCTGGACACTGCCAGGTAAAATTAGATGTTACAAAAATAGATCAGTGCTACATTTGCAAACATATTCAGTTGAAACCAGATGGTTGTGCATGTAAGCAGGGATACTTTCTCACATTAAATCATACTACATTTTGCCTGGTATAAGTCAGCGAGGATTTAAAAAAATATATATTTATATTTGCTCTATACCAGATTCAGTGAGAGTACAGGATGGCTATAAGCTCTGCTTTGGGTTATACAGGAGGAGACAAATCAGTCGATTTGTCAGCATGAAATGAAGATGCCGTAGTAACATCTGGCTAATAATAGAAATACTATTAGCTTGAATTACACCACCTCTGCCTCTGATTTAAGGCAGGAAACTGTTTGAATGCGTTTGTGTGAGGGGCAGCTTTAGCCATCAGCATCAACAGAGTGTCAGCTGAAACCTTGCAGAACGTCGGCTGACAAGAGCGAGCTATCAGTACACTAACACACACACACACACACACACAAATACAGGCACAACAATAATTTGCATGACTTCAAGGAACATCGCATCGACTTCATATGGGCATTTCATTACTTTCTAATTCGACAACTCCTATCCTATACTTGCAAAATTACAAATCTTAGTATCAGATAACTTTAAGCTTTTTAAAAATGTAAAGACCCACTTTCCCCCTTCTCCCTCAGCTCCCAGCACTGAGACTGACTCGTGAAATAAGAGCACTAGGTGAAATGATTCTTAGTTTAGTCCAAGGCTGCCATCTAGTGTTCATAAGAGGAACATCATTTCAAGTCCATCCATCTGCAAGAGGAGAGAGAGCTGGTGTCTATCTTCACTGTCCAAGAGGCAGAATAAGAATAAAAGGACTAAGAAAAAGGTTATTGGACACAATATTGTTGTGTCCAATTGGTTTTTCACTCTTTTATGTCTTAGAAAAGAGTAAAGAACAAGTCTTCGGTTTTATTTCATCACAAAAGGAAGGACATTGTTGCCTCAGCTTTCCACAGAAAGTGATTTATAGCATGCAAACTCCAAATATTGGCTTATTTACACAGAATAATGGGCAAATAAAATTAAACAGTTTCACTAGATCTTATTAAAATGTTTGCGCAACCCTACTTACCAACTTTCATACAGCAATCACATGCAATTTCTGCAGTGATTCAGTGATTTATATGTGTTCTTCTTCTTTTTTAATATGCCCACGCACTAATTCAGGTAGACGCTTGCTGTGACGGTATCGTCAACTGTTAGTTTAATCACCATGTCTGACAGCAGGACTCTATTAAAAATTTAATTTGGGACCAACTGAGTCAGCCAAAGCTTTATAGGAAGATCATTAGTGAATGAGATGGAAGTGGATAGTTGAAGATGCAGGAAGTCCTGGAGGAGGTGGGAGGATAAAGACAGAACAGGGGGATGGAATTACTTAGAGCGCTTAACAGACCAAAGAGACTGCGTTAGTCTCACATCGACTGTGATGTGATATTATCTACTTCTTCTGTTTGACAAAATGTATTGGAGTCTGTGTGTGTGCTAAGGAACAATTATCTGATGAACAGTTCGGACTTGCTAAGGAACACAAGGGAACAAAAATCATGAAGATCAATATAAACAGCAGATAGGTCACGGTTACATTTATGGAGAAGTTTAAAGATGAAATAGGTTATAAAAAAATAGAAAAAGGTCACCATTGACAGATGGCTGTAATGAAACACGACTAGCATGAAGAAGAAGGTACCATGGCCAGACAAAACCACAAATAAACTGTGTGTTGGAAAACTTGTACTCTCTATGTGACATGTGGTGGCAGCGTCATGCTGTGGGTGTTTTTTTCTTCTCCAGGGAAGCTATGTGAAATAAGAGGGCAACCAAGGACAAAAAAGGTCGTAAGTTGCTTAAGACTTGAGGCAGATGTGCAAGTTCAACTTCCTGCAGCTACAACATTCAGCCAGAGCTGCAATAGACTGGTTTAGCTCAGCAAAAGTCCACGTTTTAGGAATGTGAAAACTAGAAATTGGTGTTCACAAATTTTTCACATTCAATTTGACTTAGCTTAAAAGATTTTACAATCATTTCCTCTTTTAGATGTTCTTTTTTTCCCCATAAAACACCTTGTAAACTGTGTATTCTTTTCACAAGACTACTTCTGGAATGTTGAGTATTGTGGAATAGTTAAAGGGTTATGAATCCTTTTTTATCACACTGCATCTATTTTGTTTTGTATTCAAATGAGAGTATTCTGGGATTTCACATAGTGTAAACACATTTGCCTGTTAGCCCTGTTTTAAATAAAAAAAAAAAACGTAATTATATTTAATGTGATACTAGACATATTTGACTCGGCCTAAAGAAAAAAAAAAATAAAAATTGTGACTAAATTCAACATTTTTTTGTGGTTTGATTTAAAGATTGTTCAGAAGTTTAGTCACACTCTTACTGAACTGGTCCGGTGAAAGGGTTTCATTCTTGACATTCTGACATTACGTCAAAGTCAAAACAAACAGAGGCACCACGAGGCAGCACACGGCTTTACGTTTTCCAAAATTAGCTCGATAACCTTTAGTGTACATCTGAATGCCTTTTTTTGAGCATTGATTATTCTGCTTCTAACTGTCTTTGTGAAGATCTGATCAGCTACAGAACAAAACTCTCTCTGGATTTAACCTGGATCAATATGATGCTTTTACTTGTAATCTCTGCAAATACACTGTCTTCACAGCTGGAGAAATGGACATTAACCGTTTCATAATTTCTCTACCAGGAAATTTATTTATTTTTTTAGGAAGTTGGTCCTAAGTGTCCTGGTACCAAATAACAGAGATTAACTGACCGTTCAAAGACCACAGCAGCTGAAGGAGTCAAGGTCCGGAGAAGTGGGGAAAAGGAAGGAAGAGAGTCATCAAATATTAAGTAGTAGCCTCAGCAGAACAAGAGATAATAATTGTTTAAGTGCAATTTTTTTTCCAGAGGCTTTCTCTCCTCTCTGACTTATTTATTAAACCCAATGTCTTCCGTGGTATAGTCCAATCCCCCCAAGTTGACCCTCACATGTGTGCACTTTCACAACAAACTCAAGTCTAAGACAGAAAAACAAGCACTCCTGTTTTGCAAACTTCCTGCTTGTCCGTAAATGGCTTGAGAATGAGAAGTTTAGAGTGACCTTTAAAGAGTCGATGCTGAGAGATTGCCACGCTGGGATTATGATTCAGAGTCCAAACTGTCAAAACAGCAAAGTGTGATTCAGCGAGAACCAGCGAATTAGGGAAGAAGAGTCCCAATGAAATGCTGTTGTATTCCTGCACAGATCCATTGCATTAAATTATGAGAAACGAGAAAAAGTATATTGTGTGCTTAAATAATACCAGGGGAAAAAAAAAGGAAATTCATGCTGGAGAACCAACAGGCACTAGAATTAAATTTTCATTTCATCCCTTTAGCATGAGCCCCAGTGGAAAACGGCTCTCTGAGATTCATCGATGAGATCAATAAGTGAGGACTTGCGCAAACAGGAAAAGGCCCTATCATTTTGTCTTTAAAATTTTGATGAATTCATCTCCTGCTGCATCTTTTGAGTGGTCTAAAAAAAAAAAAACAACCCTTAACGCATTCTCCCGTTACGATTAGTTACTTCTTCCGTCTAACTGTTCAGCCTCAATTACAGGTACGGCTATCCATGACTACCTAATGCAGTGGAGTGGGTTTTAACCAAATGCTAAATTATTAAATATGTTGCCTTGTAAGTGTATTCATGGCCACTCAACTTAAAATAGTTTATTGGGATTTTGACTGATATACATTGGGCTTAAAATTGTGAAGTGAAAACAAAAAGACATCTTGTTTTTTTAATATATTAAAATGAAGCGGATGGCAGTGGGGACAGCAGACCTGCTCAATGAGATGTTTGTGGGTTTGATTCTATCCTCCTGCCCTGTCACAAGCTGCTGTGCCCTTGGGCAAAGGAATAAACCCCAAGTTGACTTCTGATGTTTGAATGGACGTTTGTTTTGAGAAAAGTACAAAGGCTATGAGAAATTCATTTCACTTTAACAAGTTCAGTCCACTTATGTGTGTCTTTCACCTTGATTCATCCCCCTTTTCTCTGAAGTCCCCGCAAAAATAGCGGGGTCTGAGTGTTGAAACTAGAAAGATCCACATAGACAGGGCAACTATTAGCTGTGCACACTGCAAATGTGAGCTTTGTAGAAGACCAGTTAGAAGAAAACATGTAGCAGACACAACAATGCTACTACTGTTGTAGCAGTAGTAGCAACATAATGTGGAGATCCTGGTCAGAGTATATTAGAAGAAGATTGGAGATCAATAAAGGAGAAACCTGAAGATGGAGGTTGGAAAGGACATGAGTCTGGGTCACACACACCCAGAGCTATAGTAGGATTTTGTTAATATGGATAAAGGCACATTGCTGAAATGACTCAGAGTCCAGACCTAAATCTAGCATTGATTTTCATAGACACTCTTCATTCAAACGGAATTTAAAAACTGCAACTCTGTAGTATTCCATGTTGGTCTATCGCATAAGAAGTCTAATAAAATAAATGTATTAAAACGGATGCACTTCTGCAGTGCAATGAAACATGAATTGAATGGTTGCACGTGATTTTGTTCAGGCAGCATATTATTCAAATGATCAATCGGTGTTGGGCTTTTGCTACTGCGCGCCCTCCAATCCCCGCACAACGAAAAGGAAAGCGCCTCCCAATTCTGAAAATAAACCTTTATCTCCCCGTGCTTACAATATCATGCACCCTCATCCATTTTTAGTCGATCTTATCAGCACAGGGTTCTAATGTAAGACCAAAGTAAGCGACGACTTCTGGCTTCTCTTTCTCTTCACATCTTCCAGTCAGCTCGCCTGAAACCCGATCTCCTGTTTGTTGTATTCCGTTCGGCGCAACCCATAAGCTGCCATCACTGCTAAAATGTTGTCTGAATAAATCAATAGTTGACATCCTGCCAGACAGGGCAGCCAGAACAAAGCAAGCAGGAGAGACACAAAGAGGCGCACGGTGCTGCACTGGCACTGGCGTGAAAAGAGTTTTGCGCCGTGCAGCGCGGTTGAGAGTAACTGTAGGACAAAAAGGTCAGGGTTGAAGGAAAATGTGCAAACACGGCACGGATGAAAATCTTATTAGGTTAAAGCCAAACATGGGGAGTAAACACACGCCTTTTATTTCTTCACCTGCTTCTTTATACGATAAAATGTGCACACACTTACCAGATAGCAACTATCAGCTGCAGAAACAGTTGGCTTAAGCCTGTCCGCCATGTTTACTTAGTTGTGTTGTGAGGCTATTAGCTTCCAGTTTCAAGCCTAAACATGGCTTGTTTCAAAGTAGGCTACCAGTGGTTGATAATGGTTGCTTTGGCTACCGTCCAGCTAGCTTTTGCTCACACACTGTGCTCACGTTTAGCACTGTAAGGCTTCAAAATGTTCCACACAACAATTTTAAAGCTCACATATTAAATCTAAAGTTAGACATGCAATAAAACTTTCCCTAAAAAAGAAAAAAACGTAATGTTTTTTAACTTAAATAACGCTAACGTAAATACTTTTAGTTATACAGTTGATGCAAAAAAAAAAAAAAGAATAAAAAATACAGCATGTGATCCCCAGAGAAACAGAAGGGAAGTTATTCTTTTAAAAAGCAGGTGGGAATTTCTGCCAGAGATCTACCTGTCAAACAAGTGAATCAATCTAAAGATATGTTGTTTTACAAGAGCAGGACTCACCTCTATGAAATATTAAACCCTGCAGGGAATACAGAGAGTTATCTCCAAGCCCAAGCAGCATTTGTGACATAACTGAAGCTGAAGGTGTAGCTTTGTTTCTAACTTTAGTGACTCTAAATGCAGAAGTGAAGGTGCTGTCAACCATGGTCAATAGCCTTTTTGCTCAAAATCGTTCCTTCCAGCACAGAAATATAAACTAATGGCGCTAGTAAATTATTATAATCACACAGGCACATAAAGGCTGGAATTAATCTGTCACACTGACACCAGAAAGCCACATAAAGAACAGGAAGGGAACATGGGTAGTGCTGAGGCCCATGACAGATTTCTTCTGCTTTTTCTTTTTCTTGTCACATTAAAATATTCCTGATCACCAAGCCAAATTTTCAAATTTTGACTTAATTTATTTGAGGAAAAACATTTTCTAAAGCAGTCTATAAATATGGAATAAAGTCTTTGCCTCCCTCTAATAACTTCCAGTGTTGTAGTCACTGGAAGTTAGTATTTCACATAAACATGGGGACTTTTATCACCCTCTACTCTTTGTAGAACTGTCTTAATTCAGCCACATGCCAGGGTTTTCTTTTTTAGCATGAGCAGACTGCTTAAGGACGTTCCCCAACAGTTCAGTCTGGACTTTAACTAGGCCACATTGAAACATACTGCATGTTGTAGCTGTTCGAAGGTGGACTTGTTGGTGGATTTTGTCCTCTTGCCTAACTCAAGTGCGAATGAGTTCAAGGTCACAAAGGGATGGCTGGATATCCCTGTTCAGGATTTTCTGGGGGCAAAACATTAAGTTTCTCAAGCAGAGCCAGACCACCACTCTTCCACCACCAAGTTAGATTGTTGGTATGACCTTCTGTTTCAGAAATGCTGTTTGATTTTGTGCCGTTGCCCGTACCTTCCAGAAGGTGGTACTCTGGTTTCGCCAGGCCAACAAACTATTTCCAACAAAAATATTTACTGACAATGGTGAGATGGGCCTTTATTTTCTTTTAGATCAGCACTGGTTTTCCATTTGTGATTCTCCCATCAAAGTCAGCTTTGGTCAAATCATCAACAATGACCTCATCTGGGAGAAAACAAGAACTGCAGTGCTTTAGATGTAGTCCTAGGTTTGTTTTGTGACATCCGAGATGAGTCGTTGATTACCTTTTGGTGCAGTTTTGATAGGCTGTCTATTTCTGAAAAGTTATACCACTGTTATATGTTTTCTTCTTTTGCATATGATGACTCTCACTGAGTTTTCACAGAGCCTTAAAGCCTTGGTAATGACTTTGTAACCCTTTCCAGATTAAAGATCTTTTAGCCTACCTCATTTTGCCAGACAGGCACTATTTAAGCAACGCTATGAAACAGTTCAGCGTGACAAAAAAGAGGAGAAATCTGTACCCTGTGTGTTTTCCCATCACTGTGAAGCAAAGAACTGCGACCCACCACCGAGTTCATTGGAAAGTCCGGCACTCCAAACGCACATATGCGTGCAGGAACGATCGCAGAAGCTGCTTTGCCTTGCAAAACAATGATTCACAAATTTGCAGTCATAACAATTTGTTTTGTGTCAAACCCACGCCTCTGTTACAAAACAAACGGCTCTGAACACAGATGGATTCTGGCTAAGCCCGTTGAAGTCCAATAAAGCTTCCCTCTGATTCCAAGATCATTTCTGTTACACCTTTCTATATCCAAGTAGTAGTGTTACGTTGGCTGTGTCTACAATGGAAACCATATTTTTTTTGTTTTCCCTGTAGTAAAATAATCACTACACCCTCCCAATATTCAAATTATACACTAAAAAGTGCTGCATAAAAAGGAGAGGACACACACTGTGGGGAACTCCAGCGCTACAAGGTGTGTGTGGATCATTTGTACTTTCAGCACAGCAGCAGAAATGTTTTCTATTAAATACACTGATAACGTTGTGACAACCTCTGTAAACAGTAATTAAACCACAGTAGATATATGGCAGGAGTTGGTTTATTCTGCAGCTCTACTTCAACCGATGAACTGACGCACCAACATTTGGCCAAACAAACCATGCACTACTAGGCATCATCAATCATAACAAGTATCCTTTCCTCTGTTGAAATCAGCCGCTATTATATCCCCCCCCAATTGCTAATAATCTAGAGTGTTTACAATCTTATGAAGCACAGTGATTAGAACCACCATCATTTCCTCACGGTTATTGAGAGTGTCAGCAGCGAATCTGGCCGTCACGATGCAACAGAAGGCTGGTGAGGAGGATTTGAACGTTATTAGGTGATCCAGCTGAAGCGTTAGCGTTTTTGAGAGTTGATGCCCGGAGGGTGCCGTTTTGCTGTGCATTTTCCGTGACTGCATGTTGTTGTTGAAGCGAGCCCAGAATACTACATGCTGTGGAAAAAAAGGCAGAGCAGTGCAAGAAAAACAAGCTTCAGGCAGATGACAGCCACTCAGTCAAGTGATCTTCACAAAAGCTAAACAATCAGAGGCTCTGATTCTGGATCGGGCCGGCTGCTCCCAATGAGACAGATAAGTTATGAATGAAGTTGAGTATGTGAGAGGAAGTAGAAGAGGACGTGTAGGATCAGTGCTCTTTTTATGTGTCCGAGTTTGGAACACGTCATATAGTCAGAGGTAAAACACTCACAGACAGACAGGGAAGTACGCTACTTTTTAGAATGCAAGGAGGAAACTCACCATCATGTTCCATGTTTTGATCCTACGGGGGAATATGGAGAGGAGTGCGAGTTGATCCTTGCCTCTTCCCGACACACACGACCTCTCTGCCACCCTCCCACCCTCCACTGACTTGCCCTCTTCCCTGTTCTCTGTCTCCTTGCGTCTCCTGTGCTCTCTCCCCTCCCTCTGCCTCTCTCCACTTCCCTCCTCCATCACTCTTCCCTCCCTCCCTCCCTCCCTCCCTCACTGTTTCCAACCACTGTGTGCCTGTGTCTCCTCCTTCAATCCACTTGCTCTGATGAAGAGCATTAAAACTTAATGTTTGTTTCCATCTCAGTTGTTCTCTCCTTCCCACCCTCGCAATCCGCCTCATCCTGCTCGTCTGTCCATCTTCCTGAATGTCAAGGGTTTTCCTGCTTCCTCATGGCTCCATCTCTGTGCATTTTTGTTCTAACCGACGCAATCCCAAAAAGGATGCAAAAAGAATGGGGAGAATGAGACGCTCTCAGGGGTGGAGGAGGTGTATCACATAACCCGAGGTGCACCGCGAGGTTAATGTTACTTTCTTGAAGCAAACAACTTCAGTGTTTTCAAGCTGATCGGTTCATATCAAGATGGATGGGGAAAAATGCATCCATCTTGGAAGAAAACCTGTTTGATGCTGCGAAACACCTGAGCCAAAAGCTGAAACTACTTTGAGCATTGGATGTGCAAAAGCGGTACAAACTTAGGCTAAAAGACATGCAGCTGTGATCGCAAAAAAAAGATGATATAAAAATCCGTTCCACACTTTAGAGATTTTATATGTCAAAGTATATTAGCCCCATTTATATTTCTTCTACACCACAATAATGCACGGCTTTGTCACAAAACCCAATAAAATGTTTCGACATTTGTAGCTTTCAGCTTGAGAAAATGTAAAAGCGTCACTATCATCTACTCGTGTTTTTCAAGTGTATCGGCTAAAAGCAATGTTTAATTTAACTTGATTATTGGAAGTGTTTGATGAAACGAAAATAATATATACTCCGGCTCAATTTGTCTTGTCGTAAAAGATGGGTGAAAGAATGTTTCAGAACAGGGACATTTTACATGATAAGATTCTTCTTCTAAAAAGAATATGTTTAAAGGTCTATGCTCTTCAAATGACGTTTTGTTGCAATTAACACATTAATGGAAACCACAGAAGATCTTAACTCTGCGAACTCTGCATGATAAAGATATCCAAGAACTTTTTAAATTTGATAGGCAAAATGCACCAATCAGAATCTGACATTTTTGTCTTTAGATGGTTGCTTTTGAGTTGTGTTCTTACTGCAACTAAATCAGCTGTGACATCTGAGGTATCTTTTTGAAGCAGATTAGCTTAGAGTTTACTTCGTAAATGAAACCTCTTTCATGTTTTTTTAGTGTGATTGCTGCCTAGTAACACAATAAGACCATATCTGAGAACTATGGCACACTCTATGACAAAAATAAACAAAGCACATGCTGAACGCACATTAGATCCACACATCTGCACAAATTGCAACACCAACTAATCAATGTTCAGAGACTCTGGGGGGAGACACGAACCTCAAAGCGACAGAGTAAAGTCAGAGGAGCAGACAGATGGTAGCTTTCAGTTCTTTCTGACACAAACATCTTAAAAACTGCTGGGTGAAACACAATACCATCGACCCAGTTTGGGTTATAGGTTTGACCTGGCATAGCGGCTTAAGATTTCAAGCTAAATCAGAAAGTTTTTAATACATGTTGCAGGGTTTCCCCCAGAAAAGCTGCTTAGCCTGGCGGTCGGGGCGTAGGAGGAGGGTGGGGGTGGGGGACTTGAGCCAATCAGAAAGCGCGGATTAACCGCCTGCTTTCTGAGGGGAAATTACCGAGGGGAATCCCAAACAGCTGAAACGCTAGGCCTGGCGGCAGGGGTAGCTTGGCATGGCGGGCGGCCATGCCTATAATACACTGGGGGAAACTGGTTAGAAATAATTTTTGATTCAATTATGCAATTAGCAAGAAAATAAAGCATTAGCTAATAGTTCGTTTCATGACAAACAGCTAAATTCAAATAACTACATTTTAGAGATGTGCCGATCAGGTTTTTTCCTGCAGATTCCGATCACCCATGAGGGCCAATCACGGCTGATCACTGATACCAATCACATACATTTTTTTTTTATCATAAACACTACTGGATACATTATGTGAAAAAATGAACCGCGAATTCACCTTAATTTAGACAAAAACTTGTTTTTAATAACTTTTTCCTAGAAAACTAAACAAAACAGGCATTGTGCAAATTGTACTGCTATCAGTAATACTATCTTTAACAGACTGAAAACATATGAAGGCTCTAAAGAGGCTAAATAATGCAAAGAGTCAAAATAAAACCTCTCAACATTTCCAAAAAATTCAAGTATAAAACTTAACATTCAAAGGCAAATACAGGATCCATTACAATAAACAATCCAGTTACTGACTGAAAACGTCCTGCTAGCATGGCGGCTAGCTGATTACTGCTAGTTCTGATTGGCTGTATCTGACTGAGCAGAGTAATTATGCAGAGCAGGGAGGAGATCGATTATTTTTTCAGAGAATATCTGTCTCATGTTAGGACAGCGAAAGTTTTAATATATATGTAAAATGTATTTTTTTAGGTTAGATGCAGCTTTAAGCAGAGGTTCGGTGTGAGAGTCACTACCAGATGGAGCAGAAGCGGCTCCGTCTGTCAAATATTACTACCTGTAGCGGAGCAGCGGTTCAACAGCGAGAGCAGAACCAGCGTCTTACATCGCAGCTCAAAGACTTAAATAATTTTACAGGTTATTTGTTTAGCTTTCTGACCATCATGCTAATCCGGGTGAGTGTTTGTAGCTGTGCGTTGCTTTACCTGCTATCTGATCCTCCATGTCTTTTTTACTGCAGTGAGCCTCGATATAGAGTCAAGTATGGCATTGTTTTTATGCCATTAGATTTGTCGTGTTGATGCATTTCTACGCGTTTCACCCCACGTGCTTCAATTTTCCGCCGCAACACGCAAACTTCCCCATTCACTCAGTGCGTTATAGTTCCACATGATATCGCTTGGGATTTGTTGCTGCACGCTTGCGCAGTGTGAAGGAAAGAGGAGACCAGCTGGACAGACAGGCAGGCTGCGATACAGGTGATCAGTTTGTGCGATCGGCAACAAGAGACCGTGATCGGCGATCACCAATCATACACTTTTTCACGGAAATCGGCCGATTATGATCGGTGGCCGATCGATCGGCACACCTCTACTAAACTGTTCTTTTTCCTGAAATGCTGCGTTAGTTTTATGCCAGAGGTAAGAAGACACACATCTTCCCAAATGTGTTTTATGGTAGATGTTAGGTGAACCTTTTTTTTGTCTGGCCTTGTTTTGGCCTTTGAACTTTTTCTCGAATGAAGTTTTTACAAAGTCTCTATTCTTTTGTTGAATCATCTTAACTGAGGCTCATGAGATCTGCAGTAATTTGGTTGTCATTCTGCAAAGCTGGAGAACTTTTGGTATCCAGGTGTGAATTGTGGCTCTTGTTGGCTGGAGACCCAAAGGCTTAAAACTTGCTTCGTGATTATTTTCAGATTTATGCCAACAGTATCTTATTAGATCACAGTTCTGCAACCATGAGCAGACTGTGTACGGCTCACTGTGTATTTCCATATCATACAACTCGACCAGCTGTAATTCTGTGCATTTTGTTCTTTCAAGTCATGCAACCAGCTTTGCAAAATAACGCAGCCCAATTTAGAGAATTAATCTACATAAAATGTGTGGGATTCCTGTAGGGGAAAACCCCACAGACAACACTGAGCTCTGTTTTGTCTTCCTCTGGCTGGCTTGCAGGCTGTCCTAGTGTTTTAAACACAATCTAAGCTGCTGACCATACTCAGCATGTGATTATGTGCATCGGATTTTGCTGACATATTTTTCAGATCAGATGGTATGTTGGAAAATTATACGATCTCTATGTTCTGTGGGCAGCTGCACTTTCTACTATCACATTTGCTCTGCAAACAAAGAGTTCATAGAGGTCAAGGGTTTATGACTGTCTCTCAAGGTGCATTGGGGGTGTAATATTGACAAAGGAATTTCAGACCCCATTCTATGTTGAGACCTTCCAGCTTATTGTGATCACAAAACTGAAGGATCTGAAAGTGGGCTAATCGCTTTGTTTCTCGCCTTTTCTTGATTTTGGTTTAATCGGTCAATGATGTGTTACCTACTGAGATGTTTTAGCCTGGTTTATGAAAGCAGAACAGTACTGCTGAAGTCATTTTTTAAATTTCAAATATCTCCTAGTTATCAGGCCAATGTGCAATCTGATTGGTGAATTTGAAGCAAGCAAATGCAGATAATAGTTAAATTGCTATTTTAACACAGGAGCAAGTGGGTTTGAAAGTTGCTTGAATAATCATTTCTAAAATATATTTGAAATTTTCTCAAGTTATCTTTGTATAAAATTTTAAGTTGTTTGATCTTAAGATTTTGTCTGATAAAAAAGTAAAAACTGAAGAAATCTGTAATGTTGCAAATACTTTTTTTTTTCAAAATGCCCACTTTAGATATACACACTGCAATACAGTGATATATTCAAAACCTGACAGGGTCCCGTCTTATTACATGGACCAAACTCACTTTAACAAATAGTGTTAAAGTGAGTTTTGAGTGCTGTGAGTTGTAGTTTTAGTATTAGACAATTGAGAAACAAAAGCTGCTTTTTTTAGTGTGTGTGCTAGTGTGTGGGTGATAGAGAGCTGCCACGAACACTGTTTCACTGTCTAAAGTAAGTCAGACATAATGTCCACACAACCATTAGGTTATTGACTGCATAAGAGCAGCTGCATGCAGTAAAGTTTGGAGCTACTTCCCTTTCATCAGTCAGTGTAATTGCTCTATAAACTGTATATACCTCAAGTTTACCTGCTTCAATTGTTTTCTATTTGATCTTCTCTCATCTAACCTCTTCACTGATTTTCTAATATGTAAACAACCCAAAGCTGTTGTTTTTCTCTCATCTTCCGAAGCACCAATACATCAGATCAACCCACTATGTCAGCATGACATTTCCATTACGCACAAACACACACTTACTTTGCAAGCCCATCATCACGGAGGGGGGCTGAGTAGAGTTAACATCCTGCTCATTTGCTGCTGAGGCGTTTTTACAAATATTAATAGAGTTAAAGGCTTAGTAAGTAACCACAGAGTTACTGATAGACAGATGGAAGGGGAAACAAACGGCATGAGTGAGACTTTGGCTTTTTAAGAAGTCCGACGAAGCGACACACGACGAGCGAGAAGAAACAACAACTGGCTCGTCACCGTGGCCAAAGCCCACCTCCAAAGGCGAACACAAACCTGTATGATAGAACCACTAGAAAACTCCAGTACTTCACAAGACCAGATGGTAATAAAAAGGACAGAGTTCTTTTTCCATGAGTTAATGGAAGAACAGAATGAACACAATCCACTTAAAACAGACCAAGACTGAAGAAACATTAAAATAATTACTAAATCTTTTGAACCCACTGTTTAATAGCCTTCTTCGTTGAATATTTTATTACAACAGGACACAGGAGTTTGAGAACGCAAATACTAGCATGACTTATTCTTTAGTTTGGGAGACTGGACCATTTCAGAACTGTTCAAACTTTATTTTATTGGACAATTGTAACAACTGAATGAATGTCCTAATGGTTTAAGGTCATGTCACAGCATCTCACTTACACAATTGTCAGAGAATGCCCATGTGTCTGTTTGGTGTCTGCAACTGTGATTGTTAGTGTCATGCTCTTTTCCTGAAATGTTGTGTTGCATGTATATAAAGCATGATGGGATGCCATTTTTCTTTTTAAACAAATCCCACTGTGACCAGGGGCTAGGTAAGTCACACTGTAATTGTTTCATTAAATTTAAAGCAACTAATTTCCCCAATTTTTCTAGATTGGTAAACAACACAAAAGAGAGTTCCTTAGTAAAAAATAAAACAAAAAAAAGTAAAAAAATTAAAAATTGAAAACCTGAAGATATTGTAAAATGGACACCGACAGTGAGTGACAGACCGGTGCATCCCGGGTGCACTAAAGAGCGTTACCATAGATCCTTTCTTCCAGCAGCTGTAAGACTCTATAACAATCACTGCTTCCAACAAACTGTTCAAATAAACATGTGCTAAATGTGCATGTCTAACTTGATGAACTCAGTTGCACAATCCTTTGGATGGGCAAATACTATTTTTTTAATAGCTATGTGAAATTACAGGTTTTCAAGATTCCATTTATCCTCCATATATACAAAGGTAGTCCAGTTTTGTCACAAAAGTGTTCTCCATTTTAAGAGAAGCTTACATCATGTGGGGGTTTCCCAAATTGCTGAACAACATGGCAAACTTGAGAAATTAAAAAATGTGAAAAAATATATTGCCTCATAAGTCTATCAAACCTAACTTATCTAAAACAGGAAATGTTGAGTTTGATTGCATCTCAGACTGTCAATTAAAATCAGCTTCCAGATGCACATCTGATGTAAATGTTCTCGACGGCTAGTCATGAAAGATTTCTAGCTGAAACATGTTTCAAACTTCATGCATTCATAACTGCATTTCTCTGTCAGAGCAGAGTTTTATTTCTGAGTCTTTAACAGAAGCCACAGCGGAGGCTAAGGATAGACCGTGTGTGGGAAGTGAGGGGTAAAGAGCTGTTATCTGTACAACTCAATGTTTTAACAAGTAGTTATTGCCGACTCAAAGGGGCTGTAATCAGCGTTATTTTGGGAAGGAGGAGAGCTCCCAGCAAGATGATGCCGCTTTTTTGTCTTTTTGTCCACAGCCTTCTCCTCCTCCTACTTAATCACCACATATTATTTATTTTTTGCTTCTGCTCTTTGACTTCCATCTATCTCGTTAAGAATCGATTCTTTCTGTTCCTTTTGTTCCCATTTCCCTTGTCTTTTCGTCCACTTATTTCATACATCAATCTGGAGGATAATCTGCTACTAACGAAGATTGGCTGGAGGCCATCTCTACTTTCAGATCATCATAACTGAAAAACATGAAAATTAATGCAAGCACAGGTTTTACAACGCACACAGAATACTGTTGCTTTGCTTTATTATCTTGTGCAGTTGTCAGAGTATAATTAATAATGCTTAGGCTGCATTCTTAGCGGAGCAGTTGAGGTTGCTTTATGAAAATATCCAAGGAGTTTTTGCTTTTATATAATCCAACGGAAGTTACTAAAGGGATTTATTGGCCTCAATAAATCACTTTTATGGACAGTTGGTGATATTCACATATTTTTCTTATACATAAGAGAAGCACTTCATCTGTTCAACTTACAAACTGTTGTGGTAACATTAACATAAGATCAGTGAAGGTTGTTGGACTTCAGGTAAAAAAATGAAACTTTTATATTTGCCTGGATCAATTGATTTCTGCTAGTTGTACAACAAATGAAAGGCCAAAAGCAATAATGTTTTTGTATAACATAACAAATATTTGCATGTATTTCTTATTTTAATTCATGGCTCACACAACCATGAGGATTTTTTGTTTCTTTTTTAGTTTTGTTATTGCTTCACATATATCAATCTGTGAAGTGAAACTAATCGACGGATAACATTTCACATCTTGAACTGAATTAAATAAATTTTTATAGGATGGTCAAATTTATTGAGACACACTTGTAAGCGTAAGCAGTTTTAGTAAAATTCCAGACGGATCACTGGGTGTAATGGTGAAACGGCTCCCTCTTCTGTTTTCTTTTTATAACATTGATCATAATTTTGAAAATGATGGTAAAATGCCAGTATTTTAACTTGAGATCAAATTAGATTTTGCTCTCACTCTCAGGAAAATATCATATGTACGTAAAACAGATACTCATAGCTTCACATCTATGAAGAACCTCCTGGGACTGCATCTGAAGATACAGAAGAGTTAATACAAGGCCTTTGAAACACTTTATTCACTCTGGGTTTTTAGAAGTTCAAACTATAAACTTGTAGATGTAAGGAGCAAAAATTTGCTTTGGACTTCCAGTTTTCTAACTGCTCCAGCAACCATTTCCTGTAATTACAGCCGAAACATAAACACTCAATACTTCCTGTGCAAGACGGGCAGAAGCCTCTGCATGACAGTGATGCTACCACGGATTAATCAGACCGCAGAACATGGAAGATCTCATCAGAAAAGCAGTGCATTATTATGCTATCAGCCCATCAGTAATGATGGCAAATGGGTGCACTCGTGCAGAATGAGGCTAAAGTAGTGGAGCTGGCTTATAGGAAGTGGTTTCAACCACTGTCAATACATAGGCAGGTATGCGCTTATGCAGCCATGGGCAGCAGGCTGCAAAAACTGTCACACTGACATTTGAGAGAGATGTGGAGGATAAATATGCGGTTACCACAATGGCTGAGGCGTTATACCGCTAGTGCATTCGTCCTGTCTTTTTTTGAAGCCATTTTGATACTCTGCCACTGGACCCTGAGTGGGTTTTCTGCTGCAAATGAGGGCCAAAAAGCCCATAAGTGGTGTCTTAAAGTCAGTTTGTTTAAAGTTTCCATTATGTGTGTCACCTTCATTATAATTTAGGAAAACAAAAGTAGAGCCCACAAACTGATGTGTTCAAGTTACAGCAAGTGTGATGCTTTAGTAGACATTTGGTTTGTCAACTAAGAAGAAAAGAAGAAGAAAAAAAAACAGCTTGAAAAACTAAGTGTAAAATTAGCCACACAGGGGTGTAAATAAGAAGTATTACACTTCAATTGGATGCACCTGTCCTTTTCAAACACAGTGTCATCTGCCATTGGTATCTGAAGCGGGGGTCAGGCAGTGCCGTCTCCTACCTGAGCGGGCTCCCCGGAGCCTGAACAACACTCTGGAGCGAAATCCTGAGGTGTCACTTTGGGAGCGGTATCTGGGGAGGGGCAGCAGCTGAGTGAAGCGCCTCATCTCTGGGTATGTGTCTCCTTCCTCATCCTCCATCGTCGCGTCCTCCGTCAGCCCGCCAGGAGAGGTGAAGCAAAGTGAAACTTCTCTTCATGAACAAGTAGCAGCCTAAGCCGGGGCTCCTCCTTCTCGTGCTCCTCCAAACTTCTTTTACGTTCCTGTTTTGTCGACGCCTGTGAGAAAAAAATAGCTCCCGAATAACAGCTTTAATTGGTTTATCTTGTGTTTTAAAACCGCAGTTTTAGAAGTTACAAGAAAAAAAATCCTTACGGCCTAATTCCTGATGTATAACATCATAACTTTTAAACTTGTATAGTCAGCTAAAGTAAGATATGCTACTTTTATTGATTAATCTAAAAATGTCGACTAAGTTAAAGAATGTGAAAGCAAAATTGTAGAAAAGACAAGCTAATGTGATTTCAGATTTTAAACACTAGGGGTCGCTAAATTGCCACTCAGCTGCGAAGCTTGTGGCGTCCATGTTAACAGAATCCCTACGTCTGCTCGAAAAATAGGTTGAAGATATCTCACTCCAATACTTTTTAAAGTACCTTTCTAATATTGCAGTTTTAGTTTGATTTCAATTAGTACCTTCAAATTATACAGTATCTCAACAAATCAGAATGAAAAAAATATATAAAAAATGCAACATACTACAAAAAAGTTCTGTAGATGGAAAAAGATTAAATATACAAAATTCAAATACGGCACAGTTTCACAGTGTCTCAAAACTTGAAAATTGAAAGACTTAATATTTTAGCGAGAACACAGTAAAGCGTTTATAAGTCACTCATATTGTAAAATGTCATTTCATTCACATGCATTCCGGTTAGGTCGCAGCTATTATCCAGTGTACTCAAGCTCAGAGTGAACATCTTCGCAACAGTCGATCTGTGTTCATCCTAGAGCAGCAGTATGACTGTTGTCTTCTGGATCTGTTGAGATGGGCTGAGGGCTGCGGCGCAGAGGACAGACTAAACAACCCCAAGACTACGTCCGCTTGGTAGGAAGTTGAACGCTGGGAGGTAAACTATGTTTTTCGTCATATGGAAAGCCACTAACTTAACTGTTCTGAGCTTTTTTTCCCCTGTTAGTTTTCCTTTAATGTTTTACAAAGCGGGCTAACCCCAGTCATCTCTGTTAGCCGTGTTAACGCAAGCTGTAGTTCCTTCAGCAGATTCCCGATAGTTTTAGGTGGGACATTTACACTATTTAATGTATTTTGTGAGTCATTTAGCTTGTTTCTAGAGAGCTAACATAAACTGACCCATTTCTGGTTGTTCATTTTGTTACTAACACAATTGTTCAATGGGTTATGGTAATCTAAATTCTCAAACGTTAACCAAGACTAGCTCACTCTCATTCTAATGCTATTTCGTGCGTTTGGGTAGTTAAGCTCCCAGACAAATAGTCTTTTTGTTGGTTGCAATTCAAAACTAATTTTAAGGTTGACATTCTGAATGTCCTTTTCAAATGAAAGGAGCTTTGCGATGGCAATCAAACCTGCTGGCCTTATCTGCTCTGTTAAAAGTAGTTTATGGGCAGAAAGTTGAACTGAACCCACCTGTCCTACTCCTGCACTTTGACCTCCAGGGAGCAAGGCCTTGACAGTAAATTGCCTCTACTACACCCTCATTTGTTCTTTAGTGTTTTCTTTTTTTTTTTTGAAAGGCGTTCTAATGCCAAATACACATTCACAATAGTTTGCTAGTGATGGCAATTAGAAAAGGTAAAAATCAGGTCTTTTTGAAATTTATAACCCACCATGCTAAGTACTAAAATATCAAGTTGACAACAACCCTCTTCAGTGCGGATGCTCCTGTTAAGAGAAAAAGACTCGAGACTAGCTACATTGAGTATCATTGACGTGTTAAAACGTCACATTGGAGAAGGTACAGATAACAAGAAGACTGGACAAACAGAGCACAAAATGTACACAAGTTAATCAAGTTCACAGACCTTACATTGGCTGTAGAAAGCTTTACCAATATAGGATTGTTCATCAACTACAAAACTGATTGGTGGAGCTTTAGTGTTTAATCAAATCTCTCTTTCAGAAGTGATTATCAGTTGTTTTTTTTTTTGGAAAGAGAATAAGGGCAAACCAAATGGGCAGATTTTACTGTCAGATCTGTGATCTGCATTAACCCTCTTGTAATAAAATCACCAAGACCTGATCCCAGTGATGTTTCTGCATTATCTGCTACTTCCGCACAGAGATGATCCCAGGACAGGCTTATAATGAGGGGAAAAAGTAAGAAAAACAAAATCAATCGGTCAGCAGTCAGAGAGTGGACCTGTCTGAATGAGGTAAAGCTGTGAGTTCAGATTGCGTGCCATGCTGCTTCGCTGGTGAATCAGGAACTCTTCTAAGCGATCCGCAGAACATGATATTTACTTACTTTAAAAGTTGCAAATATGTACAAACCGAGATATAAACAGACTGAAGCCAACTAAATCTGTGAACATAATTGTCCATGTTTGCTTCAGCTGTTAACACCCACTGCAGCAGCAGCAGTAATGGTTTGGGCATTAGAGCCACGTTTTGGATCAAACACATACGGTTGATTCTGAAATGCAACTCGAATGATTTGGGAACGATATAGGAATGTCATTTCACATAACATTGTGTTCCAGAATCAGCTGATTAGCTTGATTCATGTGCTTCTTGTGATGTCGCTAACCCAAAAACACACAAGGATTTTTTTTTCTGTGCAATTACAGAAGCAACAACAAAACATATTTTGCGAACTGCTGAAGTGGAGACTGATCATCCATTTCTGATGACATGGATGATTTCTGAGCTCTATTTCTTACTCTCAGTGAATATCTACAACAATACATGCCTGGGTAGTGTCTTTTAAATTAGCTAAATATTTTTATGTAATGTGTAATATTGTGATGATTTTGGGAATATCTTTAAACACTGTTGCTAAAGTATCACCAAATAAGCCCTTACTACTAGTTTTCTCTTTTTTTATTGTTGTTGTTAACTTGAAAACAAGTTTTAGTGTTAAGTTTGCCCATAATGAGAGACTAGAAGTATCAAAAGTGGGTTATGTTTTTTTTTTCTTCTTTCTTTCTTAACAAAAGACAGAAAAATAAATGTGAATTTCTCCTGGAGTCTGAAATGCAGCTACAATGTCAAACATTTTCTTGGCTGGGTTCCTTTAGTAAAGAATTTGTTACATGAAAATTGGATGGAAACAAGATACTTATTAATCTAGTCTGATCAAATCCATGTCTTGGAGATAATGCTCTCAAAGGATTATCTCCAAGTTAGACTGTGTGGGTGTGTAAAGCAGATTTATATTCTCGGATGCATTTTATTTCATGCTCCTTTTATTATAGAAACCATTTTTTGTTTTTAAAATGTCTCTTCTTGGTAGAAAGAAAGCAGAAACATTAATGAGTGTGTGCCTAATAGTATGGTAAAATGACTGCGACTTTTTCCACAGAAACTCTGTTTAGTCATGGCTACAAAAATTCCTGACACCAGTGGCATCTTTCACCATGGAAAATATTTTTATATTCCAATTAATCAGCCAGATATCAGAGTTGATCCATTTTCCCCGCTGGTCAAATTTGGACTATCTTACTTCCTGAGATTTTTCAAATTTCACTCTAATAGGAAACCGAGAAGTGTGAAAATAACTTAATATTCATCAGGGTGTTAAGATCATGTCAGTGGTTGTAGTTCTGATCTTGAAAAGACTCATTAAATGACTGCGCTAAATAGAAAGTGAAAGACTTTAATGGAAAGAAAGGGTCTTTTTTTTTTTTTTTCCACCAAACCGGTTTCATTTCTAAACGATGCTTTCTTTCTGTCCCCACCACCGCAAACACTGACCCAGAAACGCAGCTGCTTCATCAGCACCACGTCTTTCTTGGGTCAGACGGAGGAAAGAACCGCTGTCGCCTACACCTCAAGTGGGGCTCATGGAAACCAACAACCTGTTATTTGTTAAGAGGACCGAGTCTCAAGGCTGCTTAAAAAAAATAAGGCTGATCATATTTATAGCTGGTAATAAATAAATAATGGGGTTTGTTAAACGGAACCCAACGTCTGTATAAAAAAAATACAAGACATTGTAAGCTACATAACAATGTTCCACAAAGAGGACACTTAGGAAAATGAAACTTGTTCAAATTAATAAAAAATATTTTCATCTTATATTTTGTTGCTAAGTTAGTGTGGTAGGTTGCCATGGATTCTGACCAGCTTGTTTTGTCACCTTCAATCTGGTTGTTCAAATTATAAATTATTTTAAAGCAAAAAATCTTCTTGAATTACACCACTTGGTGAAATGTGGCCACTAATTCATAGACAATGCTGTAATTTGGGGTTGCTGGTCCCCTTCACAGTTTGGTACTGTATAGTTTTGATTCTTTGTACCAGACTTATTTTTTGGGTATGAAGTGGAGTCAGCCGGTGTAATTGTCCTTTGGCTTTTCCTGTTTGTCTGCCGCAGAGATACAATACCTCCAAGCAACACTTTCACTTTTGTCTTTTTGACTTCTTAGGAGACGTCTTCTCCAGACGCATTTGCCATGTTACTGAAGTTTGAAGCCTCCAGCATTTCAACTACCAGACAGGCATTAATGATCTGCTTTGCAATATTGATGTCCAGATGGATCTTCAAACCAAAACTTAGATTAATCAATAAAATCTATTTATCGTCCAGCCCTAATTTATACCCTTTTAACTGTGATGATTATCTTTTGGTCTTTGCGGTTGGAAGGCTTCTTTCCCATCACTCTAATCGTTAGCTTCCCCCACAGATTCATCAACAGATTCACGTCAGGGACTTTGACTGGACTCCTCCAAAATGTTAATATGCCCTCCAGTCAAAACAAGCCTGTTATTAAAATCTCAATCACAACTATGGTCATACCTGCATAGTTTGATGTGCAGCCACTCTACACATCAAACTGCTGGCTCTGACTTCAGGGAACGCGCTTGTTGAGTTTCAGTCAAAATCTGACTTTAGCGCAAAGAGAATCCACCTTTATATAAAACAAGTTCAACTTAAACTCCTGGTCGACATTATCCATTCGCTGTAGAGGGTGCTCTATTAACCTCTTGGTTTTCTTGCCTCTTCCTCACCTTTAGGATTGTAACCACAATCTGCCCCTGGCATCTGGATTCACAGGAGCTCTTACTCAGCCCGTCCGCCTCTCTCGTGACAGTCGGTATTTGTTTTGTGCTGAGATAGCTGCTTCTTACTGCGGGCCCTTCTCTCTTGCCCGAGTGTCAAACGGGACGCAGGGACTCGCTGAGATGCTCACAGCCCAGAGTCCATGCATAACAACTAAGCCTTTTGTCCCCTCTGAATCCCCCCCCTCTACCGCCACCACCATCTTTCCCTGTCCACCCACACAGCGCACATAATGTTGCGGAGAAAGAGCCCCTTTATCTTCTGCCTTCCACCGACACACATCAGTCCCATATTTCAGGCCTGGTCTCCAAAAAGACAACAGCTTAAACAGGCTGATGTGACAATATGTCCAGAGTGACTCGGCACCCACCCATGCAGAGCTTTGACATTGAGATGTGAGCAGTCACACGCGTCGAGCATCGACTCGGTTTTTTTGTTGATTAACACCGTACAATGATTTTTTTTGTTTTTGTTTTGTTTGTTTTTTCCTAGGGATGTGACTTGCCAGGCCAGGTTAACGACTGCTTATTATTCTCTCTCTCTCTCTATGCTTAAGTGAGTGCTGAGCTGAAGGAGGGAGTAGGTAGAAGTGGTTGGACAGAGGCTTGCCAAATCAGATGAGTGAGCATTTGGGAGGAGAGAGCTCGGAAAGTGAAAAAGGAGCCGACTGCAAAGCAGAAAGGGGGAAGAAAAAAGAGAGAGAGCACGGAGGAAGTATGAGAGGGAGGGAGAGAGAGAGAGTGTTACAGGAAAAAAAAAAGAGGCCAAAGGAGAGTAAAAAAACGACGACGAAAGAGTGGGTGAGGCTGATATAAAAGGATAAAAGGGCGGGCTGTGGTTAGTGTCACATGATCTGCTGGCTGGTTGGTGCCTGGTGAGCTCCAGGTGGCAGCGAGACCACAGTAGATGCAAAACGAAGGAAGGGGAAATACAACAACCCTCTCCCGCCTCACAAATCCCTCCTTCCACTCTTTTTTCTTTCTTTCTTCCTTTCTCTCTCTCTCTCTCTCTTCCTCTCTGTGTGTCCCGAAGGAATTCTCCCCGATCCCAGTCGCCCCCTCTCCTCCTCCGCTCCTGGCCCGACGAGGCCGGGGAATGTCCCGGCGGCGAGATGCCTTATGTGGACCGACAGAACCGCATCTGTGGTTTCCTGGACATCGAGGAGAACGAGAACAGCGGCAAGTTCCTGCGACGCTACTTCATCCTGGACACACAGCAGGGGAGCCTGGTGTGGTTCATGGATAACCCTCAGGTAAGGGCAGCTATTGGTGTTAGCTTAGCTCTTTAGCTTTAATCTTGGAAGAAACTAGTATGGTTTAAAAAGAAGAAGAAAAGGAAGCAATTCGTGCAGCTGCAGATTGTTGTAAGGCTTCTGGCAATGGAGCGTCGGTCATTTCAAGCAGCCGAATGCCATGTGTCATTTATCTGAGGCGACAATCAGCTTTCCTGCAGCTGAAAGCAACTTAAAGCCAACCTCTCTCATTCATCATGAGCACAGAATTAAGTACGGTAAACGTTTCCATCGCCTGGCAGCCTCACAAGGACAGGAGAACTTGTAATTATGTAATTCTAGCTGACAGAATTGGGAAGCTCATATTTTAGGCCCAGGAGTAACTGAGGGCAAACAGTGTGTCTGGGTTTTAGCTGTTGGCCCACGCCACTGTAAATCATTTAGGATGAGGGTTTGAGGAACTACACTCACACTCCTGCTTTTTTTTTGGTTTATTTTACTTATTTATTTGCGTGTGTGTGTGTGTACGCTCATGCTGGTTTTGATCTGCTGTGTATCTGTCAGAGCCTTGTCATGCAATGTTTCCATAAATGATGCAGTGCATGAGAAATGCTAAATTATTAAGTCCTTCTCTTTTTATAGGTTGACAAAAGTTAAATTTTAATGATGTTAAATCTGGATCTCCTAATTTGAGTAACAGAGCGAGGCAGTAAAAACGATGATAATGGAGTGCAGCCAAAGTAAAGTTGTGCAGAACTATACAGTCGTGCTTCGCAAAGATTTTTATGGGGTATTTATTTTCAGCTAAAACTTCAACCTCAACAATTAGAAATGTTCCAATCAGTCATTTAAGGCCAGGCATTGACCAATGTAAAATGAGCATCATTTTAGGAAAAAAAAACTTTTAAAATAATGATAATTTGTCTTTAAAGCTAATTTGAATATATAAACTTTTCAGTCTATAAATTTAAAGACATAGTTTATTATAAAATGTCTTTGAAAAATCAAAAACCTCACTAAAGTGTGTGCAAAAATATTTAATACTGCAGAACATTAATACAGTTTAAGACTAAAGGCTAAAAATAGTGTTCTTGGAGCTCAGTTGTAGAATAATGCTAGCATGAAGATAAAAATATTTACTTCACTGTTTTAGAAATTTTTGTTAAAGAAAATGCGGTAATATATTTTAAATCGTTACATAACATACTTTGGACAAATGTATTTTTTTCTTTCATATTGAAGGTAATTTGTTAAATCTTGCAAATCTAGAGTTAGACTTAGAAACATTATCCTTCTGCCCTTCTTGGTCTCCTTTGTCTATCTTTTTGTGTGTTTATGAATAATTTATGTTTATGACTAAAATAATAAAAAAAGTTTTTATTTACATTTTATTAGAAAAAGTCTCCTTGCCATCTCTCTGAGCTGGAGCTCCCTACACAGATTCTCCATCTCATTCAATTTAGGACTCTAACTGAGTCACTCCCAGATGTTGTATTATGTTATTTAAAACTTATATCCTATATCTGTTAACTCCAGTGACCTTCCAGTTGCTGTCGCCTCTTCTGTTCTTCCTTTTTCTGACAGTGGTTTGGTTTTTAAAGGTCAACATCAAGATGCTATTCATGTGTTGCAGCAGCAGTCTGCTAAATTAAGAAACCACAACATGACAACATGTTGCCAAAACATTTGCGTGGCTTTATTATTTTTGCTTTTAAAGACGTTTCTGACTCGACTCATGACGGCTAATGACTTCGGTCAACTCACATCTTGCTTTTGCTGTTTTCAACTGCGGTTTGCACTTGAGTTAGCCAGTTTGTTTTTAATTGACTTTTTGATAATTTGTCTCTTAAAATATTCCAGTGTTTAAATAAGGGCAGCTGAACTTCTCTCATTTCTTCACAACGTTTCACCTCTTAGGCTTCTTGAGTGCAGAACAATGTTCGTATAAGAAAGAGGCTCATGAGTTGAGCCTGGAGTCACAGTCAGCTCAGTGTTTGGTTCATTGTTGCCTGATGATCCAAACATGTCTTTAATGATTTCACATGAGTTGTTTTGGTAACGCGTTCCAAGGTCTGAATTGCTGTAAAACCACCTGGGGAGACATGACGGCCTGCAGAGACGGTGTTAGAAAGATAGAATCTGAGCTCAAGTTTTATTTACTGTTGTCTTTTTGCGTTTAATATAGATGACTTCTTCCACTCCTCTCCAACAGCCTGTCCTCCCTGTCCAAAATGTGCACCTTGCTGTCTTCGAGCGAGCGTTCCTTGTCTTTGAGGTGTAAATTACCTGCCGGTTCTTGATCCAATGCGATTGTTCTTCTGCGTTCTGGTCCATCCAGACGTGCAGTTTAGGTTCTCCAATGTAGAGGTTGTAGAAGTCGATCTTGTCTCTTACAGCTGCTTCTCCTTTAGGAGGCGATTCCTGACTTTGACTCTGATTTTGGTTGATAACGATGTTTTTTTATGTCTGAAAAGTCACTAAATATATCAACTAAGTTGGCAACAGATGGGTGGCTATTGTTAACCACGCACATGCAGATGTGACCTGGTGGATGGGTCTGACAGTCAGCCCTCTCTAACGACAGATCAAAAGGGGACAGCGGTTGATTTTCAGACCTTTGCAGGAGTAGATGACATCGGCATTGGCCCACTGTCGTTTCTTTGCAGAATACCCATATTTGACCCATAAAATAACCAAAATAATAATGTCTTATGTTTTGCAAGACATGCACAAAGACTAGATCTTGTTTTCTAAAAATTTGCCACTTAAAAATACTTAAAGGTCTACCAAAAACAAGGATCGGGAGTTGTCAGTAACTCCCGATCCAATTAGTTTAGAGATTGTCATCCTCCATCGACATTTGCAATCAGATTGTGACGTCGCTTAAATCTGCATTAGTCTTGTATCTTTGTACTTTTTATTTAAGCATGTCAATGCAAATATTCCTGTTTTTGCTTTTCTTCTGTAGAACCTGCCCATCGGTGCAGACTGTGTTGGTTCACTCAAGCTCACCTACATCTCTAAGGTAAAGGAAAATATAGCATCAGCAACTTTCTTTACACTGTTACAGTTTCACTAATACAGGTTAGCTTAATATGAAGGTGAAACTTTGTACTTAATCCATCTTTAGGTCAGTGATGCCACCAAGCAGAGGCCCAAAGCAGAGTTTTGCTTTGGTAAGTACGCAACCAAACATCATCATCTTCCTATTTAGCTTTGGTTTGTTTTGTTGACGGCATCTTAATCAACAATTTTGATCTAAAGTTGTATGCTGTGCAGAGTTCCTGTTGGAAGCGAGTCTTTTTTTTTGTCTGTTTTTGTTTACAATGGCATTTTAAAATGTTCTTTGTAATTCTACATCTGCAGTACAAGACTGTTATTGTGTTGATTTTCGTCTGAGGCTTTACTGAAGGTAATCAGAGCTCCATCAATGATGGTTTTTAAGATAGAGCCAGCATGGTGGACAATGGTGGCTCCAGACACAACTGGTATTGTCTGTTCTCAGGATGTGTAAAGGCAGAGCTGTGTTTGAAACCCACACACAAACTGTGTGTGGGTTTCTAGTCTGAACTGACTAGAAGCTTAGTCAGTTCAGTGAGAACAAGCAATGATAAATAAAGCACTGTAGCTTTTAAAAGTGTAAATGAATTGAATATAATGCTGGATCATGTTGGAATGTAATGTGCTGCAGTTTAATGTATGATTATATATATTCATACATGACAATACATGTATAGTAGAAAAAAACATGTCTTAAAGAGTGATTTTTGCTCACATCACTTGCTAAAGTAGCTTTTTTTAAGGCTAAATTAATCCAAACATAAATATTCTCAGCATAGATTTTGTTAGATTACTATTTAATCTTTAAAATATTAATATTTCAACTCTTTTGCTATTGAACTATAGTTTATCAGTTTATACTAAAGCAAGGACATTAACTTCCTTTAGAGCACTTGTCTTCCCATGAGGGGTGCACCGGTAAATCGGGCCCTTTTTCCTCAATTTTGGGAAATGTGTGATCGACTGATACTTAAATGTGAAGCCGACATTATCCACCAATCTTATTTTCATCAGCAAAAGTCTAATAATAAGCCACTGTCCTCTTTTGCTCTGCTGTGAGAGAGGTTTGAGTGAAAGACCCGCCTACCAGGTCATGTCTGCAAGTTCACAGTTAACGATAGTCACACCACTGGTGCCAACTCAGCAACTCTCCTGCTATGTTTAGGCACGTTATAGATGAAAAAAAAATTGATATCGGTAAAGATACATACTTGTTGATCTTTACTTGATTTCACTCACTTTTGAGGACAACATGATCGTGTTGCGTAAATATATCAGTAGCCTCAAATCAGGTTCTTTAGGGAAAAAAAACAACTTCCCTTTCTGTTATTGTTGACTCGTCCCTCTCCTTCACCTCCATCCGACTCAATCACAGGAAGTATTAGCACGACAAATGGCCGACCGTGTTGACGTTGCCGCGTGAGCGCACATTGTCCGGCTGCGTGCGCGCCACATGCCTTGTTGAGGTTTCTGCCGGATGCCAGCATCCCAATTGGGACTTGCTTTGGAGATTGGGCAAAGTTATTTTTGAAAGGCCATTTGTGCAGCACATGTTGATAACCACGAGTCCCGCTTCCCCCCCACCGCTCCTCCTTCTGGCACTTAGTGGTGTTCTGAAAAGTGAGCTGGTGCTCAAACAGCAGGTCGCATTGTCAGAAAACCGAGATCAGAGATCTTTGAAGCCGGTTGCTTCACGGATGGGTTTGAATATTTATATGAATGTTGAAGGTTAACAGGTTTTCCCACCAGCACGCAGGATGGTTTTACAACTGAGTCAGATCCGTCACCTGACTCGGTTACACCTAGATTTGTCATTCTGGCTCTGTACTTTAAAGACCAAAACACTTACTCAACACTCGGCGTGCCTCAAAGACGAGGTCAACATGTTTGAGAAAGGTTAACACTATAATTTTATTAACCAGAGAGCAGACAGATTTATTTAGAGAGAAGTGTCATTCTGCTCTGAGTTGGAACTCAAAATGCATGATTTTAATTGTGCCACAGAGTTTGCTTTGTGCTTTTTACTGCTGTTAGTCGACAGGTAAATCAGCACAGCTGTAATATAATTTATCACAGGAAGGAAAGGAAGCAGAAGATACAAGGAAGCTTTGATTAGCTCAACTCAATGATCCATGGGAAAGAGAAAGGAGTTCATGCAGTCAGCTTCTGACTCGGCTTTCAAAAACGCAAAACATGGAAAACTTTGTCTCTCACTTTCATTTGAGTCTGAACATATGGTATTTAGTTGTTGGGTCTTGAATCTGTTTTTCTTTTCTTTTTTTTACAAAGAAATCTTGTTGGCTGTGTGGGGAAACTCCCTCAGCTCAGTTTGATTTCATCATCACAGTCACCGGTGGCAGCTGCCCCGTTCTGATACTCATTGTGCAAGAACGGCAAAGTTTTTAATTAACACGTCATCTTTGCCTTTTTAGTTTGTATTTTGTTGTAGGAGTAATAATGCACTCTGTGCAGGAGGCGTTGGGACCAAAGTTAATTTCACCCTTCCTATTTGTTCCCACTTCTGTTTTACGATCTGTTAGTCATCAATGCTGGGATGAGGAAGTTCTTCCTTCAGGCCAATGATCAGCAGGACCTTGTCGACTGGGTCAACGCTCTCAATAAAGCCACCAAGATCACTGTGAGTCACACAAGCACACAAAATGGACGTCTTTTCCTTTTCTTCTTTTTTTTGTTTTGACAACATAAATCTGTCCTCTCTGGCTCATATTTGATCTTTTTCTCTGAACTGATTAAGAAACTCTGTCAAGGAATTAGAAGTGAGTCGAAACATGACTAACAGGATGCTGTATTGTTTTCCTGAGGTCTGGGATAAAGGACAGCTTCCATTGTTCTCTATAAAATGCTAGACTGACAAAGAGGAAATGGATATAAAATATGTTACACTGCAGACAGATTTTGTATATGCAAATTGATGTTTTCTCCACTTAAATTATTGAGAAATGTAGTGGAGTTTAACCTGCAGCTAACGGCTACAAACCGCCCGTCTGTGCAACTTATCTGTTTTTTCTTAAGGTGCCAAAGTCGTCAGAAAGCCAGCAGAATTCAGAAAACCAGAAAATTTTGCCAGATGTCGTCGGGCCCAAGAAGCAGGTTTCCTACAGGACGGACATAATCGGTGGAGTTCCCATCATAACCCAAACCCAGGTGAACATCAGCCCCATCAAACAACCTGTCACACACACTTTAAAGGGAAACTGTTCTCAGAGTTTCAGGGAAAACATGAGAATAACAATTATATGTGTCTAGATATTTAAATTTGGCCAAAACGCACATCAAATGTCTCCTGAATCTTCTCCATTGATAATGAAAGTGTTGCAATCAAAAGACTTTGTGTGTGAGTGGCCATGAGTGCATCTCTTAAAAGACCGATGTGATTCTGAAATTCATGTTACGTTGTATTTGGAGAGGCTCTGTGCTTCCAAAACACCTCTTTCCTTTGTGAAGGACTTTTCAGTTTCCAAATTGAACCTAATAACGACTGTGTTTGTATTGCAAAGTTTAAACTTTCCATGTCAATAAGATGTTTTCCCTCCCAGCATGAAGGTGGTGACGGCACGAACCGATCAGAGCGCGAGGCGCTGCAGCGATCCCACAGCCAGCTGCCGTACTTCCTGGGCAGGGCGGCTCAGGAACAGAGCGTCATCAAGTCAGGCTACTGTGTGAAGCAAGGAGCCGTGGTGAGGCCTTTAGATGGCTTTTTATTTGACTCCATGTTGGCTTTCAGGAAAGTCCTTCAGGTCCTTATTTTACATATTTCAGAAATGTCTATTTTCCAAGTTTAGACTAAATTAGAAACGCTAATGTATTAGAGGGAGAGACTTGAATCAAAAGTTGATTGGGCATTGTTGAAAAGTACCTCTATGTGTTACTAATCCTACAAATTCTCAAATGAGAAATTAGTTTGTGATAAATACCTTGGATGTGAAAGGCTGTAAAGTCTCTAAAGCTGATGTGGTTTGGCAGGCATGCCTCTATGTTGAGGAACAGTTAGAGAAGCATAAAGCAATGAGCTGCTGTCCTGAATCAAAACAGTTTTCAACCTGATTTATAGGAAGTTTTGTTAGAAGAAACAATTTTCTAAAACCTGTTGCCATGTTGACTGTTCATTCCTACATTTAAGCTTGAAGACAAAATTAGTATTCAAGCAAGTAAGAAGAAGGTTGAACGAAGTACAGAAAAGTTGTGATTTGATTTGGACGCGTGGCTTTTTAGAAATATTTAAGTTTAGCATTTACTTTCTCAAGGAGTTGCTCATATAAGATGCTAACTTTATGCTAATTCTATTGCTTTGCATTTAATTTATACAGGAAATTTTGTTCCAACTACAACTACAAATTGACAAGTTTCTCTTTTAATTTTCCTGGAAGTAACATTTGTTTTCTTCCCAGATGAGGAACTGGAAGCGTCGCTACTTCCTGCTTGAGGAAAACGCTATGAGCTACTTCAAGTCGGATTTGGTAATTAACTTTCAAGTTAAAATGAAGATTTTTTTTTAACAAAAACGTTTTATGTTGAGTTGCTTTACCTCCCAGTGGTGGGCGGAGTAACATCACTCTCAGTCCCAAGTTTCAACTTGTTTTATTCGCAGTTTGAGGAATTCACTGCCTTCACATGTCCTGTCACGTCTCGCTAGCTCCAGCCAGTTTTACTCACACAGACACAAACACACACCCACGCACACACAAGCTGTCCTCAAAACAACCTGCACATCCTGTACCCTGTCCTTGTCAGCGTCAGCCCCTATTTGACACGTTTATCTGTGTATTTGGCTATCAACATCCCGAAGGACATATGCACTCTAACTATCAAGAAAATTACAAGCTTTGAGGGAAGTTTGCCATTTTTCTTGTCAGACAGAAACCAACTTGGATTGATTTTAGTAATTATGCTATAAAATACCTCCAAATAATAACATTCGTCGACTGTCGCGGGTGTTTTTTGCTGTCTTTAGGAGAAAGAGCCTCTGAGGATGATCCCACTAAAGGAGGTCCATAAGGTCCAGGAGTGCAAACAGAGGTATTCAACATGCCCCGACATTTTCCTCGCCGCGTACAATAAACGTCTTTGTGTTTGATGAAGACAGATCGTATCGGCTCTAGATGTCGAATTTGATTTCACTTGTTTCTGGCATCTCTCTAGTGACATCATGATGAGAGATAATCTCTTTGAAGTCGTCACCACATCGAGGACGTTTTATATCCAGGTGTGTTTTCTGTGATTATAAAATTAGCTTAGCAGCTGTCGCAGGTCAGACTGTGAGATTCTTGAATGTTGTCACTTGTACCAACTACGGATGGATTCTACATCCACTCCATCGGATTTTTCCCTCTAATACTTTAATTAATTTATTTATTTTATTTATTTTTTGTCTCCACTAGGCGGACAGCCCGGTGGAGATGCACAGTTGGATAAAGGCCATCTCAGGGGCGATAGTAGCCCAGCGGGGACCTGGGAGGTCTGCTGCCACAGTAAGTACCATTCACTGTGACACACAAGCAGAAGTCGAGAATTACGCTGACATCTAGTGGTAGGAAGAACCGGCTCATGAGGAAACACTAATGCTGGTTGTTTTTAGTGGACGTTCTCTTGAGCATGAACTGTTAATTTCACTGAAGCCAAAACACAACTAACCTGTTTTTTTTCTTGATAAACTTCATTTATGCCATATGAGGCAGGAGTTTAGAAACTCAAAGTAAGTTCTGGTGTGAAAACTTTCACCCTGCCTTCAAAATTGTGCCTTGAAGTACTAGTTATAACCTTTAACTTCTTTCATATTCCGTCATGGTTACAACCACAATTTTTATTGTATTTTTTTTTTTTTTTGGTTTTTTTTTTTGTTGGAGTTTATGGAAACCACAAAGTATCACTGTGAAGCGAAAGGAAAAGCATGCATGATCTGATTTGGTTTTAGCAAATAGAAATCTGAAAAGTGTCAGCAGGGTAGTAATTAGAGAGCTCCAGCTCAAAAGATTTAAAGAAAGATGCAAATGATTTCCACACTTTTCAGGTGACAACAACAAAAACAAACAAGCATTTCCTTCCCCTCAATGTTCTACTTGATGTTATTCTGTTCCATTAAACTCAAATAAACTACAACAGAATTTGTGGTTGTAAACAGGAAAAAGTTCCAGGAGTATGAGCAGTTTTGCAACGCATTTAGTTTAAAAAAAGGGAGAAAAAGCCAAAAAAACTATTGTGTTTAATGAGGTAATTTTGCGGTTTGCTCCTAGAGACTCATAAATTCATTTTTTTATCACGCCCCCCCCTCATCACCAATCACAAACCATATCCATATCATTTTCCTGAAGTGTCCTCTTAAAATGTGACATCTATTAAACAGTCAGCAAATGACGCATGTCACTAGAGATTTGTATTTTGGATCATAAGCTGAATCCAACCACATGGAACTATCTGTTCTTAAAACGACATTCTATTACTGTAGTCACAAAAAAGGAGCTAAAGCTGAAAGGTACCAGCGAAGTAATCCACACCTCTGCGTACCTCCGTTGGTACTTCTTGGTTACACTGGAATCATTCTGTGCTCCACATCTGTTTTTTTTTTTTTTTTTTCTCTAGCTGTTCTTTTTTTCTCACTGTCCTCTTCTTCCTTTGTCACTCTCTCTCTTTCTCTTTTTCTCTCTCTCCATCCTGTCGCATCGGGACCCCCAACCCGTCTGCTCTAATCCTGCTGTGCACTGTGTTGTTGCAGATGCGGCAGGCCAGACGGCTGTCGAACCCCTGTATACAGAGGTATACATCTCGAATCGGGGAGTGCAGCGGCACGTATGTCAGCTCGTCTAAATCCCCCTTGCAAACTATAAGTTCACCTTTCCAGTACTTGTTTTTTATTACTATTATTTCCTTCCCCCTCTCACTGGCTGGCGCTTTGTTAGATATTTGCTCTTTTCACACATAGAACATGAGACATGTTCAACTGCAGGTTAAGCTTTTTCTTCTATAAAATCTGCAGTAGGTGATTTTTGGTTTTGTATTTTCCTAAGATATGAAATGGAACAGGGGGAAGAATCTGGCAAGAGCACAAAGGAGTTAAAAGGCCTGCGTTATGACAATATTTATTTTTTCTGAAAACATGCATCATCCCTAACGATATTCAGGGTCGATAGTTAAAATTGGTGCCTATGCCGAGTTTTAAAACTCAAGTCAACTTTTTCTTTGAATTTTAGTTTTTAAAATCTTTTAAAAACGGCCAACTTGTTTGTGGAATGAATTCACAGGAGTAACAGATGAATAAAACAGAAAAGAACATGAAGTTGCAGATCTCATCTTTGGAAAATTTGCAGCTACGTCTGCATAATTGATATTCTATAACCGAGTCCAGACTTAATTTTGTGCACGTCTCTGTTTCCGCACAGTACAACTTTAAAACAGAATATTTTTTTTTAGGATGGCATTGAATGTGTGAAAATGGCTACCATAAAAGCAGCTAGGGTCTAAATGCTTATCTAGTGCTCTTCTTTTTTTTCTTTTTTAATTTGTATGCCGCTGTGAAAGGATATTTGCTCCCTCTTTTATTTTTGTCACATTTAAATTCGTCAGTTCACAAAGCAAATTTTAATGTCAGACAAAAATAACGCGAATAAATAAAATGTCCAAACCAACTTAGGCCTGTGTAGAAAAATAAATGTAATCGCATCTCTTCAGAATGAACCTCATAAACTAACTGTGATTAGTCACACTTTCTGACTCAATTTCACATCCAAACATGATCATTACCAGACATTTAGAAAATCACTTCAAGATCTCCAATAGCAACGTAATTTGTCCTGACATAATGAAAAAGAAGCACGAGCAGCGGTGGACATTTCTAAGGCTGAATCACAGAGTTAGTAGTGAAGACGGAGGTAGGGAAACCTAAACCAGTGGTGAACCTTCCCAGGAGAGGTGAGGACATCGGTCAGAGCAGGTCCACTTCTAAATGGCTGCTAGAAAAAAAAGACTAAACAAAAGAGTGGTTAGCATTTAGATGCCGTAACCTTAAAGAGGCATCTTGTTTTAATGTGGTCTTACTGAAACAATTCTGAAAACAAGAATGGACCAAAATGTCCCCCTACGGTGTTGCAAATACTTGTTGCAGCACATAATTAGGTTTGGGAGGAAAATACTGTTTCCATGTTAGGCCAGGCTGATTTGGATCACGTTTGAAAATCATTTGAAAATTTCTCTTCATATCAGTTTGTTCTGTTTGTCTTTATCTGGAGGTAGAATTTGGTTATGTGAAAATGTAAATGTGACAAAACAAAAAGAACAAACCGGAGGAAATCCATACTTTCAAATACTTTTTCACGCCTCTGTAAGTTCATCCTAAAATATGGCTGCCATAACTCAGCAAGCCCTTTCACTATGCCCCCCCTTTTCTTGATTCTCTTTCATTTACCTCCTTTCTCTGTTTTTATTTTCTTTTGCTCATCTTTCTCACAATAAGTTGTGGATCCTCTGTAAATAGAAATGTATCACTATTTAAAAGATTGTCCATTATAAATATGTCATATGGTTTATTTGCAACTTGTGAGTGGCATGCAGTCGTTGAATAAGAAAAACAAGAGATCCAATGGCTGATTTTAAAAAAAGAACCAAGGGGGAAAATTGACTCTGTGTTAAATCCAGACCTGTAGGATAATTTTATTAGCACTATATTATTGAGTAATCTGAAGCTGTGCAGTTCATACATCTGAAATCTTCACTTTAATGTACCTTTTTCTTTTTTTTGCTCTTTTTGTTCGTCTTCACCTTTTTATACTGACGTTTAAATGTCTGCATGTATAGCTGCACATCTGTTTATCTGAACCTTGCAGAAACATAGAGCACAGTGACTGTCTGCACTTTCCCAGCAGCTCGGCAGTAAATACTGTTTGTCTTTGTCACTGTTGCTGTCATTCACACCTTCTCTTCCCCTCCGTGCCTTGTTCTCTCTGCAGCCTGCTGCAGCTGTGTACCTGTCTTAGATGTGTGACATCCTGCTTGTCTCTCCTCTTCCCTCCTGTCCGCTGCCTGTATGTTTTTTCTTTCCTCTCTCTTTCGAGACGCGTGTTCACCTGTAGATTCTGTGTATGCTGAACACTTAACGTTTTCACCCGTGCACACTAACTTTAATCATCGAATCTGCGTGTGCAGAACCGCAGACTTAGGGTTGTTTGCCAATGTCGAGTTGGGTCACGATATTTTAGATTTATAAAATTGTTAAATATTCTTACTAAGTTTTGACTGTTTCAAAAGTGATAATCTTCCTGAAATTCCCCAGAATATTGAGCTCAAATTGCTTTTGAACATTTTGACTCAATATGACGATTCTTCTGTTAAATACTGCTGGACAAATTTGCTGGATCGCCTGTTAAAGATGTGTAAAAACACTTAAAACTCGCATTTTACTGCAACAGCCTTCTCTCACTATGAAACGTTCACAGACGTTATGATTAATCTACTGCAATAAAAGATGAACTTAAGTCTTTTTACACATCTCTCCCAGAAGCAACTTTTTCAGATCAGTAAAGCTCGCAGAGGCAGAAATCGTCCCACCGCGCTGTTGTGCCAGACGAAGTTCTGTTTGAAACTCTTGAGTTACCAGAAGCTCCCGCTGCCGCGCTAATGCTGCCATGTTTGTCTTGCTAACCCTCCGCCAGCTGCTCAGCGGCGACCACTTCTCTGCTTTTCACCGCCTCTGCTGTGTTTTTCTTTCTTCTCCTGCTTCTGTTTATCTTTCAGAGACTGAAAAGTGACTATGAAAAGCTGTGAAATACTAAGCGGCAACCAACCACTGCTTCTTCCAAAGGCTCTTTGTTTTTCAATTTCCTTTCGCAACCTAAACCCGCTGACACTCCTCTCTCCCTGCTACCAATACTACCACCACTATCTCCAGTCTTAACTCCACCCTCTTCAGCTCCTACAACCTTTCGGCTGCTTCAGACTCCACCTGCCGGTGCTCCATCCAGTCTTTTTAAAATTACTCTACCCTTAGCAGAGATGCTCTTTAGTCACTAACGACAGCCGCTCTCTCTCTCTCTCTCTCCCTCTCTCTCTCTCTCTCTCCTTCCCTCCCCCCCGCCTCCCTCTTCTCGCCGCAGGAACACGGCAACCGTCCCGCGTTCTACCGCAGCCCAGCGGCTGCCGCCGTCCCTCGCGCGCCCGTACCTGCCGTGCCACCATGCAACCCAGAGCGGGCCGATGCTGTCGCGTGCGGCGCACGCCCGCAGCCTGGCGTGGGACAGCGAGCACTTCATGAGCCTGCTGCCGCGCCCCGTTCACAGCCACGCGCCAGCACGCCTGTCCCTGCAGGAGACGCGCCTCGCAAAGTGACCTCCGAGCCGCCCGCCAGCATCACCGTGGCGAGCTCCGAGGAGTCGCCGTGGAGACGCCGCAGCAGCTTCGAGCCCCAGGCGCCCCAGACCCATCTGGACATTGACGACGCGGATCTGCCAGTGAGCGAGGTGTGACCACCGACTCTGAGCTGGGCTTTGACAGCCTTCGTCGTGTCTTGAGGGATCTCTCCCCCGCCGCCCCTCGGATAAACGGGACACACCGTGAACCCGGGCTTTGGTTCGCTAAACCAAAGCTGTAACACAAACTCATCGTCGGAGCGCTTCCATCGACACCGCCGACCCGCACTCGTCTGACCCAGCGTTCGCCCAAACTCCCGGGCTCTGGACGGGGTCCGAGCCAAGCTACACGTTTGACTTGTTCTGAATGAAATTCAGCGTCAGAGCTTCATTTTCACACACATGGGCACAGAGATTTTATTATTTATTTTTTTTTTTTAATAAACTACTTTGTGCCAACTAAATAAGGGAGCTTTGAACAATACAAGCGTTTCCCCTGTGTCTGAAAAGGGTTTTTAAACTTTAGAGTTGCTTTTTGTTGTGTTTTTCTGTTAAATCCACTAATGCTAGACGTCCCGGTTCATTCACACTAAACAAACTGACACTGGATAAAACGGTAAGAAGCCAAATGTATTCTTGATGAAAATCTTCCACTGACCTCTTTGTTTTGAAGTGTCTCTTGAGTTTAGTCTGCATTTATAGCTGCGTAAATCTCAACGTGTAAAGCTGCCTTCACTTGTTCTTTCTCCCGCCTCTAGTCGGTGTTTATAGAGAACCAAATCAGAGCCTGAATCAGCTTCTTCTTCAGACTACATTTTCGTACGCCTTGCTTTGTGTGCTTTGCTGCGTTTTAAGTGAAAAAGTGTTCAACTTGTGTGCATTTTGAACTAAACGGTAAGAGTCACCCCCACACCTCAACCTCATAGAAACCATAAAAACACTGAAATTAGTCACTCCCTTCATTTGCATGAAAGATATCTCATCGACTCTTCAGGTTATCTTTGTTTGTGTTTGTTGTTTATTTACAGACCCGTTTGTTGTTGTTGAGTTGGCAGATTTGTTTTAAATCTATTAGATTTGAGTTTTCTTGTATTTGTACATTCAGTATAATTCTAAGCAGCTACCTGATGGTGTTATTGGAAAAAAAATCAACAAACAACTCACTGTAATCTTACTAGATAATGCACACCGTCTTTATTTTTCTTTTAAGTGCCTGTCTTACTTCAGTTTACTAGACTCAAGCTATTTCACTCCCATTTCAGTCTGGTGTTTGAATTGTTTCTATTTATTAAGTGGATGACTTGAAAGAAATAAACACTGAAAATGTGCGTGGTGAGAGTTGTGCTTGTCTCACTTATGAAAATACAACCAATCTGTAGAGGCATCCTTTGCATGCCAATGTCGCGCTCTCTATAGATAGATGGATAGATGTAGATAGATGCTCCCTACTGCCCTCTTGTGGAGAGAATAATCTTTACATCACTCCACTAAGTCAATTGGTTTATTTCTCATAAAAATGGTTAAAGTTGTTACAACATTTATCACATTATGCAAAGGGATTTATAAAAATAGATGAAATAAGCATACATAAAAATATCTAGATCTACATTTTTCTGACTACAACTAACAAACTTAAACCACTCCTAATAAAATGCTGTGTTGATGTCAAGTGACAGTCAATCTCTACATTTTGCTGAACATTACATTTTTCTCAGGGTGTAAAAAAAAAAAAATTATACATATATTATTGAAAACGGCTTTTACCTGAATGTGCCGGGCAAACGTTCTGGCACTCCCTGGTAAAGGTGTAAAAAAATAAATCTTTTTTTAAAAAGGTATTTTATTGGAGGTTCATAATCTCACACAGTTTTGGCCAGTCGCCTTTTTACCAAGTGCTTTTCACTCTTTGAACTTTTCAACTTTTTGGATGTTTCCTTTTACTTGAGTACAAATATGTTGAAGTAGTGCTATTTTTACTTGAGTACAATGTTTGGCTACTGTACTCCCTCTGCAAGTAAAGTAATAGTAGTAGAATATTGCCGATGGCTTCACAACCTGCATCTTCTTTGAAATATTTTAGATTTGCTCTATAAAAAAAACCGATGTTAATAGCTGGATTTTCCAAGAATACTGAATTCTGACTTCACGAATACTGAGCTGTGAGTTGTTGGGATTCCACTTCTTATAGTAGTTGACCCCCAATATGGAGCTTATTGAACTCCACGTGTTTAAGTTTGTGAGAGCAAAACATTGCATCACTCTCCAACTAGTTGACACGTAGATGCCGTCATGTGATTGCTATGGAAACGTGGTGACCCCAGGATGGGACTCCTGAGCCCTGGAGAATTATTTTTACCTCCCTAACCATCGATGTGGGAAGATAAATATGGGCCCTTGTTTCACTTTGTGGCTGGTGACTAAAAGAAACGGGCCTCCGTGTCACGTCATGTTTATAGCCCAAGACAACAATTCGGTGAGTCCCATTTAGAAGTCCCTAAACATGCAGATTACATCAAGTATAGAAGCATAACGTATGAAAAATTACACTGCTTTTCTCAATTCTCAATTTGCTAGGGCAACCAATCATTTTTTGCAAGCAGTAACAATCTTACAATAAAATTTGTAACATTTTAACAACTTTTATTGCCCATAAACTCAGATTAAAGGTTGGGTTCTTTAACGTTTTCATGGTGATATTGCGTTACTTCAGTAACAATATCTGAAGCCATTTTGACTTTTTTTCTTTTTTTTTTTTTACAACATGCTTGATCCTGTATGGTGTACCCAAAGCCTTGATAATGACCCTGGGAAGTAAAAGAGGAAAACTGGTTTTTATGAGAAAGTAAAATAAACAAAAGCATAAGTATGGAAACACATCCATCACTGCTCTCCACATTCATGCATTGTTCTTGGTCTATTACCATCAACTTTGAGGTTTGAATGTGGGTTCTTTTCAGGGGGGGGGGGGGGGGGGGGGGCGAGGATTGAACTGATGCTGTGCTGTCCCTTTAAGAACCCAGCTCTCAGCTGAGACATCAGTCGAGTCGAGGCGAGATCACACAGACCTCAGCCGAGTCCATCCCTGGCTGTGTTGACTGCCCTCGGTTGGAGAATGGGTGTTCCTTATGGATGAGGTTGTTTTCATCTGCAGATTCTCCCACCATTTGTCGCCTATGCATTTACGCAGAGGAGGGCTTGGCTTCGTCTTTTGAGATGCTGCCAGTTGCATTCAGTTTAATTCATACAATAATCATTAAAATTACAGAGCTCTGTTTTTTTTTTATATGTATATATTTAGAGTTTCCTGCCCCCTTTTCTAATTGCCCTCTTCATAGAGATGCTTGTGTTGCCCTACGTGCTCCACAGGGGGTACCAGCCTCCAGTCTCCTCCATTTCCAAACAGCCTTGTGCAAACAAACTCCCCTCAATTTAAACCCACTTGGAGTCAATTCAGAGAATCCTGCTCCTCACAATCAATCATGCCGTGTTGAGGCGTTTTATGACGCTGATTTACGGCAGTGCTGTTTATTGGAGTCTCACTGTTGGCTATAGACAACTAACTCTAACAGAGCTCTGTTGTTTGTTTTTTTACTTAAACTGTGCTCTTTCAGCCAATAAAACAGAGAGATACATGAATTTATTAATTAGGAAATCACACAAGGTCATGGCACAAGTTATTAATGAAGGTAATTTGGTATCGTGCTTAAACATCTAAAAGTTCTCATGAGCACTTAGTGGTTAAATACAAAGAAAGGGATAAACGTGCTGCATTAGCCTCCACAAATCCCTTCCATCGCCCATTATTTTCCCCTCCTAATAGGTTTGGTTTATACATAAGGTTTTTGTTAATGCCATGTGTGACTAATTAATAAGGAAGTAATAAAACGAAAACAAAAAAAAAACGGCTTGGAAACTGTACTACAGCATGTGTGGACAGCAAGTAAAGCACACACAGGCTTCGGGCCTTTTTATGTTCCATTACTGAGATTTTACTTTTAACTTATTTAAAAGTAGACCACTAACAGCCATGCTAGTAAACACACACACACGTCTTAAGCAATTCCACACGCTCAAGTGGTCTAACACAGACATTTGCAAAGTCTCTGCAGGAGAACAAAAGATGAATATGTGGACAGAGAGACAGTATGGCCTCATCTGTCAGGATTTAAAGATTGAGACGTTCATTTTACATCAGTTCCCGTGACACCCAAAGGCAACTCTCTTTTATCTTGGCTAGATTATTATTATGTTTATGTTTAATTGTTTAATAATTATGTTTAATTATTATTAAACATACATTATTAGTAATGTATGTTTATCTTGTGTTTTGTTTACTTTCACAGTGTATCATAAACTACTAAAATTAAAATTCACATTTCTAAATTTCAAATAAAGAAAATACTTTTTTCTATTCTGTTGCATATGTTTTGCCATCCCCCAAATTAGATGGGGCTCATACCTCGTTTGGCAGTTTTTGATATGGGGCCCAATGGCTCTCCCCCAGGGTGTCATACTGTTAGGGGATGTCAAAAGTTCTCTCAGTTGTGTCTGAACAACATTTGAGTTTTTCAGCACTATGTCTTTTTTTTTGTTGTCACTGCTGGGTTAAAAAAAAAGTTCACCTTAGTCTGACTTCCTATGTGTGATTAATGATATTTTATTTTCAATGTTGATGAACTGCTCAGCTCCAGCCTCAAGATGTCACCCCCTTAGCATGACACTGCCATCATCATGCTTCCCAGCAGAGGTGGGAGGTTGCCTTGGATCTCACCTCCAAAATTCCTACTTTCATCAGATCACAAAAGTTGTTCCTCTAATCTTGGCAGGCAAAAAAAAAGGAAGTGCCTGCATCTCATTCTCTCCCTCTCTGTGTTTTTTCCCTCTCTCTTGTCACGTTGTCCTCGGTCTTTTCCTGGAGCACCCGCACTCTGCTTTCCCTGTCAGTGCGCCCCGTGAACGCACCACTTTCCATGCCTTTTCCCACTGACTGGAAAGTTGCGTGTGTGATGCGGTGCCAGTAAAAACGTGCGCAGAGATTGGCTGCGCAGAGGTTCTGTTAAATGCCTCTCCAGCTGCAATGACTCCCCCCCCCCCTCCTCCCTTAACACAGAGCTCTCCCATCCTATAGCCCTGCAAAGCCGGGATCGAACTTTCCCTTCTCTATGAACTTCATGCTTCACTTTTAAAACTTCTTTCTCTCCTTTTTCATTTTCTATATCTTTGTGTTTTTCCTTTGGACAATGTTTCGGTCCTTCTTGTTGTGCGTGGCCGCGGCGTCGTTGCAGGCAGACGCGCAGATAACCAGCCGCTATGTTGTCGGATGCCCCTCCGTGTGCGACAAATCCATGTGTCCCCGTCTGCCTGCGGACTGCCCGGCGGGACAAGCCCTCGACGTCTGCCGGTGCTGCACGGTGTGCGCGTCCGGCGAGGGGGAGGCGTGCGGCGGCGGCGGCGGCGGCAAACTCGGCGACCCGACGTGCGGAGACGGGCTGGAGTGCTCCGTGTCCGGCGGGGTGGCGTACAGCGTGACGGTGCGGAGGAGAAGCAAGAGCGGGATCTGCGCGTGCAAGACCACGGAGCCGGTGTGCGGGAGCGACGGGGTTTCCTACCGGAGCATCTGCGAGCTGAAGAGGGTGAGCCGGCGGGCGCAGAAGCTGCAGCAGCCACCTGTTCTCTTCATTCAGCGGGGAGCCTGCGGGAAAGGTGAGTCTGTGTTGAAGGTTGAAAGGATTTTTTTTTTTGTCGTTGCTCCGGTGATTGAGTTCAGGTTTGATCGGTTTTTTTTATGTTTAACCCCCCCCCCCCCCCCCCCAGTTTTTGTTTTTCAGAAAATCTTCAGAAAATCTTCTTTTACACTAAATAAATGTTTTTGGTATGGGTGACACAATCACACAGAAGGCTTTTGACTTTTGACAGATGGTCATCTTAGACACCTTTTACAGGTCACAAAAGGTCACCGCTAACTATTCACAGGGGTCTGTATCTGACCGTAATGGAAAGTTGAGTGGAAGGATGAACTGTGGTAGAAAGACAGGTAGAAGTAACTGGGGGGCAGGGGGGGGTAATTTACAAGATGAGAACCTTACCTGGAGTCAGAGCTTCATCAGCCAACACACACATGCTGCATCTCCGATGTTCTCTTGAACCGGAGGTAACATCAAAGGTGTTTTTTATCAATGGTTCAAAGTTTTATTTTCAAATTAAAGTAAGTTTTACATTTCATTCGAATATCAGTTTCCCATGTTGTAGGAATCTGCCTGCTGATGTGGCTCATGGTCATGGAGATGAACTGAATCCAACCTTCTGAGTTGAGTTTTTTTTTTTGCCACTATCTTGTCGGCACAGTCTTCTACCAAGAGGTTTCCTTCTGCTGGCAAGACTTATGGAGTTGTTCATTTTTATTTCCCTCTCTGGACTTACAGCCAAATGTACCATTACCTGGTATTATATCACAGTGATTCACTAGTCAACAAACTGGTCTGACCTAAACCTCATGTCCATGCAAGTATTGAGTGCTGACACTTATGCAAAAGAAACTTTTTTTTTAACTGATCCTGTCATAAGTTGCAACTTATGACAGGATCAGGTTGTTTTTTTTTAGCATTTTCCCAGAAAAAATAATGCATATAAACTACTGAAAGCATACAAAATGAATGCATATTAACACAAATTTCACCTTTTGAGTAGAATAACTCAAACAAATGAACTTTTCGATGACGTTCTAATTGACTGACATCCATTCATGCTGTACCTCTGCAGTCCTCCCTACCAGGTGTTCGCCATGACCCTTCAGTTCTCACTGGACTGACCTAATGTTTTCTGACAGGTCTGAAGTTTACACAGATGTTGTAGCTCAGAGCAGTGCACAATGTCCGTGTGTCTTGGACAACAAAAGCCGCCATTCAACCGGCTGTTCCCTCTTGTTCCCAACAGAATCGTCCTCGATCTGAGGACTCTCTTCGCTTTTGCCTGACTGGATGAAGTCATGCGCTGCACCGCTGACGTAAAACTCGATGCGTACCGTCACTTTATGAGCATGATTGCCGTGATTTCTTGCAGGCCAATCTCCTGGCCAGTGTGATTTAGTTGATTAGAAAGAATTCTTAAGGGCGGATAAAAATAAAAGCGGAACGATACTGATGTCGTGATTGCTGTTGAGCTCGCCGTTTCCCAACAGATCTGTGCTTTGTCAAAGCATTTCACTCTAATCGGAGCACTTCTACAATAAACTGACATTCTCCTGGAGCAATTCAATCCATCTAAGACAAACAAGCGGGTTATTTGTCATCATCATCAGTGTGGTATGTGTCTATCTTAAAACATGACTTGAAACACTCAGAAAGGAGGAGTGATCACACACATTCAAGGCTGCAGGTGTTAAAGATACCGTACGCCGCCTTTGGTTTCGGTGTGTGTTTATCCTGCATACTGCTTTTGGAAGTGGGCACTTAAAATCATATCAATGAAACGCTTCAGCACCTGCTGCCTCAAAGACCTGAAACCTCCCTCAGAGCTTTTGGAAACTTATATTCCCACCCCCAGAATCAAACCTGCAACTGCTTCCTCTTTCTCATTTTGCTCCCTGTCTCTCCCTCCCAGTCTGTTTCTTTTGTCACTCGTAAATCACACACAAGTTGTCACGTGGAGGAATTCCTGGACCTGACTCAAAGCCACAAGTCCTCCTCTGTCGAGGACAGCTTAAAACAGGCAGGAGAGGAAAACGCCAAATTAGCAGCCCACACATTTAAAGGAAAGGTTTTTATTTGTGCATCTGAAAAAAAAAAATCGTGAAGGCGCAGTTTAAGGGCAGACTGCATCACCGCATTGGGCTGTCAGTTTTAGTAGCAACTTAAAGGGTTACTGTAAGTCATTCCCAGGCAGCTAACCATGTCTGAAACAGACTGCGGTGGCGAGTTCTCACTAAATCCCATTCACGAAAAAAAAAAAAAACCTTTCTTTTTCTTCAGAAAAAGCAAGTCATATTTCCAGTGCTAATGTCCGAACTTTACAAAAATGCTGCCTTATTCTTAAATGACTCTGTTTCATAGTATTTCTAGCGTTGGTTGTGCTGGAGGCGGCACATTACAGAAACTCAACCCCTCTCTGAGGACACTGACCGTACCCCTGCGAAACCTGGCCCCACATTAAGAAAACATGTGCAAGTACAGCAACAGTTGCATGATCTCACTACACGTCTGAACAGTAGTGACCTCGATTAAACAAGCACTTTGTTTTGGCAATGAAAACTCGGTCACCATATTGCCTCGACGCTTTTGGATTCAGTAAATACAGTACCATCCTCTTTATTGGTTGTGAAAGACAAGATGGAGATGAGTCTAGAAGAATTTTATACATCTAGATGTCCATGAGTCTTCAGGTTTACCTCTGAACTGCATGTCAAGTCTTGAGGAGCGGCTGAGCAGTTAAAAAATACGTGTGTAATTGTGTGAGCATTCAGATTTTGATTGCAGTGCTATGACGATAATAATAACGTAGACGCTTTAAGCAAACGAAAAAAACCCCAACAAAGTAGTTTATGGCAGACGATCCACCAGACTATTCCCACCTTCTTTCCCAGCTGATGTTGCAGAGAGCACTCTGTGACTCTGGCTGCTGAGATTTGCTGAATGTGCACATTTTTTCCTGAACTTGTTAGCTTTGCAGAATATTAGAGTCGTTCTCTGACTTCTGTCTGTAACGTTACGACAGTCTGTCTCGGCTCCTGTTTTTGAGTTCTACTCATCTGTTTTCCTACTTGCTTCTATAGTGTCTCTCCTGTTGCTTTGCCAATGTCTGTTTGCTGAACCCCATACTTGGCTGCATACAGATGCAAAGAAGACTATTTGGGTGTGATAACCTGTTGTCTTAGAATAGCAGTTTTATTGCACCAAAATTTGAACAAAGTTTACAAGTTGTATTGTTCAAGACAATACCCAATCTGCCCCATCTGGAATGTGTTAAAAAAAAAAGTTCACTAAGGACGTGCTGTGTGTCATTTCAGCAGATTGTATGGTTGCATGTTGTGGAGCAGGAAACATTAGCCATTAGCGACAAAATCAGGATTTTTTTTTTCCTTTCTCAAACTGGTGGTCTGCGGACACCCCTGTTGGTACTGCATGTAAACAACTGTTTATTTGCCGTGATGCAAGCTCAAAGTGTGACACTACAGTTAGCTCACCAACACCAAAGGATTGTGTCTAGAAATAACAATGGATAAGTGCCTTGGAAAGGACAGGGCCACTAAAAATAAAGCCTGAAGATATCAGTGGAAAGTTTCAGAGGGTGAGTTGAAAAAAATGTTGTTTCTGAACTCCACAACACATAGTATGTAACAAGTCTGTGGCTGTGCTGAGTGTGATATGGCAGACTAACTGCATGCTAGCACCTAGAATACAATTATTTATGCTGGGCTATCAACCAGCTGAAAGAAAATTTGAGTTTTTCAAATTTCAAAGTTCTTGACAACATTACTCTATTCTATTTTTCTCTTATTACACTTCTAAATTACAAATATCTCCAAAAATTCTATTGGTGACCACATTGGATGGCTTAGAATCCACATTTTCAGAATCTGTAAATAATAAAAAAAAACGCGTCCAGTCACATTTGCAAAACAGCTCCACAATTCACATTTGGAGTAACCAAGACAACGAGTTAAAAGCCTAATATCTTCAATATAAAGATGTTGTGCATTAATGTGGGGGCAGTTTCAAGCTAGGTGGTCTGTGAGTGTTTGTTAAATGGGTCTTCAGGCTGAAAATGTTTAAGAAGCACTGATCTAAGCTGATCAGCAGACTTCCAGAAGTCTGGTGTTTTTATATGCGCCTCTCTTTGAATACTATAAAATGACCCAATAAACCCAATGAGCAGCTAGTCACATTTGTTCACTCCCCTGTCTCTTTATTCTTAAATGACTATGCCAAAACTACACTTTCACAACGTGAGAAATTTGTTTTCTATTTAAACCACCTTTATTCTCCCTCCAAGTTGCTATGGAAGCAACTTGGAGGTGTGTGCGCTTCTCGCCATCCTAAATCCCATTAGTAGTCCGTCACATGTCGCTCTCTACACAAGGAGCCTGAACATGCCATGTGTTTTATTTTCTTCTTTCGTTTTGAGAGCATGGACTGTTTCAGTTGCTTGATGAGATCATTTTGGCACCGATGGCGCCAAGAATTACAGAAAAAGGCTCCTTGGCCCTCAGCTATGAGCATGATGAGGTTGCAGCACTGACATGACTCCAGCTTGGCCAGACCTCTTTCTAATTCTGAAATGACAGAGTCCACAGGTGTTTCACGCTACACATCACAGATAAGCTGGCACTCTTTCTGCCTGAAGATATGGCCCAAATTCTCTGCATAAATTGGTGAAGTAATTGAGCCGTTTTGATCATTCAATCATTTACATCTAAATGATGGAGGGTAACCGATCTTCAGAGCTGGATGTGGTCACCTCCAGCTCTGAAGGTGTCCAGAGCTTGTCGTATACCAGCTCTGTGGATAAAGAAAACACAAAAAGAACCAAAGAAACCAACAAGATGAAGAAAAACAGACCAGGGCAAATAAAGGTAATATAACCTATCAGTAAACCACAGGAAGAGTTGTTTTGGATGCCAGACACATGGGTGCCAAGACCCACTGTCCTATGGAGTAATGAGCCCCGACTCATTGTAACCCAGTTCGTTAATCCTGATACTTGAGGAGCAGCCTTGAAATCTTGCCAGCATTCTTTTTAAAAGCAACTACTTGGAGCTGGATGATTCATAATGATGATCTGTTTGCCCGTAACCAGATGATGGTTGGTATTTTAGCTCTTTTATTTCCTCAATCAAAGAGAGATGAGACGACCTCTAAGCCAGGTTTTCGTAAATGTATGTTTTTTCTTTTTTGGCATAAATGTTGCACTTCCGATTTTCATGTTCCGTACCAGGAATTGAGGTTTTTGAACTTTGCCAATTTGTTCGTACCTTTCAAAATGGTGGACTGCGTTTTATACAAATAACAGCATGATAGATAGAATCATATTTTGCATTAGACGTCCTGTTTGCGCTTAGTTTGCATGAAATAGAAGGTAGAAGCAAATTACCATCAAGGTACATTCATTTACCCATTTGTCAAAAACAATTTTAGTACATCAGCAGTGTCTGTCATAGCTTACCCTAGATTTTGTGTGATTTTTCTTTTGTTGTACCTCAGATGTGTTTTCTCATGTTGTGGTGAATTTTGCTGCTCATTTTCAGTTTTTGGCATGCCAGTGCGGAGTGTTTACTTCTCCAGGTCAGCTGCTGCCCTTCCGTCTGACATTTTGACGTTTTGTTTGTGCATGTGTGTTGCCTGCAGTCAGAACTCGTGCCCTTTAATTTAACTGGTGATTTGTTAAAATTGACCTGGAAGGTGAGGATGAACGGCCGTCTGATTCAGTGTTTACTCTGTCATGGACTGGCAGCCTGTGGCCTGCCTTTCTCCTTTGAACGCCAGCTGGTAACCCCCCAACCCCCTCAAAAGAAATAATTAAACTAATTATGTTTTTCACCGCCATCAAAAACCCCAAAATGTCTGAGTTAACATGTTGGGACTTTATTTTGACTGTCATACCGCTACTTAAGTACAAATAGGCAAGTAGAAGAGTGCAGGTGGAACCAATTAGGAAGAGGCAGGAAGTTTGGAACGGTTTTCAAAACAAATTTAAAAAAATCATGACGTTGAACCAAAACCAAGTGAAATGTTCTGGTGAACGGCACGGAATGGTGTGCAGATCTGAGAGTTGTTTTCAGTTTGTTTGCATGAATAAGATAAAAGAGCTAAACTGGGTCTTCATGAAGACCCAGATGAAGAAGCTGCTTCTGTGTACAAGTGCCAGCAAAACACTGGGTGAACTTGGGAAAACAAGCCGAGACCTTGAACTGGGACCTTTTTGTGGTTGTAGTATGCACCAGCACTTGGGAGGTGTAATGGATAGACCCAGCTGTGAGGATAGTGAGCCCTGCGTTTGCTAAACATGGCAAAACCCCCGAAAAAAACAAAACAAAACAAAAAACTTGGATGTAAGGAAATTTCTTAAATGTGTTTTAATGCTTTCCTGACTTTTAACACCTTCACCAACTCCAGAAACAATCTTCCACCCATCTAATTGCTGTTAGTGGATGCTTAACTTTATTTGACTCTTTTATTAGCAGTAACCAAATGTCTCCCTATGACTTCCATATGGGGGACCGGGGTGAGTCTTTTCTCACAACAAGTCAGAGTAGATCGTGCCTCTTTACGTGGAAGGGTATTATGCAATCTGAGTCATGTCTGTGTGCAAAGCCTCGCATACCGTTTCCTTTACTTCACTTTATGTCTGAATCTGTACGGTACTGAGGGCCTTCAACCATCTCTCACATTAGAGACAATTATTATTATTATTTATTTATTTTTTTTAAACCTGTGGAAACTTTTAGACCATCTGTGTGACTGAGATCAACCTGAAATTGACTTTAGCTGGTCTTTTGGACCAGCTTCAACATTGGCCATCTAAGGAAAGACATTTTAGCCAATTCTTCTTTGGAAAACAACTCAAACTCAGTCCAGTGAGCATTTAGTGCATCTATTAATGTAAAACTTTGTTCTGTCCACAGCTTAGAAAGTTGACTGCGGTCTGGACGTTGACTGGATGACTCGAATAGTTTGAATATGCTTCGATCTAAACCATTCTATTGGCCTTTATTCATCTCCAATCATCCACCCATCAATGTTCTTATTTGATTTGCCGTATCTGATGAAGTCAATCTTTCTCACAGCACGACCTTGCTTTCATTGTAGGGACTGTGTGTTCAAGGTGATTTTCTGACACATCGCATTTTTGCGCATAGTACAAATGTTCCAGAGCTCCGTCTGTATGCGTCTTCATAGACTATATTTATAATAACATGTTGAACTGGAAGGAACTGGGAGTCTTTTACTGGGGGATTATAAAAACGAGATGAGTTCTGACCAATGGGGCTTCTCGTGGTAACATTAATCCCTTCCAAGGCGACCACACACCTCCCAGGTCTGAAGCGAGGGTGGGGGAGGAATGACTCCAGTCTTTCCATTACCTTCCTTTAATGTAGCGGTGAGAAGCAGCCCGGCATTTATCACAATTAATACTCTATTTATTGTTCGAAAAGGAAAAAAAAATTAAGATGTTTAGAGGTTTTAAAGAAAGCCATTTCTGTTTGAAAAAAGTGTAAACTTACCATTCTAGTTCAAGTGAAGAACACTTATGGAGTTCACCTTCTGAAACTCATGCTTCCCTCAGGACACGTCTTTAGTACTCCGTCAACCCCCTTGACTTTGTCTATTGCGTCACATGGTGCTTTACATTTCTGTTTTTGCATGAAATGTCTTAAAGCTTCAATAAATTGTAAGGAGATGTGCTTCCTGACAGCCGGGAAGGATTTGGGGATCATATGAAGACACCGTCGTCCCCCCCTGTGGGTTGATAAATGTTTTCATTCTGTATAATTTAGTGGCATTCCTTTTCACCAAGACTGTTTGCATTCCGAGCCAGCGCTGGCGTAACTGCACCTCGAGCGAAAAGTGTCCTCGTTTCTTAAGCTCAATTAATGATATCCCAGGGCTCACGGGTGCCTTTGACTTTTCCTCTCAGAACATCATGACTGAAAATTGGCCTCATGAGAGAAAAAAGAGAAAAATTGGTTTCAACTATGTGGCATGAAAAAGGGGGGCGGGGTTCTGGAACAAAAGGATGAAAAGCTCAGAGGAAACAATGAGTTTTGTTTAAACTTTCATCTCGGAGGGGGTTAATTACCAGGTCAGAATTTCCTAACCGGCCTAAAGCTGGATACGTGATCCAGTTCATTCCAAAGTAGTCACTTCTTATGTTTATAACCAAACATTGGAAATGGACATGAATGCCAGAGCTGACCTAGACAGTATGACCCTCAGAAGTGTCATCTCTTTTTTTTTTTCCTGCCCTGAGTTTTGATCAAACCTTTATTCTTTTTAAGTGTGAGTTTTCTATTCTCACACAACTCTTACATCGTGCACTATATTTTGTGAATGGATTGTTTATTTTGCCAGTCTTACATCTTTTGTGTGTGTGTGTGTGTGTGTGTGTGTGTGTGTGTGTGTGTCGCGCAGCTCAGGACAATCCAGACAGCCCGAGGCACAAATACAACTTCATCGCCGACGTGGTGGAGAAAATCGCTCCCTCTGTGGTTCACATTGAACTTTTCCGCAAGTATGTTCAAGCTGTTCATTTGAACGTGTGTTTCTGTGAGTGTGGGAAAGTGGCGCAGAATAAAATTTCCTTTCGTTTCTCCAGATTTTGCCTGTCTGTCTGTAACATCTCAAAGGTTTCCTGTCAAAGTTGCCTGCAAAGTGTTTCGATGAGACCTCGTCTGTCAGACGCCTTCTTATTCTCACTGGCGTACCTTTGCGTTGCCTAACTTTTAGTTGTTGATATACAGAAATGCATCTACTAGAGATTGACTGATGACCAGAGCTGAAGAAGTTTAGCAGAGCTTCACTGTTTGAAAACATAGTTATAATCAAAATAGTAATGTGTGATAAATCACAATCATAAATTGTTACTGGCATGCAATATTTGAAACATTTATGTTTGAAACTCTGCCAATAATATAGATTTGGTTGGGTTTAGGTTGTTCTTTATCTCCTATCATGATATGTCTGGGTCTCAGAGTTAAGGGGGAAAGCAGCGTTGTTGAGACAAAAACAAAAGACGAGACAGAGCAATTTTTTTTTTGGTAATTAGCAATCCGCAATGTCGTTGCAATCTTCAGGAAATAATATGCCGTCCTAAGATCATGCAGGTATAACATCCTGCTCAGTTTAGGGAACTTGCTCTTTTTCATCACAACACCTCCACAAAGTTCTATCAGGTTGCTGTTGAAATTATCCACTTCTGTATGGATTTGGTTCTGAGGGGGGGGGGAAAAAGTCAAAATTGACCATTTTTGAAATGAGCAAGGTGAGTAAGACTCCATACGTATACTGCCTCTTAAATAATATCTCAAGAACGCTTGAAAAAGTATTCAGCATATTGCTTCCTGTAGTTCTCAGAGAAAGAATGGAATCAGCTAGGAGGCATTGGACATTGGAAATCAGACACAAATCTCTTATCTTCTCTTTTCTTATTTTACATTCAGAGAACAGAAAAAACACTCATGAACCGACGCATTTTATTTGCTGTTCTGCAAGCGAAGAGTTTTCTTCCCCCTCTGTCCTCTTCTGTCCCTCTCCAGGATGACTTACTCCAAGCGGGAGGTCGCTGTGGCCAGTGGCTCCGGTTTCGTCGTGTCAGAAGACGGCCAGATTGTGACCAATGCCCACGTCGTGGCCAATAAACACAGAGTGAAAGTGGAGCTAAAGAGTGGCGCCTCCTACGACGCCAAAATCAAAGACGTGGACGAGAAGTCGGACATAGCCCTCATCAAGATTGATGTACCGGTCAGTGCAAGTCTTACACAGAAGGGTGGAGAGAGAGAGAGGCATGCTGTTATGACTCAGCCTTAATAGAAGGTTTTTGCTTATATATGTTTTGGTTTCGTTTTGGTCAATTTGGGCAGGAATCTCCTCGAGGAGATCTGGTGAAAAATGTGCGTCTTCACTAAATAGCTACAGAGGGATTGTTGAAATTACGTTTTTTTAAAATGTAAAAATTTAAGACCCCTGGACTTGAGGTATATATAAAAATGCCGTAAATCTTACCGATCATTCAAGGTGCAAGAGATGCAAAGTGAGAATGCAGATGCAGCCTGACCAAGTTCAGATCCCGTCTGTGTTGAGAGTCAAACTGCAAGAACAACACAGATATGAACCGGCTCATCTCACGAGAAACGGGTGGAGACTATCGCTTACCACTGACTGAAAGGGTTTGTGTAAAAAGAAAAGACTACACTTTCACCACAGTCCATCTGTTTGTCGCATTTTCTCTCCCTCTCTCCGCATGTCCCCCTGTCTCCGTCTTTATTTCGCCGTCTGCTGGACAAAAGGAATCCATGTTGGACGTTAATCATAGTCAGTCCTGTGAAGGAATGCGGGGCAGAAAGCCAAGGCCTATTGACTGAGTCGTAGCAGGGAGATGAGTGCATTATGAAGCTCCCTCTCATAGCTGGATGACACGGCTGAAAGGATGTTCATGGCAGAAACACAATGCGTTTTACACAAGGTCTTAAGTGAAGCTGAGCAATTTTCGCTTTTTTTTAAACCAACAGTGGGCAAAGATTGCAGAAAAACATTGCAGTGGCAGGCGCTTTGTGTTTGTTCATTCTTCGATAAAAACTGATGCATCCGTTGATGACAGGCCGTTCCCGGTTCTGGGGGCTTCCCAGCCTGCTTACCCCACATCTTCATGTGTGCTGACTCAGCAGTGACAAATACTCTTAGACACGGTGACATGATTGCGTTAATGCAGAAGTCCCTGTTTGTACGACGCATGCAAAAACATTTTCCAGAATACCAAAGGTAGAAACACTTAGTTTTTGTTAGGTTAGTTAATTATCCTTTGATTCAACAGCTTACGAAGAATAAAGTAAAGCACTATTACATTTATAAACGTTTTTAAGGTGCTGGCATGACTAAAACTTCTTAGGTCTTCATTTTTTTCCAGAGCTGTATAGTAGTATATTAAAATGAGGCCTTGCCGAGAAGACATGTTGCTACAAGCTACAACATTGACATCAAAATATTAGCCTGGAATTCTGCTCAATTCTTATCTCCTTTGTGTTCTCCATATGGGATTTCTACTATTGAGCTTGATTTCTTCTGTTGAACATCAACCGGAACAATCAGCTAACAGAAGGAAGAGTTGCGAAGGATGACGTCTATTTCCTGCGCTGTTTTAGATTTGTACTTTGCCACTGCTGTAGTTTTAGCAACGGCAGTGGAAGAAGTGAACAAAGCCATTCAGTCTTTGTTGGTCACGCTTCCAAATAACAACAAATTAAAGTCGCCGCTTGAGGAATGCTTGAGATGTTTTATTGCTTTTACAAAATGTCATCCAGCTCGGCATTTCTCCCTTCACAGCAGAGGATTGTTGTTTTTACAATGCAGACAATGTCCGGTAAGCTTCATAACGTCAAATTACACGCATCGCCAGCAAACTGGGGGTAAAGTTCACGCCTCCAGAAAGCAGAAGTTTCTCAATAGCTGAGGAACCAGAACCTTCTGTCCAAATCCGTGTAGAGCAAGAAACTAGTTTTTACCAGGCCATCAAAAATATATTGACAAAATAAAACATTCGAGAGTCAACATAATACAGCCTTATTAAATGACAGGACATGGAGTTCCTCCAGGTTGGTTAGATGCTATTGCTTTCTAGAAACCAGCTAAGGCTTCTGCTTCAGGTCCAATCAGCCTCTTCAAGGCGGAAAGAATCGCCAGTGTTGGCGCACAACGTTGCTGGTCGCTCTGAGACCGGATAGCTTTCAGAGGAGTGGCAGACTCTTTTCTTCTTTCTTACTTACTTGCTTTATCTTGCTGAGAGATCAAAGAATTATATTAATATCACATTAAGTGAGGAAAAAAAGCTTAGAGTGATTTATTGCGGTACATACAAAATGTATTTTGCAGAACCTGACATTTTATATCTAGGAGGCTACAAACAAGGGCTTATTTATAGCCACCATACCCTTGATGTAGGAAATGATTTCACCCTCATATGATTTCTTCTGTATTTAAAGTGTTAGTCATTGTGTGACATCTGCGTTGGTCGTAAACACGCAGACGGTCTCACAAGACCTGTGGTGTCTGTCAGAAGACCACATGATTTAGACATGAATAGCTTTTCTACTAATGTGGGAAGAAAAACTTGCATTTGATATTTGGAGCAAGTGAAAGTTAATACCTGGAAAAATTAGAGAATGACTTGATTGTAATAAGAGGGAAGGAGGGCCAGCAAAGCTATCATTAACATTGAAAGGGTAAACGGTTTCACCCAGACTAGACCTGACGTGTTGCAGTGTTTGTATTCAAGTGAAGACCTGGGAATATTTACTTCTTTTAAGTAACTCCAGCCTTGGGCTGTAAACAGGGAAACTGTAAGACGTTTTCCTCAACTTCACAAATTTGCGTCTTAATAAGAAATATGGTGTTTTTATCTGACACAGTTAAGCTACTGACAGCCAAGTCGGGTTTAGTTTGTTTATGAAAGAAAAATTGAGGAGCCATGTTTTTTATTTTTTTCATAAAAAATTGAGACATGGCAAAAAAAAGTACTCAGATTTTTTTTACTTGCGCGAATGAAAAGTAAAAATATTTGTGTAAAAATTATTGTAAAAATGCTAGTACTTGAGGTTCTGCAGTATACCAAAGTAGAAAACTATTTTCACCTTTTATGATACATTTCGACAATCCTGCAAAGCTAAACAAAAATGTTCTCGGTGTACAAAGTGGAAGAGTTATCTTTTTTTGCTCACAACTTGCTCCAAAAAAATACACATTTACTTTTACTTACTTTTTCTTGTTCTTTTTTCAATTTGATCAAAAATTCTTGAATGCCAGAACTTTGTGTTCTCCATCTGGGATTTGGCCCAAAATGTACTGGAGAGTTCTCTTAAACACCGTCATTAATGGGAATATGAAGAGTAGAACGCTCTAATATTTAGTTTTAAATTTTAGAAGAGTAAAAATAATAAGTTGTCTGAGAATTAGATACTTTAGTAATGTACAGATACCTTAAACAAGTAAAAACTTAAGTAAAACTGCAAAGTGTTTGTACCCCTCTAGAACTTAACACTGTTAATAAAACAGACAAATTATGGTGGAGGTGGAGACAGACAGAATTAACTCGGTAGTCTGAATTGTAATCCAATAAATTGAACTCTTTTACTTAGACCCTTTTAGAATATTTAGCTGCATTTCTGTTATACATTAAAATATGCAGTTTTTTTCCCAGAAATCACCTGTTCCAGCATTGCATTCACTCCTCCAGCCTTTGTGCTCTGGCGTTCTGTTTGTGCAGCCACATCGTGACAGATGGTTCACAACATGCTTTGACAATCCTCTCCTCTGAAAGAAATTCAATAAGGAAATAAGTTTCTGTCGACTATTTTATTAATTTGATGAGCATCAGGTGATGATGTGCATACCTTATTTATTCATTCATTTTAAATTTAACATAAGAAACAAAATAAGTTCATAAAATGTTATTTATGAAGCACTTTTTAAAAAATAAGCTGTAAACAGACACAAATAACAGCCATCAGAAAGACAATAAATGTAAGAGTGAAGCAATACATTGTCCAGTTAAATGAGCTTTTTGAATCTGAATGAAAACTTTCCCACAGTTTGGGTCCCAGAACGGAGAAACAACAATCCACAGAATGACGTGAAACAAGGAGCAACAGAGAAGGCCTTTGTTATGTTTGCTACTTCAGTTTGAAGAGGCTGGACAAAGTTTATCATGATGTAGTTGAAGGAATCCAGACACTAATCTTCAGTTCTCAGTGGTAACTTATAAAATTTCACAGACATCAAGCTGAATTTCTGAATGAGTTGGCTGGCCTGAGACTTGTCTGTATAAAGAAAAGCAGAATCAGTCCAAATATTCACCCCTGTGGCATCCCGCATGTCAGACACAGAAAACCAGCTGTCAGATAAAACCTTCGACTAGATAAGAAAGAGATGATCATCCAAAGATCTATACTTGAACATCTTCTAATAATGACCAAAAGAGGAATTTGTCATCATTAAAATTTAAAAGAACCTTAGTGACCCTGAGAAATACTTTATTGAAGTTGACTAAGTTAAAAAGAAGGTATCTATAGCTCGTTGCATGCTTTTAAATCCAGTCCCATGTTGATCAGTTATATACAGATGGACGTTTCAAAGTGTCATCTGAAGACATTCACTCTGAAATATCTGGTTTTGAGAATTATGCTTCATTTAGTTTTGACCTTTTGGCCACAGTTCTCCATGCTGCTGTTGGTTTTCCATTCTCACTCTCACTCTTTGCTTTTCTAGGTAAAAACACAAAAACTCGAGTTCTGGTGTAAAATGCAGCCTTTTCTCAATGTTATCATTATATTAAGAAAAAAGAAGAAGAAGGAACTGTAAATCATTCCTAATGGAATATTCTCCAGCTTGAGTCGTGATCATAAATTATACTTTTTATGACTTCTGATTGGTGGTCAGAGAAATGATGGAGCACATTTTAATCTGTGAAGATGACTGATGCTGTGAAATTTATGGAAACCAAGGGAAAAACTGGCAGATAAGTGAAAGCAGCTCTCGCTAAGAGCAATTTATCTGATTTATGTTTCTTTTTTGGCCTTTCCTGTTAGAACTTTCATAACAATGAACCGCTTTGTCCAACAACTGCAAAACGAAAACTGCAAAACAGAGCACCGAAGAACTCTGTTGTCTTTATCTATTGTTCTTCACTCCTAATTCTAGCTCTCACACTTTGTTTTTGATTTACAAAAGAAAAAAGCTATTTGCTGTCAACATCAGGACTCGGCAGGCAGCCAAAGATAATCAATAAAACCATACATCACTTTACGAGTGAGACGCTTTAACGTTTCCTCTGACGGGAATCAGTTTTCCTCCCCACTTTTTCTCTTTGCATTTCTAAATGAAATTGGAGTTTATTGGTAGCAGATCTTAGTCTGTTCTTGGGGTTGTGGTCTACCCCTCAACTCTGGGGAATGCATTAGTCAGTGTACGGCAGCTGGAAATTCAGAAGAGAAGGGAAGAGGGGAAGTGCTGCTCTCACTTGTTCCTGTGGAGAGGGTTTTCTTTGAGAGGGGTTTGGGGGGGGGGGGCATGGAAAACAGAAAAAAAGAGGCAACCCTGTGGACGGAAAGTAGATCCATACATCTGAAAGGATCGGTAAGCCGATGGGTCGACTGCAGCTGTGTGTGATTGCAGAAAAATTAAGAAAATCAACTTGGGTGCACTCTACATAACAAAGGTTATGAGCAGTCAGTGTGTTACAGGCAGTAGACAAACAAATCAGGAGGATTTAGTGAACCCATTCAGCGGTGAATTTCCTCCTAACTGATTTCATTGCCGTTTAAACTCCTGTTAGGTATTTTTATTTACACCTCTTGACTTTTGCACAAGGGAGTCTGTTTGTACCGTCGTCATTTATCTCGGCAAAGCGACATCCAGGCGGACGCGTGTCTGTTCATGCACAAGGCTGGGAAACACTTTCTGTCGCAAACCTGCTGAGTCCCACAGACTCTCCAAAAAATATAGTAAATGAGAGCACTAGGAGAGAATGTGCTTATGTGGAGAAAAGAGTATCTACGACGCTGAACACACTGTTCGCCGTGGAGTCTCCATAAAAGACTGCTAGACGCCATCTACATACCAACCAGTTAGTTTTCTGTTTTACGGTCGGGAAGGTGAACGTGGAGTTTTCGACTCTCCACTCGGATGCTAACTGGAACCATGTGTCTTGGTGAGACAAGGGGGGAAAAAAAATTATCTTTCTTAGCCATAAGCGCGGCACTGTGGGTTTGGTGAGAAGCAAAGGATCAATATAAGCAAAAGCACATCATGCCCACTATTAAAAACAATGAAGGATACGAGGGGCTTTATGTTTTTAATGCTCCCGCCATCAAACGATGCCGATAAAGTGATTTGATGCGGTGATTTTTAACAGTGCTGCACAATAACGTTGAATCTTTTGAACGGAGTTTATTCTTTTCATTTGAACCTTCTTTCTCTTATATGGAATTGGACGTGCATTTTGAAATATTAACGCTCCACCTGTCAAGAAGACATTGTAACAATTTTTTTTTTTAAAAAGACATAATTCCTGCTTCTGTCTCTAGGCATTGGTAGTAGTAAATGAGTTAATACCACAAAATTTACTCTAAAATTAAGGCAAGAAAAAAGAAAGTCCTCGTATTCATCTGAAACAATCGCACTGTTTGTATTTCCCATCGCTACGCCACTAAAGAGTCTCAAACCATTCTCCCTGGGAAATTTGCCTGGTGCTGGTTTGGATGGGCCGTCTCTTGGAATATGCACAGTGTGCCTTTGTGTCTGTGTTTATGTGCAGAGAGGAAGGAGGGGAGAAGTGTCCCATTGCAGCTATTTTCTTTTATGTATATCTGTCTTTTTTATCAGCAACGCCGAGGCAAACGTTTCCGCTTTCAGATGCCGTTTCATCTATTGGCCTTTGATGATCAGCAGCGACAAACAAATTCAGTCTTTTTTATGTGTTCGTGGCTGCTGGCAGCAAGGAGATGAGTTCTTCAGAGACACTGCAGGTCGTTCTTCACTAAAGAGGCATTAAATCGTTGTCCTCCTCTCCAGATTCATCCTTTCCTCTTCAGCTGAAACGGTTCCCATGCTCACAGATGCCATTAGTTGGGGAAATATCCAAGAGAAATGAAGGCAATCATAAACGCAAGCGCACGCACACATTTTTGCTGCTTGGTCTTTGTACACTTTGTCTTGGCCTACTTTCTGACTTTTCCAGAACTGATTTCCAGGCATGTTGGATGGAGCGCAGCGCTGCCCAAAGCGCTCTCAGCTTACTGGTCAATGACGTCACTTTTAGACGCTCCACAGCCATTTAAAACTAAACGGGCTGTGAGTTACTTTTGCTTTCCAACTAGACGAACGAACCCTTGGTGCTTCCTCAGACGTTAAGGTAGAACAGTAAACTGCCCATTATGTCTTTACATTTTCCTTCAAAGGAGCCAGACATTTTTGTAATCTTTTGAAGTGGTCTTAGTTGGTCGTTCTTTAGGCTGTTTGAACATTTTTACGCGTTTCTCTTCCCATGTTGGGTGCTTTTCCACTCATTTTCAGCCTAGTTCTTGTACCTGTTTACCTGACTATGGAAAATGGGTGGATAGGATCATGGCTTAACGGATTAAAAAAACTATTAGTGGCAAATAAATACAATCTATTAAGGATGCCTTTTAGGGAAAAAACCCACATAGACTAAATGCAGAACCAGAGAGAATCATCATCCTTCTTTTGTGTGCCACGTTTTTAGCTAAGAGCTCATTTGGAATCACCTTTTTGACCTTAAAGCAACATTTTCTGTTGGATAAACTGAGGTTTTCTTTCAAATGTTTCATAAATTCAGTTAAGGAAATATGAATACATCGTGACAGGTTGACGGGGTACAACACTGGTTTTGGATATATCCCCATTTTATAACCATGTTACCAGTTTGCATCCATTAACAAACTAAACTTAGCACAGAAAGGAAGAAAATGTGTATTTAGTTCATTGTTTCTTTGTAAAAGCGCTTCTGGCCACAGAGCCAGGTTCCACTGGAAAACTTGTTGGTTTTTCTTTAACTTATGCTATGTTTGTAAAGGGAAGACGGATATGAGTTGAGCAGCAAACCTAAGTTGTGCCCATTGGAAAACCTGCCAAATGATTGCCACTATTCTATTGGCTCGTTTGGTGTTTGGGGTTTTTGAAGGATGACAGATCAGAAGCCTGTATCAAACCAAAATAGCTACAAGCAGCCATCTGATAGTAAATATTCTTTAATTCGAGTCACATTGCTTCATTTCCTTGCAACAGACTGGATAAATAAGTAAAAAGATTCTTGGACTCAGGAGATCAAACCAGGTACAAAACGTCCCCAATGCACGGTTGATGCCACACTGCTCTTTATTCCCCATTTCTGTAGAATGCTTTATAGGATCTAAACTGTGAGAAAGCTGCAATAAAAGTACTAAATTGCGAAGAGGCGAAGGAGAGAAGCCCAACAAAATGCTAAAACGTATAATTGAAAACTTTCTCCCGATTTGCTACAATGTCTGTTGTGTAGGCAGGAGAGTGGTTCTCTAGAATGCGTCAGCCATAGTGATGCTTTTAGAAAAGATCAGCGCACATAACTTATTTCATGCATTTTATTACCTATTTATGGTGGTTTTGTTTTGTTTTATGGAGATGCCGTACAGATGTGCAGACGTTCATTAAGTGAAATTTAAAGACTGTTTATGAGGAAACCCTCTAATGGCCATGTAGCAATCCTTTAATCGGTGAAAAATTTGCTGAAGATGAATAAGAACAAAAGTCCCAAAGCTTTACATGTCAAAAAGTTGATGTTTGTCCCTCTGAGCAGCAGTGACCATACACTGTTTATTTTCTTTTTTGAAATCAAAGTCTCCTCAAGAACCTTTTCTCAAGCATTGCTTGTGCCCAAGCTTAAGCAAACACAACCACAGAGTTGTCATAAAACTGAAATCAAAAGCTCCTAAAGTCCTTTCTTGTTTTTTTAAACCTCACTTGTTCCCAAACTCAAGCAAACGTAACCACAGAGCTGTCATAAAACTAAACAACAATGTTCAACGGTGTTAAACGATTTTGAGATTCAGCTAAATTACATCAGCCCCCGCCCCCACCCCACACCACCAGCTCCCCTGAGCACGAAGAGCCGCACGTTGCTTTTTAATTTACCTATTCGGTCCGTTTTCTCCCGACTTCATATCCTGTTTGGGTCCCACAGCTGAAAGGGTTGCAACCTGAGGTCACCGGCTCTCACAGACTAAGCAGTTTCAGAAACATGTAAATAAAGCCCGTAAGAGCGAAATGGACCACATTCACTGTCTCCCTGAGGAAAACAAACACTTCGGCCGTCATCTCCTCTCGTTATTGTGATGTGTGCAGCTCGAGATCTCTGCGGCGCCTTGCCAGAAACGAGACACCCCTGACTCCCCTTTGGGCTTTGGCTGCAGAGCTACAGCCTCGCAAGAAACCCGGACATGTGTTTGCTCTTAGAAGAACCGAGAACCTCCTCAGCAACATATGGAAACCATAGCGGTTTCTGCACTGGTGTCGGCAAGGATATGGTTTCACCCAATGCAAAGCCAGCAACTTCTCTGCGTAGCAAGAAAAAAAAACAAAAAACAAAAACCGTTAGGGTTAATTTAGTTGATGCCTTAGGTTTTCTTTGTGTAAGGACTACGCTTTGTCTAGTAACTGTACTAAACTTGCACAAACAAGCGTGCATTCAGACAAATGTGAGCCATAAGTACATCACAAGACAAATGCACACATTTTCTCTTAACCTCTCCTTTGGCGCCATTCGGCCTGATCTTCTGATCGTTAACTGGATATGTGTTGCACAAGCATGCTGGATCCTGTCCCACTTTATGCTAAATAGCTCAACCCTGAGGGCATGAGATCAGAACTCAGCAGGTGAAACCCTGCACCTTACTTCACTTATGATTTTTCCTTTAAGGTAGATTAATAAAATCTGGTCTTTGCCTTTAAGTCGGTAAAAAGAAAGAAACACTTTGGTAGGTAGAGTTGAACTTATAACCAGTTTGGATTATGTACTGACACAACCAGAATTTTTGTGTGTGTTTTTTTTTACTGTTTTTTGACTGTACACCTCAGCAGTGCCAAGTTTGTGGCTTTTTATCACATGACTCCATCTGGTCGGTCTTGTAGGTGCATTTTTCCTTTCTTTAAATGATGGATGCACAGCCATGTGAAAAGGTATTTGTTTTGTACTTTTTTGGGGTCACGTTTTTGTTCCACTGTGTTTCAGTTCATAAAGTGTATTTTAAGACCATGCAGTAGGGTTTGTATTATTTGTTACTGAGGGAAAAGGGAAGCTTATGGAGGGCTAAAAAATAGCAAGTTGCTGAGATGCAACTTCCTAAAGGGTATTTCCCCAATTTATTAATAGAGATGTCTGCATGTGTAATGTTAACGCACTGTGGATTGGAGAAAATACATTCCGACTTGTCTTGTTGGTCCAGTTGATACTATTTGACACTTTATAAAAATGTTAAATCATATAATTTAAAACTTTATATGAGATGAATGCCCATAATGAGTGGCTCTTTTTATGTAATCTAAATGTTTCCAAAGGGAACATTTCAAATGTCAATTTGCTGAAAAATCCTAAGGGGCCATTTTGTCGAAAACCATTCAACGTGAATCAAACGAAACTGTGAAAGCCTCGTTTTTCTCACATCCTTGCTCTACCGTCGTGCGGTTTTGTGCCGTTCCCTCTACCTAGCTCTCTTCCTTTCCTTTAAATGCGGTCACAGTGAAGCACCAGTGTGTCGGACCCTCCGTCTGAAATAGCAGGGTGAGTCACTTGGGTAGCCAGGACGGAAGACCTCGCATGCCCAGATGAGTTTCCACAATTCGTTCCAGAACGTCTACTTGTAAGAATTGCTAAGTGATACGTAAGCTAAGGTGTCCTTTGCGACACTGAGGGGTCGGCAGGTCTGGTTTGTTTTGCAGTCTCACATGGACTCGGTCTGCTCGTCAGCCGACTTCTTCATTTTACACTCCTGTATGTGCTCGATTTTTCAGAATGTAGTGTGACTCTGCGTGGGTGATTCTGTACCTCTGCGAGCCGCAAACAGTTTGCATTTATTTACAGCTTCACATCCTACTGAGAAGGACCAAAGTCAAGACAGCAGCAGTCACTATTACACAACCTGAATCAGGTTGTGATAATCAGGAGAGCTGGGTGTTGAATGTCTTGGCAGAGACTTAAAGACATGTTTTTCTTTTATTAGAGGGGTTGGGTTTATGAATTACATAAAATAAGTTAGTAAAAGTTAATAAAAAATATACATGTTTATCTGATTTGGCTTATCACAAACATAGAACTCAGATATGCAACAACAGGTTTTCTTGTGATAATATTGGTAAGGTTGAGAATCGCTTTGGACATTTCAGTCATTCTTGTGTAATTTGCATATTCTGAGGCAGATTTGTGTGATTTCTCTGCTTTGTAGCATAGACAATATGACAGCAATGTAGGTGTCTTGAATTTCTGTTGTGTTTTATTGGTTCATTTTCTTGTTTTTGCAGTATGTGGCTCAGAATTAAAATGAAAGTAAGGAAAAAACTAATGATTTCGTGAGGTCTGATTTTGAGGTACCAAGTTGAAAGAATGTAAATCTGAGGATCGAGCCATCTCTGTAAATTTAATATAAGTTCCTCCTTCTTACGTCTTTATGGAAAACATAGTGTCCTGAATCGACTGGCCTGTAAAAATCAGAGGTTAACGTCGTTTTTATTTGGTGTCATTTGGAAACATCAGTCAGACTCCGTTTTCAAGCCAACAAGCATGCTTCTAATTGTGATCGTTTATACTGTAGTTCCAGTTGTTTGGCATGAATGTAATTTTCCCCTGTGGTGCCGAGGAAGTAATTGTTTTGTGTGGGAGCACAGCCCCTGCAGCAGAGTGTGGGGTTGTGTTTAGACGACTTGTGGTTTCAGCTGTAATTATTCAAGCTGTCCACTCATAAAACACACGATCATGGGAAGGAAGTCTGAGGCACACCAGAGGGACTGCAGTGGATGCATAGAGGAGCTTCGGATTTCCTTTCAGATCGCTGCATCTTACAAAAGTTTTGAAATTATGCTTTTGTTTGTTTGACTGGTGTATGGAGATACATCAGCCATTAAAACACAATAGAATAACTTCTTTCATGTCTGTTCAAAGTGGGTTTTTTCCCCCTACAAATGGAGAGTTGACAACAGAGGATGCTGAATCATGTGCTGTCAGTGTTGGTCCCAAAAAGCAAATGTCATTGAACGGATTGAAATGACTTTATGAGTGCCATTAAGCTTTGGATGAACTTTGCTCTTATCTGAGTAGCTATTTACAGCTATTAAACCTAAATTGAGGGTAGATTAGCTGACTCCATCATACAAATGGATAATGACTCAGAGGATGCTTCCTGTCTTTGTCAACAAAACCTCTCTTATATCCAGGGCTCATAATCTTTGACTAAAACAGTCCTGCAAAGACAGACGGTATTTTAGGATTGTGAACTCTCATCTTACAACATCCAATTACCCTCCTGTCAAATATACATCATGATCATTATCATCATCATCATCAAAAAAAAGATCCCAGAAATAACTATGGTTCTGTCCCTCCATCTTTTCCACTTGCAGACCAAACTTCCTGTTCTGTTGTTGGGCCGTTCGTCTGACCTGAGGCCAGGGGAGTTTGTCGTCGCCATCGGCAGCCCGTTTTCTCTGCAGAACACGGTCACCACGGGGATCGTCAGCACCACTCAGCGGGGCGGCAGAGAGCTCGGTCTGCGTAACTCAGACATGGACTACATTCAGACGGACGCCATTATCAATGTAAATACGAAAAGACGTAGTTCTCTTTTTATGTTTTCTTCCCATACACAGAAAATAAGTAAGTGGTCGCTTTTTGTTTGCAGTATGGTAACTCCGGAGGGCCTCTGGTAAATCTGGTAAGCCACTTTTTTTTTCTTTTTTCTTTTGTATACATTGGCAAAACCACGAGATGAGATGATGGAACCTTTCTTTTTTTTATCTTAGGATGGCGAAGTGATTGGGATCAATACGCTGAAAGTGACGGCTGGCATTTCCTTCGCCATTCCTTCGGACAAGATTCGACAGTTTTTGGCGGAATCATATGACAGGCAGTCCAGAGGTGACACAATTCATCACACTTTTGTTGATTCTCTTCAGCCGACAAGATGGCGCTCTGATGATAAAATCTCGCCCGCGGATTAGAGCATCCGTTCATTTTTTTTTCCCACTGCCACAAATACAGTGAAGGCAGAAGTCTTGTATTCATGGAATGCACTAAAACACTTTTCCACTTTCTTTGATTTGCTCCTGCGGTTATCAAAGACGAGCAAGTTGGGGGTAATTTACTTCAACGGCACATCAGTTAAATTCCAACAACAATCAGCCCAGGGAAGATTGAAAAGTTCAGCGCAACAAATTGGAAACCACCTGCAGGTTCTTCCTGCAGAACTAAGAGATGAAGAGTTTCTGTACATCCTTCATCTTACATGTTGTTAGAGTTCTGTGTGTGGCCTACTTTACAGCTTCTGACTCCTTGGTTCCTCAGGATAAAGAAACAAGATGATCAAAATACATTTCAACACTTTTTAAAGGCGGATTACGTGCTTGTGTGAGGCTGTTTAGATGTATTTTTTTAAAGAATGTTGTTGCGCAGCTATTTTACACATCATCTGTGATGATCATGGTGGTTTGTAGCAAGTACCTGGAAGTTGACAAATATGGATAGCACATTTTTACAGTATTGATCGCAAATCTGTGTTTTTCTACGTTTTTCTGTTTCTCTTACCACACATTAATGTTTCTGTCACTCGTCCTCTGTGTTGTCCACTTTCAGGGAGAACAGATGCCAAAAAGAAATATATCGGAGTGAGGATGATGACTCTTACGCCGTCGTAAGTCTCCTTAGTTGCTTTGCGCATTACTATAAATGTTTTGTATTTTAAATAAAACATTCATATGAGAGAATTGTAGCAATTTGTGAACTCTGTTAAAGTTGTGTAGTGGCGATTGGGTAAAGTTTTCCTCCCACTTCTGTTGCCCTCAGGTTAGCCAAAGACCTTAAAACTCGACATCGTGACTTCCCTGACATCACCTCAGGAGCCTATGTGATGGAGGTCATCGCAAAAACACCAGCTGCAATGTAAGAAACACCCTCGACTTTTATGAATGTGAATGAATTCAGCCCCATAGAAGTCGCCCCTGCCTTGTTGCACAGTTTCTTTGACCTTTGTAAAAAATACATGTTCAACTAATTCCAATGATTTAACTCATCTCTCTCAGGCCCTTTGCTACCTGCGCAACAAGGCAGTGTGAAATTTCCCCTAATTTTCTCACTTTTGTTAAACAGATACCACTCCCACCTAACCTGGGATGTAAACTCATTGCTTACTCCAACATGCCTGAAGTGCATGCCACTCCAATGCTCCCCCACTCCCACTATCGCAGCCCACTCGGATCAGTCTGTACCGCAGATGCAGCGGAGTGGGTCACAGGAGACGCTGAGGTCAGCTGTTTCCTTTCGAGCCTCATGCTGGGAGGTTACTGCTGCGCTGCGGTTTCTCCGCGCCTGCTCCTCAGCCCACGACGGAGCGGCCCCTCTTCTTGAAGGCCCCGTCAGTGTTTACTCGCTGCTTAAATCATGCAGATTGCTGCAGGACAACGGCACTGCGGCTCTTTTTCCGGGGTTTCTTTTCTAAGCTGCAGCTCTGCTTTTGATCTCGATCTGTGTTGTGCTGGCTTGCGGCCCCTGGAAATCTTGACTGTGATGTGGAAAGCTTTCTGTTCGCCGAGAGCAGCTGAAAGTAATGAGGGCAATGCGTGATTGTTTTATATCGCTAGGTTTTGTCGCCAATGAAAAGTGCAATGGGAGAGTATATATTGCTGTGGGTTAGCAGCTGATTTAGGCTTTAAGCTTTTGATATCCCTGCCAATCCTTCCCTAGTTTGTTTTTTTGAAGGGGGGAGATTTAGCTTTAGGGGTCAGGAGGACTCAGGCAAGTCCTGAAGGGAGGAGGCCTAAATACAGGCCCACCACTGGCCAAGAGATTACATCTCCTACTTGGACTGGGAACGCCTTGGTGTCCCCAGTCCCAGAAGGACTGGAAGATTTAACTGGTTGATAGTCTGAAACTGATTGTCAGATACACAGCAGTTGGGTTCTGTGAATACCTTCGAGATCTGTTAGGGAACAAACGGCATCACGAGTATCAATTTAGCAGAGATAATCGATGAAGATGTGGAAAAGTTTAAAGGTTATGAGTTTAAAACAACATTGCAAGCTTTGTTATTCTCACGAGGCACTGTTTGACACGTCATCCATAAATGTAAAGAGAATGGAGCAACTCCAAACCTAACAAGACATGACCAACCACCTGACCTGGCAGAGTGAACAAAAAGACCATGTTAGATCAGCAGCCAAGAGGCCCTGGTAACACTAGACGAACTTTAAAGAGCCACAGATGGGAAAATCTGTTGACAGGTCAGTTGTTAGCCACAAAAACAAAAAAAAGCCATAGTTGGCTCAAGTTCCTTTTTTAAGTTATTCACAAGTGACGTTTAAGGATGTGCCGTGGTCAAATAAGACCAAAGTCAAACTTGTTTTATATAAACATTTTGACCCAATTCTGCATAGAACCCAGTGGAGCTTATCTCCAAAAGGGTCAGGAAAGACAGGTCAAAGTTTAGAAGAAGCTAAATGCAAGATGTCTTTGTTAGACACCCTGTTAAATACTCAAAAGAAATGTTTTATTGTAAATACTGCAAAAGGTTCCTCTGCTAAATATTGACTCAGGGAATCTGAGATCAAAACTACATCACACTTTTTAGATTTTTATGAGCAAAAACAAAACTTCTGTTGGTTTGGCCTCAATTTGTAGTGGTTTGACAAAGAAAGTACCTTAATTACCTGGAATAAAACTCTTTTGAAGTTCATAGAGTGACTCAGCCAAGGTTAGCAGCTGGGCCTGTTTTATCTGCTGAGAGCTGAAAATAGCTTTAAACTGAATCTGGCTGAAAGATTTTTCTGCCTTGTCTGGTTTGTGCCCTGCAATGATGTACAGCTATCAGAAAATGACCATATAGTGATAACAAGAAACTCAGGTGAGATGAAGCAGGAATACTTTTTTTAACCATTTGTCCGCCTCAGTCTTGCCCAACAAAATATCACATCCCCCAATGTAGGCAATCGGTTCTGTAAATCGAAATGTACTTTCTGCTCTAGCCAGCATGCGGTTGCAGCAGTCGAAGCCCTCGATAAGTCTAAACCTGCCCATCTTTTCCTTCAGTGGCGGGCTCAAGGAACACGATGTCATCATCTCCATCAACGGCCAGAGGATTTCGACAGCGACCGATGTCAGCTCCGCCATCAAGAGTAATGACACCCTGAAAATAGTTGTACGCCGCGGCAACGAGGACGCCATCCTCACTGTTGTTCCAGTGGAGATTGACCCTTGACCCTTTATAAGGAGCTGGAGTTAGGTTTAACTTATCATCCAGAGGACCTTATGTAGCGGGGGCCTTCAGCTGACCCGCCCATCTGTGACTAAAGGCCCAGCGGCGCCACGCATCCATCCAGGGAAACTCCTGGCTGCGCCTTGAAAGGAACGACTGTACAGACGCTCTAAAAGCGATGCTGTGCTTTTGTTTTTCTGCTTGTGTCTTCACTTTTAGCCCTTAATAATGCTTTTATCAATGCTACTACTGTTTGATCAGAAACATAAAAAGCTTGGTTATTATCTTATTATTTGTCTTTGTAACGTGGACTGTAGCTCAGTGAGACCCGCTGCTTTTTTTTAAGCAACGTCGAAACTAGCTGAGCAAATCTGATTTGTACAATTGTTTTGTTTTTTTTAAGACTCCTTTATCAATGTACTGTACGATGTTGTTTTTAAATATGTGATGTATACAGAAATGAAAATAAAGGGTTTACCAACATTTGTTTTGACATGCTGACTTTCTTGTTTTCTTTCCATCTCTTTCCAGTGGGTTTTTCATACACACTCTCTTGGAAGAGAACAAGCACCAAGGCTGATGTATCAATATTATCTTTGTGTGTGTGTGTGTGTGTGCAGAGGTTTTGGTCTTTTCTCCTTATGTGAATGCAAACACAGAGAAAGAAAGGGTTGGGGGGGGGGGGGGGGCTTGGAGCCAATCAGGATCTGCTTTGGATTTGTTTTTATTGCCTTCATATGGGTTTGATAGCGGTCTGGTGCGATTGTTGGTCCAGGGACTGTGCAGACTGACCTCAGAGACAGAAGTGCGAGCCAAGAGGAGATCTGACCCACCATGCAGTGGTCACAGATGAGGGCTTTGTATGAATAAGCACAGTGGTGTTGTGAGTGGTGTTTACCACATTAACTTTGGACAAAGATTACAAAGCGAACCTCATGAGAACTACGGAGATCTTGCATAAATGCCAAAAAACAACCAAACAAAAATGTTATGATTTATTTAGAATGCATATGAAATCAAAGTGATAAAACAATATATCCTTTTTATTTTTCTTTGTTTTACTCTGTCATTGGTTATATTTATGGATTTTCGAATGGGTCAGCTCTTAAAAGAGGAAGTCAAACCTCAACTTCTTTGACTATTGGCTGGGAGAAAAAACGAGGAATTCCCCCCCCCTTGTAGTCTCAGTGGTTCGTTTCCCACTTTTCACATTTGACTTGCAGAGCATGTCTTTAATAACCATTGGATGTTTATTCTGCCTTCTCTTTTTCCATTTTCATCCTCCATAATTTTTCTTTTTAGAACTGCTTTCCAGTGATGGTCAGAATCTCACATGCATGACAAATGATGAACTGTATTTAAGCCCAACTCCTTGACATTTATATGGATCCGGTTGACAAATCTGTGTTTAGATTTGGACGCGAAGAGGAACGTAAGACTAAACAAAAGGAGCAGCTCTAAGATAAGTAGTGCTGCCACCTTCTGGTTCTCTCCCAAGTTTGCATTTTTTTAAATGGGCCAAGGCTGTTGCAAATACTTTTAGCAGATGTTAAACTCAAAAGTTTCCTTGTTGTTGTTTGCTTCCCCTTGGCAGCTGTGCGCATTCCCGACCTATTCAATCAAAAGTTTCACAACGTTTAAAGATTACAGTAAAAGTACAGAACATTGGACTCTGCTGCGATGTTTGCTTGTTAGTGAGGTAATTACTACACACCTGCCAAAACCTGAGTTCATAACAGTCACACTGTATTACCTCACCTCCTCTGGGCTGTGATGTGGACTGACAGTTTCTCTACGGGTCCAAAATGATGTAAATGCTTGAAAAGCGTGTGCTTCACATCATATGAGTGCAGTGCTGTCGTTATCCAAATGAAGCAAAGAACTGAGAGCACCTTAACTCATAAAATAATCGCAAGCCCATTTCCCATCCGAAACATTAAGCCCTGTTCGAATATACACTTCTTCGAGTCTACACTTCGCTTATCCCCGACTAGCAAAGTCAGAGGTGCTTTTAGAAGTGCTTTATAGTTGTGAAAATTATTCATCGAGACATTCCTCAGACATTTTGATCCACATTGACGTGATGGCGTCATGCACTTAATTCTGATCTGTCTGTAATGCAAATGTCCCGTGTCGACAAAGCCCAAAGAAATTCTGCTGGATTAATATCTGTTGACTTCAGAGGACACTGCTGGACTACAGCGAACTCATTGTTACGTTCAACAGAGAGGTTTGAGAAGATTTTCATACACAACAGGATTGAGATGTGCTTTTATCTTCTTTATGACAAGTTCATAATGAGTATTTTGTATACGTTTGGGTTTGTTTTGTATTTTGGAGCAATGGCCAGACATTTTCACAGAGACCTCCTCAGCCTGAAGGAAATGTGGTGACGTCTGTCCGACAAATGTGCTTTTCAGTGTCAATACAGCAGGACCACGTTGCTAAGCAGACTCACATCACAATCTACATGGTGTGCTTGTCAGAGCAGTCTGAAAGGGTCTGAAAGGGTCTAACTAAATTTACGTTTAGTTTTATCTTTACATTCTCTACAGAGAGTATAAAACTAAAAGTGATCATTACACTTCCTCTGTGATATGATCATTGATATGCTATTGCGTTTTCAAAGTATATCTTTAGGATTTTAAGGGTGTTGCTATCAATCTTCCTAAAGAAAACTTTTTTTTCTCCGTTTTTTTACTCGTAGCTTTTTGGTTATTTTAATTTTTCATTGTACCATCTGTAAACTATTTTAAAATATCATAATCCATTCCAGACTCTTGCCCTCCATAATACAAACTGCAAGCCTGGTAGCCTTTGTCTACTGTATTCAGTTACTTTGTAATCACTTAGTTATATATTTTTATTTATTTGTTGTTATTCTTTAATACCACTACACTAACCATTCAGTGTCAGAATTGCATTGTTTGGCACAAAACACCTAACATATTCTATATGGGTGCAAAAAGTTTTATCTCGGATTCAAGACATTGGATCCAACTAAAACTAAGGTTTGTGGGTAAAACGAATCAAACATCTGATTCAACAGTTTGCATATTATACTGGATAATATCATTTTTAAGTCAGATGAGGTTAGTTTCAAGAAAGCAAACACTACTCAAGGAAATGAAACCTCAATACATGATAATTACAGTAAGAAAAAAATATTCTGACTATGGAGTCTCTTTTTGTACAAATTTGATCTACTTACAAACTTTTGTTCTGTGTTATTTTAATTGCATGCAATTTTATTTAACGTATCTTTTTTTATTTTCATATAAGTCTCTTTTCAAATTTGGCGTAGTCCGAAGTTCTCAATAAATACAATCCTCTAGCGCCCTCTATGGTTTATTTAGACATTTTTTAGCCAATCAGAGACGCTGACACAGCCTCACAGCGCAGACGAGCGCTCTTGTTGCTGATAGGTCAGTTACGTTCTAACTAGGCAGCGCAGCACAGAGCCAAACGTCGCGGAGGGAGGGGATATTTTAATGGCAGTCAGTAGCACTTCAACATGGAAAAACTCCGGATTATTCTTTATCTTTGAACTGGTATAGCTTCGCTTGCATTTGTTAAGATTGTCTTTTATATATTTCAATGCTGTAGAATAATATTTCGGATAGGGATGTGTTTCTAGAGCTTTTTCTGCAGCAGTGGACCGACTTTACCCGCTTGATTTGTGCGTGAGTAGCTGATCAGGCCTAACCGGCTGGCTAGGAGACAAGCAGACGGTTAGCTTGAGTTGAAAGGTATAGTATGTCCCAGTTATTGTTTAACTCACTGTTACTTTATATATTATTACATATATTCAGTTACGTATATCTGTGCACTTGGTCGTCTTTGACAAGCACTCTTTTCTCCATCTGATGTTGCCAGGTTAGAAATGTAAACAAGAGACTTACGTTAGCCTAGTAGTTATCAGTGCTGAAGCTAACGGCTAATAGCTAACTTCACAGCAGTTAACTTTACAAGCGGGCCAGTCTGGACTGAACAGACGTAGATAAGTTACCTGCTCCGGTACTGTGCCACGTAGATAATTGATATAACCCCTGAGCTTTATTTTGGTTTACAAAATGCCTCTGTTTGTGTGTTATTTGGAGAAGACTTGACCGATTTTCACTAAAAGCTTGAGCTGACAATGCTAACTTGGCGTGCCATCAACTAACAGTTGGTTCAACTTTGGCAAATTGGCTTGCGTAATAACTCCTGTCATTGAATATATGTTATGCAGGATTTATTAAAATGTAATATGTGTGTCGCATAGGAAGTGAAGATGCTAGTAATTTGAATTTCTGTGTTTATATTAGCTACATCAAATTATGAATATGTTTGAAATTATTTTTGTTTTTTTTAACGTGGGTTAATACATGATTACTTACAATATAGCTCGTATAGCTGTGGAATATAAAGCAAATAATGCTACCAAGTATTCCAAATACTTGTTTTTTCTTATTTAGACACATTAAATGTTTTTAATTTTATGCCGTGGCTAGTAAATATTACTATTTAAAACCAGAAATTACCTGCTGAGTTCAAAAGTTTCAAGTGTCGTTTCACCTGATTTTTTTCCGCCGTAATTTGTTAGCATGTGCTTTCCTCACATTTTAAATTCTGTTGTGGTACAAAAATAGTTTGTTAAATCTCAAAAGTTTTTACCACAGTTTGAACACTGGCATATAAAAACAACACCCTGTGTGCTTGTGTTTGTTTGTAATACCTTGTGGGGACCATTTTCCTGACATATGCTACGTTGTGGGTATCGACTGACTGTTTTGGGGTCAGGGGTCAAGTTTAGAACCAAGGTGTGAGTTTTGGTTAGGGTTATGTATGTAATGGTTAGGATAAGGTTAAGGTGTAAGCTGTAGATCCCCACAAAAATCACGTGTATGTGTGTGTATATACGGTGAATAAATTGTCATAAAAACTCTCAAATATCATAATTTAATTTAAGTGTTTGTCATTTAATGAAATCTATGTCATTACCTGGTTCCATCTTTCTTTTAATTTTGTTTTAATTCCGTCCTTGGGTCTGTGTCGTATGCGCATCAGACCAAACATGTCAGATTAGGACCCCCGATTAAACCAAAATAACAGTTATAAATATATACAAAGTAGTTATAAATGTTACCCTGGGCAGTAAAAACTGACTACACCAATCCATTTCAAACCTGAGCTATTTTGGCATTGTTGACTTAAACTACTAAGTTACAAAATGGTGAATAGAATGCATCATTTTTGGTGATACATCTTCCTGTGTTTACAGAGAATATGTAACATACAGCAACCAACATGACATCCAGATTCGGTAAAACCTACAACCGCAAGGGAGGGGAGGCGAATTCCAAATTTGAAGAAGTTTTCTCCAACAAGAAGCCCACCCTGACCACCAAATGGGGGGAGACCACCTACAAGGCGCAGCTGGGAGGCAAAAAGCCTTTATTAAAACCTGGAGCAACTGAGGTCTCCAAGAGGCCCAGGCTTGAGGACAGCGACACCGAAGACCCGTTCGGGTTCGACAGCGACGAAGAGTCCAAGACTGTGACCTCCGAAAATGTTTCTGAAATGAAGATGCCTGAAGAGGCCGCACCGAAACCGGTTACAGCTCAGAGCAGAGTGACTGCTGCCGTCATGACATCAGCACAGGCCTCTGCAAGTATAACGACAACGTTGACAAGTAAGTAGCCACTTGTAAAAACGGCCTGTTGGGGAGTAGAGCGTGACCAATACTTTTGTTGGCTTCATACATGAAACAATGTCATTTTAAAAACCCAAATGCATGTAACCAACTAAGTTTTCTTGAAAATATTTTAAATTTTAGTGTATAACAGTCTATGCATTTCTTCTATCTTCGCAGATAAGCAGACGTCCGCAAAGGACGTTAAAAACAATCAACCGTGGTACAAGAGTGCATTGGCCGGCAGCCAAAAGCCTGTATATGTGACCTACGTCTCAGAGACTGTCCTCTTCGACAACGAAAACTTATCAGTATCCCAGATGCCGGTTTCCTCCTTTTCTAACTTAGACGCCTCCATGTCGGTAAACGTACCCGGAGGAACGCACAGCATCCAACCTGCATGCTCTTATGACGGATCCCTGTCGGCGGAAGTGAAAAGTGCGGACCAGGAGCTTCCCACGGAGCCCCCGCCAGAACCGGTGGACAACATTCCCCCTTCTCCGTTTACCTTAAGGGCCTCAAACTGCAAGAAATACCAACGACCCCACCGGTCTCACAAAGCACTTGATGAATTCAGCGACAGCAACAGTGACAAGGCCACTGACCCCTCGAGTGCCCAAGATAAATCCAATAGTGTCCTTTCTGCTAGCGCAAGTGGTACCGCTGCCAGTGCTAACACAGCAGCCAAGCCCGTAGGCAGGGGAGGCGGGAGGGTGCGTGACTACACAGTTCTGCACCCGTCCTGCTTGTCAGTGTGCAATGTCACCATCCAGGACTCAATGGACCGCAGCATCGACGAACACGTGGCACAGCCCACCCCCGCTGACCTGGGAGAGGCAGGTCAGATGAAGAAGAAGTCAGACACGCAGCCACCTAAACCGACTCGGTAGGCTTCTCTCTCTTTTTTTTATTTTTTTGTTTTTGTCTCAAAAGTTGTATTGTAGTGAAAATTATTCTGAGTGAGGGTTCTCTCTAATTTGAAGCTGTTGTAGTGGAATAAGCATTTTTGACATATAATCATCTGTACTATTTGCACCTTTCTATTTGCTTCTACATATAATCTCTGTCATTTAATATATTTTATTTTAATTATGCATCAAGTTGCAAAATCGAACTGTAAATTTAGATGTCACACCTTGGTTATTTTAACTTTGTGATGTTTGCTGTATCTTGGCAATATGATCAGTTTGTAAACAAGTCGGACCCTGTTCTGTTTTTTTGTTTGTTTTTATTTTTTAAGTATCACCTTTAGCGTTCCATGTTTACTCTCTTCTATAACTTCTAAAAGCAGCAATGTGAAAGCAGTAGTCAGTGTTTGAAGTCGCCTTGCATTTTCTATCTGTTCAATGCATTTACCCTAAAAGGACAAGCAGTACTTGGAGGTTGTCCTCCTGCAAAATAGTTACTTTTTCAGTCAAAAATGACATATACTTGTCTTCTTGTTTCTCTTTTCTTGTAAATGTTAGTTTATTGAATTAATTTGATATAAGTCACATAGGAGAATCCTTGGTTTTATCACATTTGTCCAGTGTAATTTACTATAACTTACCTGTGGGTCAAAATAGGAAAAAAAAACAATTTAGTATTGCAGCAATGCAGATTAAATTAAATGTAATAAACTAAGCAGGAAAAAAAATCTTAATTGCACAGATCATATTTTTGAAGAAACATTTGTTTTGTTGTTTTGTTTTGTTTTTAGGTTTAGGCCTGTCCAGACAAAGACGAAGAAGACCAAGGCCGAGACCAAACTGGAGTTCTTTGGGTTTGAGGACAAAGACGGCGAAGGGGAGGATGCGAGTTCTGAGGGGGCCATGGCTGGCAAAAGCAGCTACAAGATTAAGTATTTTGGCTTTGACGACCTCAGCGAGAGTGACAGCGATGACGAGAACTCTCAGGCCAAAGAGAAGAAGGTCAGGAGGGCGGCCGCAGCCTTAGCCGCACTGAGCTCAAGTGTCGACAGTCCTCACACCAGCGACTCTCAGGACAGTCAAGCCAGCAGCAATACAGGTGAGCAGATGTGATAAACCGATATGATGAAGACCTGACAAACTAAGGAAATTTGTTAAGAGTGCACAATATTGTCGCCATGGTATCGGCCGATATTAACTGTAAAATTTAACATCGGACGTCTGCCATTCCGCGGACATAATTAATCGATATAAAAGGAGTTGTTTCAATGACAAACCAGTGACAATGATGCCTGCAGCATGTCATAAGAAACTTAAGTATTAATGCATGACCGATGTGCTTTTCACTTGTCGCTTGTGAACAGGTTAGGTTTAGTTTTGTGAAGGTTTACAAATTTGCATTGTTTGAATGTTGTCATTGTCTTAGAGAGAGCAAATGTCATGAATCAATTTGACATTAAACATAATGCAAGTTCAGCGTTACATCAT